>CM045772.1:42273915-42784626 GCA_025200525.1 Camellia lanceoleosa
GTTGCTTATTTGTTGACCTTATTTACCTAAGTGTTATCTTATTTATTTATCTACATGTCACTTTATTAGTTGACCTAATATGTCTATCTATTTGGTAACTCACCATCACCACTTTTGGTGCTCATGGTAGTCCATTGGATGTGGGACAAAAATGAGATAAAAAATTCAAATAAATAATTTATTTTTTCACCAAATAATTTCATTAATTATGTTTTTATCTCTATAAAAAGAGCAATTGTTAAACCTAAGCCGACATAGATCCTAAGCAATTACTTAAGCAATTATAGAGAGAGCACTAAGGTATTAAAGCGAGTGGGATTTGGCATATGTCTTATAATCTTACTACTAACATAGTCTTTATACCAAATAAAAGTTATATAGATGTAACCCCTAGTTTAGAATTATCAAATGGAAATCTCTATTTACACAACATTACTTGTCTCAATACACACCACTTGGCTTAAATCACATTACTACCACAAATTAAAAATTTTTGGTAACGTTTGGTTTAGTTTTGAATCACAAATTTGATAGCTAAAAATCCAAAATCTATTTGCATATAGATTTTCAAAAGCCCGATAACCAAATAAGTTTCCGCTAATTTCAAAGAAATCTTTTTCAGGAAACTTATATTTCAAAACTTTTGTATGATTTGATGTTATGTTAAAAAAAATTAAATTAAATTATTTTATTTTATTTTGTTCTTTCAAATTATTTTTATTTTTATTTTTATTTTTTGAAAAAATATTTTGTTATTTTTTAAGTATACAAATAATTTGTTATGATTTAAATATATATGGGCAATCCAAAATTTTAAAAAATTAAATATTTTTTTGTATAATTTAAAATAAAATAAATATTTAAAAGATTTTAAAAAATATTTAAAATTAAAGTGCAATATTTAAAATAAAATTTAAATAATTTTATAAAAAATTTAAATAAAATTTATTTTTATAAAACTACAAAATAAAGTAAAAGAATATTTTTTCAAAAAATAAACAATATTTCTTTTGAAATGATAAAAAAAAAAGTTTTTTGAAAAAATAAAAGTACATTTAGATTATGTATAAAAGAAGTAAACAAAATTGATTATAATATTATAAAAGGTTTTGATTACAAGACCAAAAAAAAACAAACAAAACAAACAAACAAGGCCCAAAAAACTCTTTTGTAAAACTAGTTTTAAAACTGTAATCAAATAAGTTTTAATTTGTAAATTTCTAAAAATTACTTTCAAAATATACAACTTAAAAATTAGTTTCAAAACTTATAACCAAACATTTTTTAATTTTCAAAACTCTTTAAAACTAAACCAAACGGAGCCTTTGATTTTGTCTCAATACACATCACTAACTTTCAAATAATACTAAATTACTCTCATCTTTTCCAACAAATGCTAACCCTAACCCTTGCCCGCCACCGGCCGTCGACCATCAACCGCCATCCCTTTCTTCTCCTCGTCGCAGACAGTACTACCTCTAGTCGCACCATTCTTGGCCATCTCCACCGAGACCCACCTCCCACATCGTAGATTGCCGCTTGTTGTTGCCTGAATTCGATTAGAGATCTCTCTGAGAAACGAGCAGTGATTGAGCAATGTGTTCATGCCTTTGACCCCGAAATTGCAAGATCCACATGAGAATTTCTTCAACCCCTTGTAGTTTTTGGCGAGAGAGGACATGCCTAGATCGGTGAGCTCGCGACAGTTTCGAAGCTTGAGGCGCGAGAGATTTAGGCGCCGGATTGAGATCTAGGTCAAATCTTCGTCGTTGATGTCGACGAATTGGCGGTCACATCAAAGAATGAGTTTGTTGACAGAGTCGAAGTGAGAGAAATGAAAAGGTATGAAAGAGAGGAGCTTTGACTGGGCATTGATAGATATGCAATGGTGACTCTAACCCTCCACTGTCAACCACCCCTTGTAGACAAGAGAGGAATTAAGAGAGTGAAAGGCGCAGGCTAAGCAATATAGTCTTCTTCTTCTTATCGAAGGGGGGTGTATAGGTAATTTAATTGAGGGATAGCTATGTAATAAAAAAATTTAAAGAGTAATTCTATTTACACCACTACTTTACTTCTTTACACCCTCCATATGAGCTTTTTTTCCTTCCAATTTTATCCATGTGTGAAATTACTTTTAAAGGCAAAACACTAAAATTAAATATATTTTATTATCTCCTTACACCCTTTGATCTTCAATCTCTACTCTCCTTTTTCCTTTCTCAATTTTTCTTTTCTCTTACACATTTCTTTTTAAAAAGTGAGAATCATAGTATTTTGATCATCAAAGAAAGCAATGGATATGGAAACGGTGGTGAAAAACTATCAAAAAGGTGAAATGGTGAGTTTTTTATTTGTTTGGTAGGTTTTTGTTTCGTTTTTTTAGAATATTCTTCGACTTTTGTTCAAAGGTTTCAAATCGAACAAAATAAAATAGTTCCGCATCATATTGTCAACAAAAAATATAAGTTTGGTAAACAACTACCTAATAAAAAGATACATTGATAACCTAAGGCCTAATTTTTAAATTTGTTCGCCACTCATTACCATGTATTTTCATTTATTTATATATATATATATTTATCTTTTTGCTTGAAGGATTATACTTATACTCATTGCAACAACGTAAATCGCATTATTAGTGGACTCAAGTCATGAATTCATTATAGATGATGTTTGTTAAGTGTTTTATGAACAATTTTTCTTTATTTTTAATTTGTATTGAGTTTTATTAATAATTTGACGATAAATATATTTATTATGTTTAGATTTTGGTAATCGCTACATTAATTAAATGGGCTTCTGACGTTGGGAAGAAGACTAGATATGTCATTATTATAAAGATATCAGATGCGAGAGGTAATGGCAAAAAATCAAGACTTACACTTACTTGTGAAAGAAGTGGTTACTATAGAGACAACAGGAAGATCAAGAAGGAACGATTGAGGTTGACAGGTTCTAAAAAGTGTGGATATCCATTTCTATTAAGGAGGCAAAAATTACCTACAAATGATGTAGTGGATGTTACATGTCTTATGCGGAGTGCACAATCATCCGCCTGTTGAACATCTTGAAGGGCACTCATTTGTTGGCAGATTATCTAAGGAGGAAACAACCTTATTAATTGACATGTCAAAAAGCATGGTGCAACCAAAAGAGATATTGGTTACATTGAAACAAAGAGATGCCTTTAATGCAACAACAATGAAGACAATCTACAACACACGTCATCGACATCGAGTAGTTCAGAAGGCTGGAAGATCACAGATGCAACAACTATTGGGGTAATTGTCGATTTATAATTATGTTGAGTGGCATCGGCGTGATGATAGAGAGATGGTGACTAACTTATTTTGGGCACACTCTGTTAGTTTGGAGTTGTTTCTGCATTTTCACATGTGTTGATTATGGATTGCATATACGAGACTAATAGGTATCAACTCCCTATTTTAGAGATTGATGGGGTAACATCAACTACCTTGACATCTTCATTGCTTTTTGCTTATCTTGGTCATGAACGGAGGACAACCAGAATAACTCCAAACCGTGATTAGTCACTAAAACCATGATTAAGAATGCCTAATAAGTAATTAAGAGGAAATTCTAAATTAATTGCCTATATATTGTGTTATTTGTGCTTATATCTGCTTGATGTAAAAAAATCTATCTCAATTTCCGTTCAAGATGTAAATTGAAGGTCTTATCGCATCCGATCACAAAATTGACTCTATTTATGTGTTCTTTGAAATTTAAAAAAATTTATGGTAGGTTTAATTGAAATTCGATTCGGAGTCAAATAATTAGAATAAATTAAAACCAATTGATTAGTTTTAAGTCAAGCTTAATTAAGCTCCACTAAATAGCATATATAAGGCCACTACCAAGCCCAAGACTTCCTTTCCTCATTTTTTTTGAGCTCAAATGTGTAGAAGGAGAGGAGATGAAGAGAGTGAATTCAAGCTTAAGGAAGGAATTGTAGAATTGAGAGAACTTTGGAAGAATTAGCATGGAGACTTTAAGAACTAGTCATCTAGAGTCCAACTGAACACCTAAGGTAAGACTTCAAGCCTTTAATTATGTAATTGAGTCAACTAATGCATGGATTCAAGAGAATTTAGAGGTTAAAGACATGAATTGAGTTAAGGAAGTAGGAAAGAAAGAAGAGTAAACCATGCATACATGTGCAATTCATTGCATTCTGAGCATGTTTTCTAAAGAATTCTCTCATGCATGTACCAATTCTACTTTAGTTTTCGAAATTCATCATGTTTTCCATCATTTTACTTTATTTGATCATGTTTTTGAAGGTTGAAGTTCATATCAACTCATGCATGTTATGTTTTCCAAGTTTCAAGTTTGATTGTAAACAATTGGCATGCTTTTTGCCTTGATTTTGTGAAATAATTTTTAATCCTGATGTATTACAAGTTTAGATATGTTTTTCAAGTTTTGGGCCCAAACGATGTGTTTTAACGCTTTGAATTTGAGTTTTGAAGCCGGAGTGCAATCTAGAAATTCCAGACCTTGTGTGCTTTGCTCAAGCTGAGTCTCAAGGCTGAGCGATTTAATACGAAGTTTGCATAAAGATTTTGCAGAGTTTGAGGGTTGGCTCGAGCAGCAAAACCTACACTTGAGCAACCACCTTTATTTTTAACTCTTAGCTCGAGTGTGAAATTCGAGCTCCTAGAAATTTTGCAGAGTTTTGCAGACTGCTTGAGCGATCAAAGTTGTGCTCGAGCGAAGACCCTGTTTTCAACAAATTAACTAAGTGTTTTAAATCATGTTTTGGCATCCTCATTGCATCTTAGGCATTCCTAAGCCTTAATTAAGACATAATAATGAAGATAAAGATTAGAAACATACCAAGATAGAATAGAAATTAATTAAGTATTTTCCGAGCATGTGTTTCAATGTGTGTCTGCTATGTGTTTATGTAGGTCACACGCCATAGATTGTCTGATCCATCTATTATGACTTTTCTGCCTTTGGAGCTATGAGTAATAACTCTATAAAGCTATAACTTTAAGTATTTTCTAAATGATATGATATGATCTATTTTCTAAAATGTTATCTTATAATTAAATGAATGATTATCCGAATTTTTGATATGTATTCGTGGCATCCTTAGCATCATGTGATATTTTACGCCCCTTTATAGGTCATCGTGTCTCTTTATGAGTCATCAACTATGAACGCCTCAGCGCACATGAGTCATTGGAACCACGCCCCACATAATTATGGGTCATCAGATTTGTTAACGCTAATGGATGTACCACGTATAATCATATATGAATTCTGAATGTGAAAATGAATATGATTATGATTATGAATATGACTTTGTTTCTGAATCCGAATTCTAAATTTTGAATCTGTTATGGACATCGTTTATTAAAACCTTTTTACTATGTTATTATTCACTAGGCTTCAGCTCATTATATTATTTATGTATGTAGGTGATCAGACACGTGACCAGATTCAGTTCTAAAAGCCTGGAGGTCCGTTCGGTCAACCAACCATTGTGCCTCCTGAGGAGGTTCCCGTTTTGAAATGGTCAAGTTTTTGTGAACAATGTTTAAGACCTTTTTGTATTTATTTGTTAAGTCTGAACATGTCTTTTGGTTATCTATATGTATATATGGTGACGTGTGGATGACGTCATAACTATGTAAATTAAGTTTTAAATTTTTTTGTCCCATATATATCTATACAGCTCTGTGGACAATATATTTTGATATTTGTTTTTGCAAGCCCCTTAACTTTTGTTAATCCGTTCAGTGGCCTACGACAATCTCAGGATTACTAGCCGGTTACGATGCTAAACCTACAGTGGTGAGTTTGGGTCGTGACAACAACTATACATGGGCTTTAGGTGTATTGCGTATTATTATGGAGAAGATTGCTTGTTCAAAAGTCATTATTACAAATAGAGAGTTGGCTTTGATGAAAGCCATCTCAAAAGTTCTACCTATGGCCACTAATATTTTATGTAGATGGCATATTAACAAGAATATTTTGATGAAGTGCAAGAAAGTTTTAAGACGAAAGAGAAATGGGATAAGTTCATGCATAGTTGGAGTACTTTGGTATTGGTTAGAACAGAATAGAATTCAATCAACAATTTTCCAATATCAAGACCGAATTTAGGGGTTGTTTGGAGTGTCCTAAATAAGTGCACTTTTTGTCTTTTTAGGCTAAAAAGTTGAGGTTGAAAATATGAATGTTTGGGTTAACTTTTTGACTTTTTATGAAAAAATGTGTAATAAAAAATTGTAAAAATTGATTTGTAGGGGAAAATTAGAATTGGGAGTTGTGCAGCCGTAATTGTTGACTTTTGGTGAATAGTGATAACTTTTTAACTTTTTGAGTAACTTTTTGGCTTTTTGACTTTTTTGAGACTTCCCAAACTTGGCCTTAGTATGTATCCTGAAGCTATTAAGTAACCAATTGGTTAGAGCCATACAAGGAAAAATTTGTTGCAGCTTGGACAAACTGTACTATGCATTTCGAAAATATCACTACAAACAGGTAAATTATGCTCATTACATTTATGAATTATTATAATTTTTTAATTTTTATATTAAATACCAAAATATACATACTTGTAGGGCGAAGAGTTCTCATGCTAAATTAAAGAGGCAAGTTGGATCAAGTCAAGGCAGTTTTGAGAGATCTTGGACCAAAATACACAACTTGTTAGAGTTGTAGCATGCAGACATAAAAGCCTTATTTCAGCGGAGTTTGATTGTAGTCCAACACAATTACACACCTACTGAGTTCACTGAGTTACATGGTTTTATTTCAATTTGTAGTTTGGACAAAATATTGGTAGAGTCAAAGAGATTGAATAGTGTGAATAGATGTTTTTGCATGTGGTGCATTTTGCGACGTACACATGGGTTGCTATGTGCACATGAGATAGCTGAGTATTTTCAACAAGGTTGACCAATTCCTCTCTCATGCGTAAATCCTCATTGGAGGAAGTTAGATATGCTTCTAGTTTCAGAAAGTGCTTTTATGGGGTTGGATTGCAAAACAGAGATTGATTTTTTTTTAGAAATTCCAAATGATTGACGAGACACAACAAGTGATCCTTATGAAAAAGTTAAGGGAGTTAATTAATCCAGACAATACATTTTTTGTGAAACTTGAAACCAAGACTAACACATGAGGTAAGGACCGAGGTCGCGGTCGTGGTCAATTCAAAATCGATACATCTACTAAACGCAACAATGTTACTTCCAGTAAATGGCACCATATCACTCCAAAACACTTTAATATCATTACAATGCATTACTAACAATAACAAATCCATATGTTCACCAAAATGATTTTTCATTAAAATCATAATATAATTATTGAATACAAAATAGATATGAAATTGTTTAAAATTCATACAAAAATATAACACTGCATTACTTGTCTAACCAAACATCTAGTTTACCATTGATCCAAGACATCCACAAAAACTATGCCATTAGGAGAAAGTATATCCCAAACTATGTACAGGCTAGACATTCACAAAAACTATGCCATCAAAAACAAAATAAATCCCAACTCTCATGTACAATCAACACAAAAGTATATCTCAAACTCTGTACGAGTTAGGTATTCACAAAAACTATATCATCAAACAAAAACTAGACCCAACTCTTATGTACGGTCAACACAAAAGTATATCCCAAACTTTGTACGGGTTAGACATTCACAAAAACTATGCCATCAAACAAAAACTAGATCCTAACTCTCATGTACGATCAACACATTCACATAACTATGACACCAAAAAATGCTAGATCCCAATCCTCATATACAATCCATCCTATGATGTTTACGATAGTAAATTTGATGCTCTGTACGTGTTGATGTAGATCCCACACTCTGTCCATCAAGAACTTCAAGCAAGATCTTACCAATGGTTCCATATAGCATGTCAGGGTGCAAGACACACTCATTACGATCGAACCTATGGGCTGCAACACCAACACTGAAAGAAGCATCATTACACTGAATTTTTTTTTGATAAAAATCATACGTAGTGTTTGATTTATGGTGAACCACTTAAAAGTGAAATAAGTTAATTCACAATTCGTTTACCAACTTGGGATCCATATTAACACATGCATCAAACTGAGAGTGATGCATAGGATTTTGAATAACTCAAGTAAACACAAGCATACCATTGGAGGTATCCCAGACATTCGGGATGGGCTTTCAGATATGCACACTACGAAGGCACGGACAACACATGATTCTCCTATTATGCCCATATAGTGTCATGGTATTGATACGTGATTTTGTATCGCCCTAGTTTATCGCCTCGTATAGTTCAACATGAGATAATAGAGCTAGTGGAATGGTTTGGACCCCTACCAAATCAAGGTAAGACCTTATTGGGATGATAGGTGTTAGACTTATTTATTTTAATGATTTATTTAATTATGCTTTAATTTATTTGAAAGAAGAAAATAGAATCCAAAATTTATTTTGATGATTTATTTAATTATATTTTAATTTATTTGAAAGAGAAAAATAGAATCAAAATTTATTTTGATGATTTATTTGAAAGAGAAAAATAGAATTAAAATTTATTTTGATAATTTTATGTTTTAATTTATTTAAAAGAGAAAATAGAATCAAAATTTATTTTATCCCATTATTTCTTAGCTAAAACTTTTATCCTAAATGTTGTTAGAATGTATTTAATATTTGATTAAATCAGACGCTCAAACAAATTTCAAAACAAAGGTTCAAACAACCCAAAGACAACAAAGAGTAAAAGTTCAAACAAATTTAGCACAACAACAGCCAAAAGTTCAAACAAATTTCAAAGACAAGAGCATGCTAAAAGGTTCAAGTGGAATATATTCAAATTAGTAATGATTGAGTACAACTTACAAATGGCTATAAATTTAAATGAATACAACGGCTATAAATTCAAATGAATACAACGGCTATAAACGGTAATAAATTTTATTATATATATCAAAACTTCTAATGTAAACACGTAACAAAAAAAAAAAAAAAAAACAGAAAATATTCTTTGATCTATAATCACTCACATCTATTCTCTGAAAATTTTTCTGAGAAGTGTTCTTCAATTTTTGTTTACATCATCTCTCAGAAATTATACATTAAGTCGTACAACTTTAAGTCCATCTTTCCTGTGTGAGAATTACAGAAAAATCAGAGTCTCATTTTTATATCTATCTTTAAGAGATAATTCTTGTACCTTTCTTTAAAAAGAAAAACACCTTCTTTCAACCTTGTAAGAGTGTAGTATACCTGTTCTTGACATAGAAAGACTGTGTAAAATCTGTGAATGAGTCCTCCATCTGTGAAAAGGCTGCTAGCACCCTGTGAAACAAGAAAATAGTAGAAAATCTCAAGTGAAGCTAGAGGAGTGGACGTAGGCCGAGTTGAAGCCGAACCATTATAAATTTGTTTGTCTCTCTATCTCTTTTCTCTTTATTATATTTAAATTGCCATAATTATATTTCATATTTTTATTGTGCTAAAATCATTAATTGACATAGTTGTTAGAACACTTATTTTAATTATTTTTATTTCATCAACTATATTTATTTATTGTGTTAGTCATAATTTTTATTAGGTATTATTATTATTATTTGCAAAACTTAATTCACCCCCCTCTTAGGTTGTCTTTTTGGTAATAATTGGTATCAAAATCTGAGGCTTTTGTTCAGATTTAACAATCTTAAGTTTTTGATCCATAGCAACCATGTATTCTACTTCCTTTGCTGTAGGACAAGCTAGCAATAGGCCACCTCTCTTTGATGGTAATAATTACATTCATTGAAAAGAAAAAATGACTTTGTATCTTTAAGCTACCAATTATGCTTTGTGGCTCATTATCACTAAAGGTTCTAAAATCCCTACCAAGGTAGTAGACCATATCAGTGTGCCTAAACTTGAGGATGAATTTGATGAGCGTGATTATAAACTCCTTCAAGCTAATGCTAAAGCCAAGCTTATTCTTGTGTTTGGACTAAATGCAAATGAGTACAATAGAATTTCTGGGTGTATTACTACTAAAGAGATTTGAGATAAATTTGAAATCACCTATGAAGGAACTAGCTAAATAAAAGAGTCTCAAATTGACATACTTATTTATGATTATGAACTCTTTACTATGGAATCATTTGAATTTATTTCTGAGATGTTTTATAAATTTACCAATATAATTAATGCTCTAAAATTCCTTGGTAAATCTTATACTAATGGTGAACTTGTAAAAAAAATGCTTAGGTCTTTGCCAAATGAATAGGAAGCTAAGGTTACAGCTATCTAAGAAGCAAAAGACCTAACAAAATTAGGCATTGAAGAACTCCTAGATTCACTCATGGCTCATGAACTTTCAACGATGGATAGCAGTAAAAAGGAAGCCATTTGGGAAGAAAATGATGGAGTAGCCAACCTATGTCTCATGGCTCTTGGAGAAGAAGAATCCACTCAAAATGAGGTAATTTCTAATTATGTAGAACTTTAAAGTGCTTTCAATGAATTACATGACATATTTAGAAATGTTTATGTTAAGAATTCTAAATTAAAGAAATTAGTTACTTATCTTTCAAATGATATGGGTGCTTTAAAAATGAAAAATGTTACTTTGAAAAATGACTTTACGTCTATTGCCAATGAGAAAAACATTTTGAAAAATAATGTTGAGGATTTAAACAAAATTCTTGAAAATTTTGTAAAATGAAAAGAAAACCTCAACAAGCTTTTTTGGAAATAAAATATGTGTTTTTGACAAAGTAGGCATTGGTTTTGATCCTCTTAACCTTTTATGAGATTAAATATTCTTGAGACTAATCCCTATGGACCCAAGAAAGTATAGGTACCAAGAAAGAAATCAAGATATTTTGTAGGTAGAATTTCAAAGAACACCAAGGACTTCGAGAGGAAATGCACAACAAGAGTGTTTAATCTAAAGAGCAAAATCAGCTCCTACAAAAAGAAGAATGATGAAATGAAAATTACTAAGATGAACAATAGAAGCAATGTATGGGTGAAGATTCCAAAGTGATAAATGAAGGTATAACTCCTAACATACCTTTAAACTTAAAGTTCTATATTCTTTAAGGTGTGATTTGTGTACAATAGGTTGTGTCTAGTCATTGCTTCCATGTAACCTAATTGTACTAAGTTTGCTAAGTCATGTTTTGCTAGTTTCTTTCAAACATTCATTGAACTCAAAAATGAGAATTATATTATTTTGATGAATGCCTATTAGAATATGAATGATTCATGTATTCATTAACATTTTATATCATGTCATCCATTGTTATGAAAAAGAGATAAGAAGTGATAAATTTTTTTCTGAGCATACTTTTCACATATTATATATGACTTCATACTAATATGTTAATTCCTTTTTAAGTCATATCTTTGTAGAATTAATTTTGATGTCATAGCATGTTTTTGAGATGTATATTATTTATATTTTGAATTTACATTTGTGATCGCAAGAATATGCTCAATATGAAAATTTCATAGTTATATGCTTTACATTGAAATATTTGAATGAGTTGTGAAATTCCTTAATTATGATCCATCAACAATGTCTAAATGAAAAGAAGTATCATACGCTTATAGAGACATTGCATCTATCCTATTGAATATCTTTTGAATATGGATTATATTGGCATACATCTCATGAAATATTGATTAATAAATTGTTGAATTAATTGTTTATAACATTCATGTTGTGTTCCACATTAAGTAAAATGTTTTATCACACTTGAGTATGTAGATTGAATTGATGAAAATGCCTCTTGATAATGTTATGTGATTAAATGAGATTATTGCATCATTTCTTAATAAAACAAAGGGCATAACACTATTTTCTTATGCATATTATGCTATGTGCTACAACTTGAAATTTCTGAAAAATAAAATTCCAAACTCTTATTTGATCGTTGAATTATTTTTCACCTTTTGAGTTTGTGATAAGAAGTGATTTGTGCTGTATTTTTATTGAATAATAGTGATTGTTCTATGAATGCTATATTTACACAAAATTATATTAGAAAAGGGTAACATCAACTTAGGAGGAGAAATCATTTTGCTAACATACTTATTAAACCCTTTTGAGATGAACTCCTCATGAAAGAAAATTGAAGATTGAAAAACTTCTAACTCATGAACCAAAGGTATGCCTCCTACACTCTCTTAAGCTTTTGAGGTAAAAATTCTATCTTATATCATTTGAGCTAATATCGTTATTACTTTGATATGAAAAAGATTGATTATGCTTCATATGATTTGCAATGTATACTCTTTGATGATACTCTTGCCTAAGAATCATACCTATGCTTAAATGTGTGCTATATATTGAAATTCATGATTTTTCTTGGCATATGGATTGCTATACCTTGAACATGCTTCATTTTTGGAATTAAATTAGCGCCATGAGATTATATTGAGTTTAACCTATTATGAGCAATATTTGGTATTCTACATAATGCTTGAGCTATGATTGTTAAATCTTCTAGATTGTATATTAGTATCCTTGGTAGATTGCATGTTGCTATCATTTTGGCATCCTTATTGATAATATTTGGCATCCTATTTGATATTATTGAGGAGAACATTTCAGCTTATGAACTTTCATTTATCATATCTCTTATTGATTTTGCCAAATGAAACAAGGAGAAGAATTTAAACTAGATTATTTTGTTTCAAAAATCCTCAGATGCTATTCTATTTTTGATATCACACGTATGAGCTTGCACCTCACATATTTTTTTAACTATCTTGTATAAAATCTATATGCTCTTGCTAGAAATTGATTGTTAGATCATGCTCAAATCAATTGTTAGATCATGCTCAACTGCTTCACATATACTTTTAACTATTTGGTATCTTCTTGACTCTTGCTTAAAAATAGATTGAAATAACATGAATTCTTCATAATGATAAGCTCATTGATTCATTGTTGCCATATTATTTTGCTACAACAGCATGTGTGTCTCATTCTTGACCTTTGGAACTTCTCCTTATTGCACCCATAGCATTTATCTAAACTTGATGCTACATTGTGATAATACTAGTGCCATCAATTTAAGCAAAAATCCAGTTCAACACTCACGAACAAAACATATTGAAATTCGACATCATTTTTTAAGAGATCATGTTCAAAAATGGGATATTGTACTTGAATTTGTAAACACCGACAAGCAATTGGCAGATATTTTCACAAAATCCCTAAGCGAGGATCGCTTCAATTTTATTCGTGGCGAGTTTGGAATGTCGATTTCTACTTAAAAAGTTTTGTTATGACTGAAACTTGAATTTTTGTTAACATGATATATGTATATTGCTACATTGATATGTAAACATTTATATCAGTTGTATGCTCTCAAGCCCTTCATACATTTATTCTACTTAACAGTTTGCTATTTTCAACCGTGTAATTTTTTTTGGGTTCTACATCTTGAGGTAAAATTAATTTTGCATACATTGATTTTTTTAAACCCTCATGGTATTTTTTTTGCATTACCATTTCAGCAACACCAACATCCCATTAAGTTTAATTTCTGCTGATATTATTTAATTTTAATTTATTTTATTTTGCTATTCGGCTTATTTTTTTTTTTATTATTATTTTTTGTTTGGACTTAATTTTCTTTTTTTTTTTTTTTTGCTTTTTAATTTCATTTTTCAATACTTAAACATAAAAACAAAAACAAATCAAAATACAAATATTTACATAAAAAAAAACAAAACACCCTTCATCTTTTTATCACCTTAGGCGACCCTTGACGCACCTACCCCCGTGCTTTCGTCGAGAGCGACGACTCCCCGCTGACTATTAAAGGCCAAGAACGACGGTGCTCCAAATCGGGCCATGGAAGTGGTCTTCCGCTTGTTTTTATTTTGGCCTTCATGCGCTTATATCTTCGCCACAAGATCCTTGTACATGCGCTGGAGCAAAGAGAGTTAGGCGTTGACCTGATGGACCTCACTTGCCCTGTTCTGTAGTTGGTGAGCCAATTTTGTGACTGCAGCCAGCGTTTCCATACAGGACGTCAGTGTGAAATGATTGGCTTCAATGTCTGATTGAGCTGCCATTATTTGCTCAATCGACATCATAGGAAGGTTAGGAAGAGTAGGAGCCGGGGCACTCGGTCCAACAGAGCTTATGGTATCGTTCAGGTCCGGAAACAGAGTGAGGGGACGGGATGAGAAGGCCATAGATTAGAGGTGAGATGTGTCAAAGAAATGAGTTGTAGAGAAATAGAAGCGAACAGACTGAGGTTTAGCCTTCTCCGTTCAGTTTCTTTTTTTTTTTGTCTCTCGATGAAGAAGAAGAAACAAAAAAGAGCGGTGAAGAAGAGATAGAAGAGAATGGTGAAGAAGAAAATGGAAGAGTGTGTGATTAAAAAGAAGGCAAAAGAGAAGAAAACAAAGAGGGAGAGGGAGTCGAGGCGAGTACAAATCAAGGCTTGCTTTTGTCAGCCAATAACGCAAAAGTGAGGCTGCGTATCAAATGTGTTTATCGAAGGAAAAAGAGAGACACAAGAGAGTTGTATGTATATGCATATATGTATGTATATACGTTTATCGAAGGAAAAAGAGAGATGCGTCTATCATTTTCCTCCTCCTCCTTCTTCTCCTCCAGATTCTAACTCGTGATTTCTTTTTGATAATGTCACAGGGGGAAAAATTATATGATGTTATGTATTATGGTATTATTTTCAAACTAATATGATGTTATGTATTTATAATTTGATATCTTAATCTTATATCATGTTGTTGATTAAAGTTTATTTATTACACATGTGCTAACCAATGTATTTAAAAATGAATTCAGGGAGCATGACTTGAGGGAAAGTCTTTTTTACTCTAAAATCAAATCAAAGCATTATTGTGTGTCATCATAAAAAAGGGGGAGATTGTTAGATTTATTTATTTTGATGATTTATTTAATTATATTTTAATTTATTTGAAAGAGAAAAATAGAATTCAAAATTTATTTTTATAATTTATTTAATTATATTTTAATTTATTTGGAAAAGAAAAATATAATCAAAATTTATTTTGATAATTTATTTGAAAGAGAAAAATAGAATCAAAATTTATTTTGATGATTTTATGTTTTAATTTATTTGAAAGAGAAAAATAGAATCAAAATTTATTTTGTCACATTATTTCTTACCTAAAACTTTTATCTTAAATGTTGTTAGAATGTATTTAATATTTGATTAAATCTGAGGTTTAAATAGCCCAAAATAAAGGTTCAAATAGCCCAACACAACAGCAGGTCAAAAAGTTCAAACAGCCTAGCACAACAGCAAGCTAAAAGGTTCAAACAGCCTAGCACAGCAGCATGCCAAAAGGTTCAAGTGGAAGATATTCAAATTAGTAATGATGGAGTGGAAGATATTCAAATTAGTAATGATAGAGTACAACGGCTATAAACGGTTATAAGTTTCATTATATATACCAAAATCTCTAATGTAAACACGTAACAAAAAAAAATCACAAAAAATTCTTTGATCTATAATCACTCACATCTATTCTCTGAAAAATTTTCTGAGAAGTGTTCTTCAATTTTTATTTACATCCTCTCTCAGAAATTATATATTAAGTCATATAGCTTTAAGCCCATCTTTCTTGTGTGAGGATTACAGAAAAATCAGAGTTTCATTTTTATATCTCTATCTTTGAGAGATAATTCTTGTACCTTTCTGTGAAAGCAAAAACACATTTTTTTCAACCTTGTAAAAGTGTAGTACACTCAGTGTTCTTGACTTTGAAATTCTGTGTAAAATCTATGGAGGATTGCTCAATCTGTAAAAAGGTTGCTAGCACCTTGTGAAGCTAGAGAATAGTGAAAAATCTTAAATGAAGCTTGAGGAGTGGACGAGGTGAGTTGAAGTCTAATCACTATAAATTTGTTTGCTTTCTCTCCTTATCTCTTTATTTTATTTAAATTGTCATAACTATATTTCATATTTTTATTGTGCTAAAATTATTAATTGACATAGTTATTAAAACACTTGTTTTAATTATTTTTATTTCATCAACTATATTTATTTATTGTGTTAGTCATAATTTTTATTAGGTATTATTATTATTATTTGTAAAAATCTAATTCACCCCTTTTAGATTGTCTTTTGGGTAATAATAGGTTCAACAATATCAAAGCATTTCAAGCATCCAGTATAATATGCAATCTCATGAAGTGGATAGTGTGTCTTACATAAACGGTATAGATCCCATTCAACCTACAAATATGCAATGCATAATATTAGTTATAAAATCTTATTTTTTTACAATATGAAACTATTGTAAAACGCCTAACCTCATTAGCACGTAACATGTCAAGCTACTCTCATAATGTCTACAAGTGGTCTTTTATAAAACCTCAATCTCTCTGTGGACTCAAACGACAGACACGACGTTGTTCATCAAAATACGACAAATTTGGATGAGGCATTCCTAAACGAAAATGCTCATAAATTCACGGTTCTAATAGCTTCAAGTAACCCATAATTTGCTTAACGCCAACCTTACTAGCAAGTTCTAATTGTCTATACAAGAATGCCAAACCTGCAGCACCCCATGCAAATGAGCTAACAAAGATTAATGTCACCAACATATACAGTAAGCAATGGGTACTTAAGTCCCACTCTTGTCAATGAAGATGGTACAACCTAATAAATATAGCAAATAAGCTCTAGCTACGTCATCGTATGAAATTTGCATCATCTGTATCCTTAACTTCCTGAAATCTGATTCTCAACCACTCCAGCTTCACGGATTGACCACGAGATTGAATTAATTCTGTGAATGCATCATTCACTGACACTTCCAAAGTAGAACTCACTAGTTCTGCAACCTCGTATCTTGTTAACATAGGACATGACAATGCTCTACCAGTGATTGGAATGCCAAGTATGGTCTGTACATCATCCAACGTGATAGTCATCTCACCATCTGGCATGTGAAATGTATTCAGCTTGCTTGGTTAGAGTTTTCCAAAAATATTTTTCAGAAAATTCAACTTTCTTTTTTTCCGTGTTTTTTGGTTTTTATTGAATTTTTTAAATATTTTAAGCAATTTTTTTAAAATTTTTTTTAGACATACCTAACATAAATATACCTAAAAAGTAAAAAATTTGTGAAAAAAACCTTTTAAAAAATTACTAAATACCAAAAATACAAAAAAAAAAAAAAAACGAGAATTCAGTATTTTTTTTTTTTGTATTTTTTTGTATTTATTAATTTTTTAAAATACTTTTTTCACAATTTTTTTACTTTTTAGATATATCTAAGTAAGGTGCATCTAAAAAGTAAAAAAAATGTTTAAATTTTTTTTAAAATTCACTAAAAACAAAAAAACACGAAAACTAAAAAAACTCAGTTTTCAAAAAACTTAATTAAAAAGACTCAAACCAAATACACTGATTTGTCTCTAGATGCCACCTTTCTACGAAGGCAGATATTGCTACTCTATTGCCATGCCGATATGTGTGATCAATAAGGATACTAAGACCAGACTGCTCAATCAAATGTCTCCGTCTAGCATTTTCTACAATTGGTGACATCCATGGCCACTCGGCAAGCTTTCGAGAACAATTCAAACATTTAAGAGGTCTCCATTCCTACATTTTACATAAAACATATAAATAATTTGAAGCATATAGTACATATGATTAGTTTATTGTTAAGAAATTCAAAAAAATACATTTTTCTTCCAAACAACGGCAGGAACATGGTTACGAAAGCTAATTAGCAAAGTAGGATCCTCTGGAGCACCCAGAACTAGTTCTGTGTTGTCATCATCAATACCAACATCATCTTCCATGAGGTCAGCCTCTATACTAATATCATTATTGACATCATCATCATCCTCCACACTAACATCGTCGTCCACATAATCATTGTTTACATTGACATGGTCATCCTTCTCCACAGGAACATTCACTTCCAATGCTTCAGGTTCTGTTTGCCTAGCACGTTTTTTGTTGGATGCCGTTGGCCTCTTACGTGAGACACCACTAATCATTTCTATGTTTAAAAAAAATTAAATCTAATATCAGCAAAAACTCAAACATATTAAATGATTAATGTAAACAATATCAGCAAAGAAACCTAAATTTCATAGATAAAATGCAATTTTAAAAAAAAAGTTCGAATGTGCAAATGTATAGAAAAGAGAAAAAATTCTAACTATGTGTATGCACTCTGCTTCTCGCCAAAATGTTGTCATCATTCATTAGATCATTAGAAGTACATAAAAACAAGATAATAAATATATTAGATTCAGATACATATAACATGTGTGTGTAACTAGATGAGATTTGTGGTTAAAGAGCAATTATACAATATTCTGCAAAGGAGAGCATTATTTATTCCATAAAAATTAGTGTAACTATTCTTATCTTGTCACCAAGATTATGTATGGAAAGACTGAAAAACGAGCAAAAACAAATTAACCAAATCCAAGTTGCATATATGTCCACAAACCAACTTCGCAAGTCATAAATCTTGGTGTACATCAAAAGTTTTAATAGATTAGAAACATGGTTAGTTTGAGTTGCCTTTTTTTTTAAGTTCTTATATTATCACTCTAGATTGCCCATTTTCGTATTTAGAGTTAAGAATCAAAGAACAAAGATGAGTCATCTTTCTTCGGTCCAAGATTTTTTTGTTACTCATTACTTAATCATCTGGCCTCATAGTTTTGTTATTCATGTCAAATATTCCATTAATATTCATCATTTGCTTTTGATTAGGTCAGAAACAGTTTCCTGTTACTCTTCTGTTCATATGTTGGTTTTTTGAACTCACTGCTACATCTTGTGATAGAAATTATATTTGCCTATATGATGAATTATTGGATAATTCATTACAATATTCTTGTCCTGTTTTGCAACAACAATCCTTAAAATTCATAAAGAAGAATGTGTGATTCGAAAATCCAGGATTTGAATTAATGTCCTTTCATTGATTCTTTCTAAAATTGTATTGATTTATCCTAAAGATTTGATCTCAATTGGAATTTGCCTGAAAGGGCTTCTGAAGTCAGTTTCTAAAGCCATAGTAGAAATATACAAAGAAGAGACTCAGTCAATAGGACAATTGCATTGTGGTTATGAGGGAGGAGGGTGTTCACACAATCAGATAATAAAAGCTAAAAGAACTAAAATAAATGCAAATGACATGACATCAGTTTTCAATACATATTGACTAATGAATTACTGATAAATAAATAAATAAATAAAAGAGATCAAGTGTTATGTGAATTAAAATATAAAACAAATCTGATGTAATTATGCAAAACTTGGGAGGCTTATTGTATTTTTTTCTAAACTTTATGAGAGGTAAGTGCAATTTACCCAATTAAGAACCGCCACCACCACCACCACCACCACAAACATCAGTAACTACATTTGGTTAATGATGAGAAAATGATATATATATATATATATATATAAACAGAAGACTATCAACAACATAAATATCCAACAATTCCACTAGTATTTCAAAGCTGGATGCAAAGGTCATCCTTGCCAAGTTGTACTGTTCAAGATTAAATGTTAACACCTCCTAAAAGTTATTTATGGTCTCAGTTAAAAAATTTCCAAATCAAGTTTTGATTTGGGAATAATTAGAAAAAAAACCTTCATATTTAGTATCCCATAGAATAAAGATGACTCCTAATCCCAAAAAATACAAATGGGATTCCATATATATATATAGAAGAAGCAAACTTCAATGAGCAGATACTAACCCGTTTGGGGAGTGGCTAAATTAGCCAATTAGCCAAAAAGTTACCTTTTTAGCCAAAAAGCTATCTTTTTAGCCAAAAAGCCAACAACCCATACCAAAAAGTCAAAGATTCTCTTTTCTCTCTACTTTTTGCACATCTTTTCGTAATTAGCCAAAAAGTCATCCCAAACATACAAGTTTTTTTTACCAACTTTTTTAGCCAATTAGCCAAAAAGTTACTAAATTAGCCTGTTCCCAAACTTAGATGTAAAGTCAGCATAAATTTTGGAATCACATAAAACCTTGAAGATTAGCTATTTCACAATAAATTGATAAGCAAGTATTCCAAACAAGTTCAACCAAAATCAGCAGTTTACAGGTGTCATGCTTCCCTAAAATTGGCAAAACACTATTCACTCATGAATGGATTAGCTAATATACACAAGGACGCAAAATAACCAAATATCCAAAAAAAAAAAAACCACCAAAACTATATTCAGATTCTTTGTTTATTCAGAAAAAATTATGATATAGATGATAGAGATACATATATATGTCTGTCAATATGGAGAGAGAAAGAAGAGTTTTTCACTTACCTTTGACGAATGAGAAGAATGAGTTCAATCGTTTTGGCCGGTAACACAGACTACAATGTCGTTCGAACCCCTTCCCACCATCCAAACCAGTTGTCTTCTCTGCATCCGAACCTCTCGTCTTTTCCTCGCTTTTTCTCATCGTTTCTTTTTTCTTTTCAAAAATTAGTGGTGTAAAGAGATGAAATAATTAATTTAAGATTAGTTTTGGTAATATATTGGGAGTGTAATAAGAATTATTTTTTTTAGTGGTATAATGAAATGAAGAATGTAAAAAGATAAAATAATAATGTCATTAGAATCACTCAATTTTAAAAAATAGTGTGAATTGAAAAGAAATAGTGACTTGTAAATAGAATAACCCTTATCAAATTCATGTAAATTTTTTTATACAAAATAAATAAACAATTTACAAAGAGAGGTTTTTCCCAAACTAAGTCTCTTTTGCATTCTATTTCTCAAACTAGGTCTACTTTTGACGGATTTTCCAAATTAAGCTAAAATACTATTACAAATCGCGCTTTCACTGTTTGGAGCCCAAAATCTGATGAATAGTGAAATCGCTATTCGAAATCGCAATTTTAATTAAGAAAGCGCTGCTTCAAATTGCGCTTTTAACATAAAAAAAATTTGTGAAGAAAACGTTATTTAAAATCACGCTTTCACTGTACATAAATTTTTATTTTTTTTTAAAAAGCGCGATTTGAAATCGCGTTTCTACTGTTGAATAACAAACCAAAGCCAACCCACACTCTGACACACACACACCAATGGGCACACCCACAAAACTGAAATAATATAATTTTTATATATAATAATAATTTATAATAATCAATTATATAATTTTTATAATTTTCGTAAATATAAATCATTTTTAGGTTATGAATGGTTTGATTTATAATACGTATGTAAGGGTAAAAAATTTTATAATCAAAAATAATTTTTACAATTTTTATAATCAAAAATAATTTATAAATTATCAAAAATAATTTATAAATTATCAAAATACGTATGTATTATTTAAATCTTTACATTTTTTATTTAAAATTTTTTACAGTAAACCCATCTTCACATTTTATAATACGTATGTATTATTCAAAAATAATTTATAAAAATTTATAATTAATACGTATGTAAATAATTTAATACGTATCTTCACATTTACATTTACAGTAAACCCATCTTCACATTTACATACATATGGTTTAAGGGTAAATTTTTTGATAAATGAAACCATCCATAATCTAAATTTTTTTACCCTTACATACGTATGGTTTAAATAATTTATAAAAATTATTGTCATACGTATGTAAAAATTAATTATAAAAATTGTAAAAATTATTTATAAATTGATAAAACATTATTATAAAAAATTATTTATAAATTGCAATTTTTATCAGTACCCATAAAGTAAAAAATTATTTATCAAGATTACTAAAAATAATTTTGATAAAAAATTACATAATAAATATATAAAGTATAGAGTGAGTGAAAAAAAAAAATTGAGAGTTGGCGTGATTGAACCTGCGCTTATACCAAGCCATACGTATGGCTTAAAAATTGCAATTTATAAATAATTTTTAAATAATTTATAATCAATTTATAAATAATTTTTGTAATTTTTATAATTGATTTTTACATACGTATGACAATAATTTTTATAAATTATTTAAACCATACGTATGTAAGGGTAAAAAAATTTAAGTTATGGATGGTTTGATTTATCATTTAAGTCATTTATCAAAAAATTTACCTTTAAACCATACATATGTAAATGTGAAGATGGATTTACTGTAAATGTAAATGTAAAGATACGTATTAAATTATTTACATACGTATTAATTATAAATTTTTATAAATTATTTTTGAATAATACATACGTATTATAAAATGTAAAGATGGGTTTACTATAAAAAATTTTAAATAAAAAATGTAAAGATTTAAATAATATATCATATTATAAATTATTTTTGATTATAAAAATTGTAAAAATTATTTTTGATTATAAAATTTTTTACCCTTACATACGTATTATAAATCAAACCATTCATAACCTAAAAATGATTTATATTTATGAAAATTATAAAAATTATATAATTGATTATTATAAATTATTATTATATATAAAAATTATATTATTTCAGTGTTATGGGTGTGTCCATTGGTGTGTGTGTCAGATTGTGGGTTGGCTTTGGTTTGTTATTTAATAGTAGAAACGCGATTTCAAATCGCGTTTTTAAAAATAAAAAAAAAAAAAATTATGTACAGTGAAAGCGCGATTTTAAATAGTGTTTTCTTCACAAAAATTTTTTATGTTAAAAGCGCGATTTGGAACAGTGTTTTCTTAATTAAAATTGCGATTTCGAATAGCGATTTCATTATTTATCAAATTTTGAACTCTAAATAATGAAAGCGCGATTTGTAATAACACTTTAATTTAGTTTGAAAAATCCATCAAAAATAGGTTTAGTTTGAGAAATGGGATGCAAAATTGAGAAAAGCCTCTTACTTTGGTCCTATTTGGTAGAACTGTGGCAAACTGCTTATAATTTATGCCCAAACAACTTATAAATTTTATAACTTTCAAAAGTTCGATTTCAAATTATTCTCAAAACATATCTAAATTTCAAATTACGTAAAATTTGATTTCGATCGCCACAAAGCTATAAGCATAAGTTAAACCAAACATATCAAAATAACTTAAATTAATTTAAAAACTAATAAAAATAAGTGCTAACAAATAGGGTCAAAGACTTTGATCAGGCGGGCTCGCCGAACCTCACTCGTGGTTAGGTGCGCACGACATCGGTAGAGAGAGAGAGACGTCTATGTGTACGTATATACACACATACGTGTATATATATATATTCCCGTCGATCGATCGCCTACGACACCATCACCGGCGTCTCCATCTCTCTCCTCGACATTCAAACTCAACCTCACATTTTCTCTCTCTAGAATCAATTTCTCACTCCTCATTTGTCCATATTCAAAGTAAGTGTTTTTCTACTCTCTCTCTCTCTATATATATACACGCATATGCCAATTGTATTGACGAAGATTCGATAAGCCTGATGGGGCACAAGAAGCGAAATGTCGCTCCTCGCTCCAAATCATCGCCGTCGTGTGCGCCTCCGTCGCCGGCGTTTTCGTGCGGTGGTGGCGGATCATCCGATGATGTTCCGTGCTCAATCGAGACCGAGCAAAACCTATTCTCGAATTCTTTGATTGAGCATCAGAAACAACAGCAGAGTAAGATCGAAGCGTCCTCAGTTGTTGAATTGGCAGCTTCGTCTTACTCTGCAATCAAGCTCGAATGCGAGCGAGCTCTCACGGCGCTCCGCCGTGGTAACCACACAAAAGCCCTAAGACTTATGAAGGAGATGTGCCTCAAACACGAAAACTCGGCTCTCTCGGCTCTGATTCACAGAGTTCAAGGGTCTGTGTGTGTCAAGGTTGCTTCGATTATCGATGATCCCAATGCGAAACAGCGGCATTTGAAGAATGCAATTGAGTCTGCTCGGAAAGCAGTCTCCTTGTCGCCGAACTCGGTTGAGTTTGCGCATTTTTATGCCAATTTGCTGTGTGAGGCGGCGAATGATGGGAGGGAGTACGAAGAGGTGGTGCAGGAGTGTGAAAGGGCGTTGGCAATCGAGAATCCAGTTGATCCAGCGAAGGAAAGCTTGCAGGATGAGAGCCAGCAGAAGATATCAACTGCTGATGCGCGGATTGAGCACGTGCAGAATGAACTTAGGGCACTAATTCAAAAATCAAACATAGCTTCGATTTCGACTTGGATGAAAAATCTCGGGAATGGGGAAGAGAAATTTAGGTTGATTCCTATAAGGAGGGTTTCGGAGGATCCGATGGAGATCAAGTTGGTGCAAGTGAGGCGACCAAATGAGATCAAGAAGGCAACTAAGACTCCTGAAGAAAGAAGGAAGGAGATTGAAGTTAGGGTTGCTGCTGCGAGGCTGCTGCAGCAGAAGTCAGAGTCACTGCAATCGCAAAATGATGATGGTAAGGCTTTAGACTCATCGTCTGGGTCTTCTCAGAGAGCGGGTGAGCGGCGGAAGTATGGAAATACGAGGAAGAGTGCATCCTCTGCAGAGAGGAGGGACTTGGTAAGGACATATTGGAATTCCATGGGTTTGGATATGCAGAAAGACTTGCTCAGAATTAGAATTTCTGAAATTAAGGCACATTTTAGTTCCTCAAAAGATAATTTGGCAAATGAAGTCCTATCAGAAGCTATATCATTTGCTGAAGCCAATAAAACATGGAAGTTCTGGATGTGCTGCCGCTGCAGTGAGAGATTTTCTGACTCTGAATCACACATGCAGCATGTTTTGCAGGAGCACATGGGAAATCTCTTGCCCAAAATGCAGTCCATTTTGCCTCAACATGTTGACAACGAATGGATTGAGATGCTTCTTAACTGTTCTTGGAAACCATTAGATGTCAATGCAGCAGTTAGAATGCTTGAAACCAAATTGAAACCCCAAGGTCCTGAACTTCCTGGTGAATCATACTCTAGGACTGATACAGAGGAGTGTAAAGACTGCCTCACTGACAATTATTGTTCTGAAGAGGCATGGGATTTGTCCCCTCAAAGGCGGAGGTTTGGGGATAGTTGTAATGGGGAAACTGTGGAGAGCAAAAGCTACGATAAAGTTTCTGACATTAGGTGGCGAGAAGGTGATGAGAATCAGGGTGGTAAGGCATATTTCCTACATGATTGTTGGCCATTGTCAGATGACACTGAGCGTGCAAAGCTCCTTGAGAATATCCATGACATATTTCAGGTGCTTATTAGACATAAATACCTTGCTGCAACTCATGTTACCAAAGTAATACAATATACAGTGGGCGAGCTTCAGGGTCTTGCCTCTGGTTCGCAGCTTCTCAACTATGGTGTTGACCAAACACCCACATGCATCTGCTTTCTGGGAGCTTCTGAACTTAAGAAAGTCCTAAAATACTTGCAGGAGTTATCTCATTCTTGTGGCATAGGTAGATATTCTGAGAAGAGTAGTACCATTGATGATTCCAACAACACTGGCGCTCAAGGGGCTGAAATCACGGAGAAAATAGTTCTCAATGAAGATGGATCCTGTCTCCTTTTGGATGAGCAGTTCCTGCCTTCAGATGATGCAGCTGGACCAACTTTCTCTAATGCTGGCTATGGACATAGGGTGCTACTTGATGCTGATGCTTTGTTGTTGTGGATATTCAGTGGTTCCACAACTGGGGAACAATTGGCATTGTGGACACAAATGAGAGAAGAGAAAGCACAAGAAGGGATGGAAATTATCCAAACACTTGAGAAGGAATTTTACCACCTACAGAGCATGTATGAGAGGAAATGCGAGCATTTGAGTTATGAAGAAGCTGTGCAGGCTGTGGAGGATCTTTGTCTTGAAGAAGGAAAGAAAAGGGAGAATGTCTCAGAAATTGTGCATCAAAGTTATGAATCTGTCTTAAGAAAGCGGCAAGAGGAGCTTATTGAAAGTGACAATGATGTTATGTTTATTGGCAATAGGTTTGAGTTGGATGCCATATCAAATATTCTGAAAGAGGCAGAGACTCTGAATGTCAATCAGTTTGAATTTGAGGAAACTTATAGTGGTGTGACTTCTCATCTATGTGACTTGGAAGCTGGTGAAGATAGTGACTGGAGAACGAAGGACTATCTGCATCAAGTGGACTCTTGCGTAGAAGTTGCAATCCAGAAGCAGAAAGAAAAGTTGGCTACAGAGGTTGGTTATGTTTAGTTCTAGAAGTTTTTTGGTGAAAAAAAAGGTGACACATCCTTGCTGCACTATCTCACTTGTTCAGTCATGCAGCTCAGCAAACTCGATGCGAGAATGATGCGAAATCTTACTGGAATGCAGCAGATGGAAGTTAAGCTGGAGCTCATATCAACCCATGATTATCGATCAATATTAGTGCCTCTTGTGAAGTCATTTATGCGGGTTTGTATTGGGTTTGTCGCCCTTTTTATGATATTCCTGACAACTTCTGGATGCTTTATTTATTTACTCATTTGTCATTTATTTTATGGACAAAGCCTTTTCTAGACTAGAATTTGTGTTTTCTAGTGTTAATCTCTTTTCTCCAGGAACGTGTGGAGGATCTGGCCCAAAAAGATGCCACTGAGAAATCTGATGCTGCAAGAGAAGCATTTTTAGCTGAACTTGCACTTGACTCTGCAAAAGGCACTGGCGGAGGAAGTGATAATTTGAAACATGTGCATGAGAAAGCAAGGGATAAGAAAAAGAACAAGGAGCTCCGAAAAACAAAGGATTCAAAGATTAGACTGTCGGTCAGGCTTTTCTCTTTCTTCATCTCGTTCTTCCTTTGTTAAAAATGCAGGAACTAGGGCTAATCGTTTCTTATCTTTACAGGGTACTGGTGATAATGAGCTTATGCTTGACCTTGAGACTGAAGAATGGGTGTATCTCTCTCTCTCTCTCTCATAATGCTCATTGCACACATTGCTATTTTCCAAGGCATTCCTTTTTATTAAGAATGTGGACACTTGGCATAGTTCAATTGTAACGTTCTTCAAATGTCTCTTATCTGCAGCTCATTTCCAGTTGCATCCGACGTAGATAATCCAGATTCAGAAATTATTTCCATAAGTGGCGATGCCTTAAAACAAGAGGATGAGGAATTTAGACGTAGAATTGAACTTGAAGCGGAGGAAAGAAAGCTTGAAGAAACTCTGGAGTATCAGAGACGAATTGAAGACGAGGCTAAACAGAAACACCTTGCTGAACAACATAAGAAAACTACTAGAACAATTCTGGAGAAACACGATGAAGTTGATCAATATGTACATGAGCAATTGAAAGACTCTAAGCAGGTGAACATTCTCTTGCAGAAATTCTCCTTAGTTGAAATGGTGTAGAAGTTGGTCTTTCCTGTTCTCAAGTTATATTTCTGTTCATAAATAGAATTTTGAATCAACTATCCCGGTAAATATCTTAGAATTTTGAATGGGCCGAACCATCTAATTGATTCCAATCCTTTTCCATTGATTTTGAATTAACGTAATTTTTGGGTCATGATAATAGAGAAACTTACGTACTTGCAAGTTTCTAGGAACCCATGACCCAGAGAAATGGATTCCCCAATGATTTAGAAGGTGCATTTGTGAACACTATTGCTAGAGCTGCAGGAAGAATTGGTAATACTCACGCTCACCATCCTACAAAAGTTAAGGAAGGTTAGCAATTATTTTTCACAGCTTCAGAGTTTGATGGGACAAATTCAATTTTTAGAGCTCTTGCCATCATTCCTTTTCTTGTGCAGGGTTACCTACTGGAGGAATTCCAAAGGATGGCCTTTTGTCTTCTGATCAATGGACAGGAAGGAAAGGTAGACGTCAGAAGAATTCTGCCAAGTTGCTTGACACAAAGTATCAAGCTGTGTCAACTGAGAAAGAAAATATTGAAGTTCGACAAGATAGAGTTAAGGACGGTCTACATGGTGACAGCAGTAAGTTTCACTCAGTTTTTTGCTATAGAACCGAACTTGTTCTTTACATTTTACTCATTAATCAAATAGTGTTTTCCAATGACAATTGGTATTGCTCGAATTTTACTTTTCATTTACAATTGTTCTTAATTTGGGTGTATGGTTGTCCAAAAGAGTATAGGGTGCACTCCCAAAAGTTTGTATCTAGTCCTGAAATCACCATGGCACAATCAGCAAACCATTACAGCATTTATTGCTCTGTCATTTTTAATTTTTAGAATGTAAGAATGAAATTGAAAATTGAACATAAACACATTATGAACATGACAACTTTGGAGAGTTTGATGATAACTTTGCATGTTTCATGCTTATAGTCTTATGTCTTTCACACTGCCAGTCCCAAGCCCAGAGAAAGGAGGAGGGTTATGATGCATAAAGAGCCAGTGTAGACATGACCACATATTAACATGAATTCAGATCTGGTCAGGATTTTAATGTAGGATGCAACTCTAGACAGGATGAACGACAAAAAGGGATTCATGTTGCCAACTTGCCACCCAACTAGTTGGATCAACACTTTCTTCAGTTTGACTTGAGGCCTGTTAGATGATATCAGCTGTATTACAACACTTACTATGATGTAGACAGTCTCTTATGGTTTTGAAGTCAAGCAAATGGAAAAGTTGATTTAGGTTGGTATTACTTGCAGAGCCCAAAACAAAGGCATAGTGATGTTTATGCAAGTGGTGTCATTGACACCATTGAACTTTGAATTTTCTTTCAAGTAAACATACATTAATGTGTACTATTTGGGCGTTGTTTTTTAAATGTAGAACTTAATCCAAAAGTTTAGAGGTTTCACAAATTGACTTAATTGATCCTGTGGCATTGGCACCGGTGGTGGTGGTGGTGGTGGGTGGGTGGGTGGGGAAGTAGGAGGAGGGGGATGTTTTTGATTACATTTTTATGTTTTTAGAAACTGATTCATTAGGCAGTGACTAGTCCTGACTCTAGCGCTCTCTCTCTTGGCCCTTTGTTCTCTCTCTTGCTCTTATATGTTTGTTCTAGGGCTGTACATTGGTCGAGTCGGAGCAGGTTTGGTACTGGCCTGTCACTCGAACTGATTTTGTCATGTAGAAAATTTCATCAACCGATTTCGACCGTACTAGTAGTCAAAACCGTGCTATTTGAAACCGACATGGCCGGTTGGATTTCAGCCTGAACCATTAGGACAAAAACGATGAACTTTGCTCTCTCTCTTCAAACCCAAAGTTGGATAGATCTTGGAGAAGAGTTTGAGAAAAAGAAAAATAAAACAAAGAAAACTAGAAAGATGTTCAGATTTGGGAGAAAAATAGAAGAAAACACAGATAGATCTATACATATTTTTATAAATCTTCACATAGATTTGAGAGAAGGGTTGAGAATTAAAAACAAAAAGAGAAAGAACAATATACAAATTTGAGTGAAAAAAATAAAATAAAGATGTATCTAAACATAGATTTGAGCATTATCGTTACCTTCATCATAAATCTGAGCGGATCTAAGCATTACATCATCATCATCATCAACGTTGAATAGCACCATTGTCACCGTCGACTACAAATTTCACACAATCGCCACCAAGAGTGGGAGATTGAAAGGGCAAAAGGGAGAGTAAGAGCATGAGAGAGAACTGTGAGTGGTAGATGAGAAGGTGAAAGGTGAGACCATGAGAGAGACTAAAAGGGAGAGAGACGAGCGTGAGATTCAAAGTTTGAGTAGAAAGAGGTGAGGTGATAAGGCTGTCTTGGAAAAGATGAATATAATCGGTGGAACTGTGACATGGCATACTTGGCATCAGATATATACATCGGTTTGGTTGGTTTCGACGAATTTCCTTTGGCACACCCGTCACTCGACCGGAAAATGAATAGATTTGTAGAATAAGGCCCGCTTCCGACCATTGGAATTTCAAAATTGTTCGCAGCAAGCTCGGTTCGGTCGGTGTGAGTCGGGTTTTTTGGATGAATCGGTTATCTGTACAGCCCTAGTTTGTTCTACTCCAGCAAGTAACAACCACTTCGAAGGTCTTCATTTGTTCACTGAATGACCTCATTGAATGAAATTTTTGGCTACGTCACTAGCTCAAAACCAGTATAATTGTGGTTTTGCTTTTAGTGAAGTTTTGTAATTTTTGATGTAATCTAGTCATTAGTCATGTGACACTTTTAGGCGATCAGAAAGTCACCACTGGTTTGGCCTGATATATTTGTTTTATTTTATTTTTATATTTGAATGCATATATTATGTTTTTATGCGTAGGGTCAACTGTCTCTGTTTGCATTTTTTGGAAAATGAATTCGTACAGACTGCTAGAGTGTGAACAATCACACTATATGATTGGCCTAAAATTGTGGGCTCCATATTCAAAAGTGTATTGACCCCACCTAAACTTATGGGCTCCACAGTTATGGACCAATCAAAATATATGTTTTGTTCACACATCTTGTTAGGTGTGTGAACAAAATTGGACTCATTTTTTTGGGTGTAGGCCAAAAAAAAAAAAGAAACTAATATGATCAAGGGTTACTTCTCTTAATTAGATAATCCTTGTGTGGGAGACAATGGAACAAAGACATTGAGACAATTACAAGCGGATGAGGAGGATGACATAAAAAAAGCTGTATGCCAAAGCCTTGGTAAATTTTCTGTTATCAATTCATGTATACAACCACTTTATTGTAATTTACATTTTTTTTTTTTTCAACTGTGTCAAATATCACTAGGTATTTTTATGGCCACCAGCTGTTTGCTTGAGTGGTATTTTCAAGCACCTTCATTGGGTGCAGGGTTTTGGGACGTGCATGTCTTGTTATTTATATAAATTTTAGGACTGCAGCACAGATAAACCTTACAATTAGGATTCGTATGTTGGTTTTGGAACTATAATGCCGTTTACTTGTATAAGATGAGATTAAAGTGTATATATTTTCTGATTAAGACTAACTTGATACTTCATAACATATGCCTCTCTATAGTTTCCAAGTTCTGAATCTCTGACTGAGCTTCAATTCTCAATTTTAGGTAATTGATCCAGTTCTAGGTGAAATAATATTCCCTTTGACTTCTGGTAAAGTGCTTCTTTGTGCATATTCTATATAATTCACAAATTATGAAGGTGTATGGCTAGACCTGAAAGTAGATATTGGAACCTGAACCAATTACATGAAAATTTTGAACCTTATGTTTGGGCATTCTTGGAAAGCAAACACCATTTTTTGCTTCAGAATGGGAAATAGGATTTGTAAACCCAATTTAATTAACTGTGGTGACCTTGTTTATAAAAAATGATGAAAACAGTGAGGATAGATTCATGGTAACGTTTAGTTAGCAAGTTTTCTTAAACATATGGTAACGTTTGGTAGAATCAACAAGAGAGAAGAATGTTGAAAGGTGAAATACAAAAAAATACACTTTGCTCAATTTTTATGTTGGTTGTAATACACTTTTTCTTTTCTTTTGTTGTTTGTATTAGTGTTTGTTGGATATTTATGTTTGATGTTTAGTTCTTTAACTTGCTTTTGATGTTTTGAGATATTTAAACTTAAATATTGCTACTTTTAAATATTTGTTTTTGTTTTTGTTTTTGTTGATTATTTTGCATTTGGAATGATATGTACTTTTATAGCTTTGGGAATTTTTCTACAATTTGCCTTAATTCTTTTATTTATATATTAATTTTGAATCTTTGACTCAGTGCTTATTATAAGTTGTGAATTCTTTATTTTGCTTATGTTGAAGTTTGAATTATTAGTCTATATTTATTTGTCTAATTTTTACTCAAAAAGGTGTGCCTTGCTTCAACGAAGCACGCGCCTTGCCTTGTGCCTAAGCTCTAAGAGACCTTCGGTGCCTTGGTGAACCTTGAGCCTTTAAAAACACTAATGTGTTTTATGTGTATCTAAACGATGGACACGTGTGTACCCAAAATGTTGGGAGCAAGGAACACAATTTTGTTTCTTTTCCATTGAAATGACCTAAATGTTTTTTCTTTTTAAGAAACCAAAACAAATATTAGTAGAATACCAAAATTCCAATATGTTTTCACCAAAACACTACACTGAGTTGTTTCAACAAGGAGAAGATAAAGCAATCATGATTAAGCCCTTGTTTGGGAACTTGGTTATTTTAGTTGGCTATTTGGTTATTTTATGAGAGGAAAAAAAAGTTTTGTTTGGCATGATTTGTAGGTTTTTTTTTTTTTTTTTGGTAGTTGAATAGATGATTGTGAGAGAAAAAGTGATTGATTAATGTGTACGATGTGACATTTTGGCTTTATTTGGGAAGCCAAGGTTGGGGCTTTTTTGGCTATTTTAGCCACAAAAATAAAATAGGCTTTTAGTCCAATAAGACAAAACATTACATCAAACCCATAATCATTACATTCTTTTTCTCACAAAAAAGTCAAAAAAGCCAAAAGCCCTTCCCAAACAAAACTTTTTAACCCCAAGCTAAAATAGCCAAAAAAGCCAAAATGCCAACCCACTCCCCAGATGAACCCTTTGTCTTATTGGCTATTTTGGTCTTTTTTAACCGACCCCATTTGATGGGACTTAACGCTTGGTTTGGTTTGTCTATTTTTGCATTTTTTTTTGTCTTTATTAACTGTTTTAGCTGAAATAAATCATCCCAAACACCTCCTAAGTTACTTATTCTCTTTCTTTGTCACTGCAAAGTACTTTTTCTCATTGCTACTACTAGATAGAAATTTTACTTTTTTTTGACAATGACAAATCTATTCCCCAATTAAGCCTTTAAATCTTTGTTCATGAAATTCACTCATAGATCTCAACATGTTCAACTATTTAATTGTTCAGAATGTATTAACATTTATATAGGTAAATGTTGCAGGTAACCATTATATAGCCATGCAGGCACTGATTTTCTTCATACCTTGTTTCTAACTTTTTATGTATGGTACTAGTTGTTTCTAAATTTTCATCCATAATTTTTTGACCCGCTTTTGGCTCTCAGTTCTCATTAACGTAATTTCTTTTTGAAAGCACTTTGATTTCTTTACTTCTATTTGTAATGGCACCTAGCAATTTTGTGTTATGGATTATCTATGAAGCACGAGTACGGGTATGAGTACTGATACTTGTACGATACGGGTACGTCGATACAGTAAAATTCAAAAAAAGTAGGGTACGGGTACGGATATGACTTGGTATGCTTGTAAAAAAATATTTATTTTTAATTTAGAGTAATATAAAAATTAATTAAATGGTTTAATTTGTTAAGATCCAACCTATAATTAACATTTAATGTCAAAAGTAAAGGTATAAATCAAAATTAAATATCAATATATTAAATAACTTACAAATCATAGTTTGATTTTAAATTCATGCTAAGTATAAAACTAAAAAATAAAAAAGAAGTCTAGTGAAAGGAGTTTTATCTATGTAGTAGAAGAAAATATTATTTCAATTGAGGTATGGTACGGCTTGGGTATATACTAAGTATATTTTTGGGTACACTAAAAATTAAGAAAAAAAAATTTGGGTATGTGTTTCGTGTACCTGGTACGTATGCAGAAGTACCATACGAGGTACCATATGCCGGTAAGTATCCGGTACGGGTACGGCATGTTTTTTGAAGTATCCATGCTTCATAGTGAATTATGCTTTTTGGTTTTTCTTTATTTAAAGTCCAGTTATCTGCTACTACCCTACATCGTGTTTTGGAAAAATAATGAATTGGAGAACATCATCGATTGTCACTTTGTTGTGGCTTATTATTGTGCAGGTTTTCATTAACATATATTTCAAACAAATTGTTGAAGGGAGGTATTGATCACAGCTTAGTAAAATTGAATCTCATTTAGAACCATTGTTTTAGTTTTTTAATCTTGTTGGATAACTAAGTTCCTACATATCTTTAATTGGTTCTTCTTGCTTTGCAAACATTAATTCTATTGGTTTGCAAGTAAAATAGTTGGAAGAAGTTATAGCAAGTTGGTCGGCTGCTTGCTAAGTAGCACGGACACGGATACGAGACACGACACGGACACGACACAGACACGCGGACACGCAATTTTTCAAAAAATGGGGGACACACGACCTTGGGGACATGTTTAATATATATAATTTTATTTATATATTATATGTAAAATAAAAAATATATACCATTTATATTTATTTATATTTACTTATTTTATTTATTATATGCAAAATTAAAAAATATATACTAATTTTATTTATTTATTTTATTTATTATATGTAAAATTAAAAAATAAATATATTATTTGTATTTATTTATATTATTTAAGACTAAAAAAAAAGTTAGGGATTATATTATTTATTTATTTATATTATTTATTATTAGTATATAAATATATATATATATATATATGTATATATATTGTTATTATTTTTTATAAATTTTATTAGATTTTTTTTATTATATATGATTTAATTAGATTTATTATATAACAAATTTGAGTTATTGGTTAACAAATTATATTATTATATAACAAATTAGTTAACAAATTATATTATTATATAACAAATTATAAATGTTACAAACGGGACAGATCGAAGAGAGAGAGAGAGAGAAGAAGAGGGCGAAGACAACGAAGAAGCAGAAGAAGGAGAAGACGAGGAAGACGAGAGCAGCGAGGGAGACGACAGACGAGGAAGACGAGCAGAGAGGGAGACGACAGACGAGGAAGACGACCTAGGTTGTCGATCGTCTGCTTTTGGCGATCGTCTTCAACTCGCGATCGTGGTCTTAGGGTTCCCGATCGACTCTTCAATCAGTTCGACTCGCGATCTAGGTTTCTTTCCTTCCAGGTTCGACTTCGATCGTCTCCCTTTTCTTTTTCTTTTATTTTTGTTAATTTTGCACTTTGACCCTGTTTTAAGTTTCAAAAATTATGTTTTCGACCCCGTGCGTGTCCGTCGCGTGTCTGGGCGTGTCCGCGCGTGTCCGAAAAACAAAAAAATAAAAAAAAATCAGGACACCTCTGCAGACGTGTCAGACACGTGTCAACCGCGTGTCCGACGCGTGTCTGACACTGATACGTAGCCCTCGGAGAGGTGTCCGTGCTTCTTAGGCTGCTTGTATTGGTGCAAGCTTTTGCAATAATGTCTTATGTATGTCTAATATTTGTCTTACTAATGTACACTAATGCACTTGCCCATCCAAAAGAGAAGCATGCCAATATGAAAGTTTTAAATGATGTATTATGTGGTTGATTTTTTCTTTGCACAAATTTATTGCTTAGCAAGGTTTTTGCTTTTGGTATATCATTGAATAGTGCAGAATTGAGCACAATTAATTGCATAGTGTGTGATAGGAACAGGAGATTCTGTTTTGGTCAATGGAGCTGCAGACAGACATCAAGAACCCCACCCCCTTTCTGCCACTGCTGGCAGGCGGGGGCAGTTTTTTGGGAACAGTAAAGGGGTTCATAAGAATAAATTGGGTGTTATTTTATTTATTTATTTATTTATTTTTTTTAAATACTTAAATTGGTGTTAGATGGAGGCAATTTATATAGTTTATCAGCCCATGTTACTGCTTTAGTTTTGTGTAGGTATAAGGTTTCTCTGAATTTTTCTATTAAGGGTAGAGGCCAGCATTGGTAATTTCTTTTCGGCTATGCTTGGGTGGTGGTTGTGCATTGCATTAATTTTTTCTTAGATTCCATCTTACTTTGTTAATACTCTTGTTCTTGTATGCATTTTGACAATCAGATGTACTAGGATTTCCCCCCCTTAAGGCAGCATTCTTTAAATGTAACCTGCTTCAATTGTGAGTTCTGGATCATTTTGAGACTTCAGATACTAAGAAGCTGGTTTGGATCTGTGCTTATGATTGCATTTATTTTCCCCATTTGTTTGAGTTTCCATGAAGCCAAACATCGGGGATCATTTCAGTGTTGGATCTTGTGGTAGGAAGGTCCGAGCTGAGGGTTAACTTAGACGAAAATCTCATTGTTCTCCAAGGGAGTGAAGCTGACCATAACTAGAAGCTCCATATATTGCTTTTCTTTTAACCATTTCTCTTTGATGACATCAGTTGCCATTAGGTAACACTCTGTTTGGAAGTAAAATACTTTTTTCATAAATTGCATTCCATATTTTCTGATGATTGGTTGTTGTTTGTTGATGAAGTTGTGTATTTGTGTGTAAAACATCTTCTTCAAATGGCTTGAAATTGACTTTCCCTAATAAGCATTGACACGTGACATGACACTAGCATGGAAATTTTCAAAAAATGTAAGACACGACACGTGAGGCACACATGTAAACTATATAGTTTTATATATTAATATATGGCATATATAATAGAAGGATAAATAATTATTGTCATATATATTAAAATTTAATTCAGTTGCAACGATTTTTAAAGTCTAAAGGAGGAGAATATTTATAAATTTGTTTGTGTGTGTGTGTGTGTGTTTTTTTTTATATTATTTATCATTAGAGTCCAAGTTATTTTTTTTTTTCAAACTTGTGTAATGTCTTTCATAGACATTTAAGCGAGACACGTGTGTTCCTCAAGAGTCTAAAGTGTTTGAGTCTAGAAATTTTTAGAAAATAGTTCAATCCTGCCAGAAAGACGGTCGAGGCCAACGAGGTAGCGTTTGTAGTTTCAAGCCTGTCATAACTACCTTTGTGTCAGTGCATTTACCAGCAACTTGAGCAGGGTTGTTTCCCTTGTTCCTTGAAGTTGCTAAAGTGTACTCTGCAGTTGCATTTGTCTTGTTCCCCATACACATTTCACGCACACCAGAAATTTCCCTTGATCTCAAGTTCAAGGATGACACAAAAGATGTATTCTGAAATGGATGACCTGGGTGTTTCAGTTAATGAAGGCATGCCTGAAAATGTGAATGGAGCAGATGTATATGGCACTGGCCTGAGGAATGAAGTTGGTGAATACAATTGTTTTTTAAATGTTATCATACAGGTTGGTTATTGAGAATGTGTAATTTCTATGGGTAAATCCATTTTTGTATGACTGTCTTCTCTGTGACCTGAAATTTTTGTTTCTTGTGAAATTTTAGTCATTATGGCACTTAAGACGGTTTCGAGATGAATTCTTGCGTAGATCAACATCAGAGCATGTTCATGCTGGAGATCCTTGTGTTACCTGTGCATTATATGATATTTTTATTGCCCTGAGCAAGGCATCCACAGACAAGCGAAGAGAAGCTGTGGCCCCTACTTCTCTGAGGATTGCTCTGAGCAACTTGGACCCAGATGAAAATTTCTTTCAGGAGGTCAGACAACCGTGTTCCTTATATCTTGCTATTGTTGTTACTTGCACTTCAATTTGTCCTCTCATCGTATGCTCTAAAACCATGCATTTGGATGAAGGGTTGCTACAAAAAATTCTAACTAATATGGCTTCAACTGACAGGCTCAGATGAATGATGCTTCTGAAGTGTTGGGAGTAATATTTAACTGCCTTCATCGTTCATTTACATTTAGTTTGGGTGTTTCTGACACCGACTCAATAGAAAGCAATTACACAGGCTCTTGGGATTGCGCAAACACTGCTTGTATAGCACATTCTCTTTTTGAAATGGACATTTTTGAAAGGATGAATTGCTTTAATTGTAGATTGGAGTCCAGACACATGAAGTACACTTCTTTCTTTCATAATATTAATGCCAGTGCCCTCCGAACAATGAAGGCATGTCTCTATACAATTGCTCATTTTAGCCCTATTTGGTACAACTTAATTTCAGCTTATTTTAGCTTTCAGTTTAATTTAAGCTATTTTGATGTGTTTGGTTTAGCTTAATAATACAACTTATAGTTTTTTGTAAGTCAGAAATCAACTTATTCTTTGAGTGGGGCAGGAGAAGTTTAATTTATAAGTAAGAAATTAGCTTATGTTCATAGTTATAAGCTATAAGCTGTTAAGGTATAAGGTATAAGCACTTTCCCACAGCTCTACCAAACAGGCCCATTGCTGTGGTGGAATCACTCTAGTGTTTCAGAAAGTCATTAAGTTTCTGTGTTGGGTAATATAGTTAATTCACTTATATTTGTTGATTTTGAGTTCGTTATTTACTTTTCAGGTGATGTATGCAGAAAGCTCCTTTGATGAGCTTCTAAGCCTTGTGGAGATGAGTCATCAGCTAGTTTGTGACCCTGAGGCTGGTGGCTGTGGGAAGCTTAACTATTTTAATCATATTCTGTCATCTCCACCACATGTTTTCACAACAGGTAGCTGCAAAGTTGTTGAGAAAATTGTCACTGTCACTTAAAGCAGTACAGCTTGTAAGAAATTCAAATTTACATGTGGTTTGTATCTTGCAGTTCTGGGTTGGCAGAAGACTCGTGAGAATGCCAAGGACATAACAGCAACATTAGCATCTCTGGCAACGGAAATAGATATTGGTGTCGTTTATCGTGGACTTGATCCTAATAACAGACATTGTTTGGTCTCGGTGGTATGTATATATAATAAAACCTAAATACGAGTTTCCACTGTGCATTTGATTATATATACATATATTTTTTTGATGATTGTATATTTTTTAAAATGTGTATTTACATTTATGGAAACAAACATTTCCTTATCACTTTTTTCTTCTTTTTCTATAATTCTTTAAGGCTGTGTTTGGATCAAAGAATTGTCACTTTTTCCTTTCCCTCTACAAATACTCTCTCAAATCCTTAATCCAAACGTAGCCTAAAAGAAACAGGAGCTTTCTTTTTTTGGGGAATTTATCAAGGACAGCTTCAAATAATGTTAATATCATTTAATATTCTAAGAAAGATTTGAATCAAAATTGAGAACACAAAAATGCTGGGAGCTTTTGATAATAGATAATTTAGTTGACGGAGAGGTCCTTCTGAACTGGTGCTGCATGAATAGTGGTAGACAAGTCATCACCACCTTTGGTGTTGATTTATTGGTAGAGGCTAGGGCATTATGGCTAATTATGTTGATGCCCTTTGTTGTGAATCGGGTTTTTCAACTTCAGTGGTGGAAACACTTGAAGATGGGGATAGGAGTTAGGGGCATGGGTTGGACAATTGCTCTACTTAGTCTCACATGATGCATCATTGCATTGGGAGTTGAATTGTGATGCTTTTGAATGTGCAAAGGTTCGGTTTCACCAGTTGAAGGCATTGTTTTGTAGTTTCCTATATTGCTGGAACACTGTGCTAGGGTTTTGGGGAATCCTAACCTTATGCTTTACTCTTGGTTTTCCGTATTTCTTCTTCTTCTTGTGCAGTTGTCTCTTTTTCTTGTGTTGCTCTTTAGTTGAGAGTTTGAAGGAATACTTAAAAGGAAAGAGCTGTAGCTCAAAGCAAGAGCTGGATTTATACCAAAACACTTAAAAGAATGCTTTGATGAAGTACTTGAACTTGACTTACTTAAAATACCAAATTAGTGAATGGATTAATTGTCCATTTCAGTTTATACTAAAATTATCATTAGTCATTTGAAAAGAATACCATGTTGTAACCAGGATAGTCTTCATTAGATTCTAATTATGTTGTAACAAGGAAAGTCTTTCTCATTGTACCTGTGGGGAAGTGGTTTTGGAAATACTCTTTGGATCCAATGGGGCACTCGAGATCCTCAGTTGGTAACCTGAAAAAGAATGAACACTCCGGTCGGGGGTGCCGAAATTAGCAGTCCGACGGATAAGTCAGTATAAACTCTCTCGATTGCTTGTATTTTAAGTTAAGCGTACTAGTTCTCACATACCTCTCTCTGACTGATGTTTTTCTATTTATATCTTTTCTTTCTTGGGCCTCAGGGTTGAGCCCACCTTCAATTCGCCGTATAACTATTTACTCGGCTCCTTTGGTTGCAAACCACTCTTCACTCAGCCCTTATTCAACTGGTTATTTAGCCGAATAGGGTAGGATTTGTATGTATAAGACGAGGCCAAATACGATGTATATATTTCGATTCTCCATGTCCAATTATTTGGCCTCTTTATGTCTCTTGATATTTAGGAATAGGGCTTCAAATTCGGAGGCTTTTTTGTCTTGGCCAATCGTGATATCCACGAAGGGCGCTCTGAATTCGGAGGCTTAAACCAAAAGACTTTTGAACTGAATTTGGTAATGAGAAAACAGGAAACTTTGCATTGCAGCAGTGAAGTATGTACATGGTGAACTATTCAAAACAAGTATCATACACCACAGGTCGGGTTTAATGATAGAATTTACACAAGTGCGTTGAATTCCAAGGCCGTGGCAGACTTCTCCCAGACATGTCTTTGAGCCGATATGCCCCTACTCTCGCTATTGAGTCGATCTGATAGGGGCCGTTCCAGTTAGGACCCAATTTTTCCTCAGTCGGATTCCTGGCAGGTGGGAGCACTTTCTTCAGGACCAACTCTCCTGGTGTATAGCGGCGCAGCTGAACACGTTGATTATACGACTTAGCAAGCTGCTGCTGGTACCGTGCCATGGATGCTAGGGCACGGTCTCTTCGTTCTTCAATCAGAATCAAATTCAAGGCCAGCATCATGTCGTTTCGGCCCATATCAAAAACTTTTGATTTCAAGGTTGGGAGGCCGATCTCTAAGGGGATGATTGCCTGCGTTCCGAAGCACAAAACAAACGGCGTCTCCCTAGTGGACCGCCTCGGAGTAGTGCGATGAGCCCATGACACACTTGGCAATTCTTCAACCCATCTTCCTTTAGCTTTCTCCAGCCTCTTCTTGATGCCGTCCAAAATAGATTTGTTGGAGGCTTCAGCTTGGCCATTACTCTGAGGATAAGCCGGGGTGGAAAAATAGAGCCGAATACCATACTTGCTGCACAGTTCTCGGTAGACACTGCAATCAAACTGGGTGCCATTGTCTGAAATAAGTGCTCTCGGAATGCCGAATCGTGTTATGATATTTCTCCATACAAAATGCTTTATATTAGTATTTCGAATGTGCGTTAGTGCCTCCGCTTCCACCTATTTTGTGAAATGATCTGTTGCGACAATCAAAAATTGCTTGTTACCCGGGGCGCGAGGCAATGGTCCGACGATGTCAAGTCCTCATTGGGCGAACGGCCAAGGACTGGTTATAGAGCTTAACTCTTCAACAGGCAGATGGGTTAAGGGAGAGAACTTCTGGCACTTTTCATTTTTTCACATAACATTCAGCATCAACTCTCATTGTTGGCCAATAATACCCCTGTGTAATAGCTTGATGGGCCAAAGAGTGCCCGCCAGAATGGGCACCACAGCTACCTTCATGTATTTCAGTCAGGAGTTCCTTGACTTTATCCGGATGAACGCATTCTAGGTATGGGCCAGAAAGGGATTTTTTGTAAAGCTTTCTTTGCGGATCCAAGTAGTATCGTAGGGCTATGTTTCGCAGCTTGTGCGTTTCTTTCTTATCCGACGGGAGCTGTTTGGAAGATAGGAATGCAGCAATGGAGTCCATCCAACTCGGACCTGACTTTATGACATTGATTTGGACTTCTTCTGAAGGGCCAATGCTCGGCTTAGGGATGAAACCCACTTCAATTGTCCGTTTAATCTCTGAGTTAATTACGGAGGCTAGGCAAGCCAAGGCGTCTGCATGCGTATTCTGATCACGGGTTATTTGGTTCAATTCATGATGATCAAAATTCGCCAACAAGGAATTTGTCATTTTCATGTAAGCGGTCATAAGGTCGTTTTTGGCCGCGTACTTCCCCTTTAGTTGATTGATCACAAGTTTTGAATCACAAAATATAAGCAAACGCTGAGCACCCAAGAGATGCGCATTCCGCAAACTGGTTAACAGGGCTTCGTATTCGGCCTCATTGTTCGATGCTTCAAAGCCGAGTTTGATAGCCTGCTCAATTATTGCTCCGTCGGGAGCCATGATCACTACTCCGACTCTGCTGCTGCGTTGATTGGACGATCCATCACAGTACAACTGCCAAATGTCCCCAACATAAATTCTCCAGTTCGGCTTAGGTTGAATTTGATCAGACTTCAAGTTGGCAAGACCCCTAGTGAATTCGGCCACAAAGTTGGCAAGAGCTTGCCCCTTGATTAAGGTTCTAGGCAGGAATTGAATATCGTACTGGCCAAGTTCAAGAGCCTACTTTGAAACGTGCCCTGATGCTTCTGCACTGCGGAGTACTGCTCGGAAGGGGTAGTCCGTTAGTACCTCGATGGTATGCCCCTGAAAGTAATGCATCAGTTTTCTTGCTACCCTGACAAGGGCTAGGATGAGTTTTTCCAACAGAAGATAACGTGTTTCGGCATCAACCATTGCCTTGCTCACATAATACACTGGTCGTTGCTCCCCAAGCTCTTTCTTTTAACAGTACGGCGCTGACGGCCCGGTCAAAGACGGCCAGATATAAAATGAGCGGGTTGCGTGCCAATGGTGTTGTCAATAGTGGAACTGATCGGAGATAGGTCTTCAGACCGTTGAAAGCGGCTTTGCACTCAGAGGTCCATTCAAAAGCTTTACCTTGTTGTAGGGTGTGAAAGAATTGTCGGCAGCGGTCTGTGGAACGACTGATGAAACTGTTAAGCGCGGCTTTCATCCCCATTAACTTTTGAACCTCCTTGACCGATCAAGGGGAGTCGAGTTCCAGGATTGCTATGATTTGCCTTGGGTTGGCTTCGATTCCTTGGTGGTTGACAATGTAACCCAAGAATTTGCCAGAGCCAATCCTAAATGCACATTTGGAAGCGTTCAGCTTCATTCTGTATTTGCGTAGAATGCCAAATGTTTCCTTCAGATCGGCTAGATGAGTTTGCTCTTCTTTGGACTTAACCACCATATCGTCAATGTACACTTCCATAGTACGGCCGAGTTGCTCCTTGAACATGGTGGTGACTAGTTTTTGGTAAGTTGCTCCTACATTCTTCAACCCAAAAGGCATAATCTTATAGCAATAGGTTCCTCTTGGGGTGAGGAATGCAATTTTGTCTTGGTCCTTCAGATGTATGGCGATTTGATGGTAGCCTCTGTAGGCATTAAGGAAGCTCATACGCTGATGATGTGCTATAGCATCTATAAGTTGATCTGTTCTGGGGAGGGGAAAACAATCCTTGGGGCAGGCTTTGTTTAGGTTCGTGAAATCAACGCAGACTCGTCAAGTCCCATTTTTCTTCTTCATAACCACAGTATTCGAGAGCCATATAGGGTAGGTCACTTCCCTGATTGCCCTGGCGTCAAGCAACCGGTCAACCTCTTCAATAATGACGGCAGTGTACTTTGCGGCTGACCGCCGGCTTTTCTGAATAATCGGCTCGCATTTAGGGTCAACGTTCAAACGGTGCTGCGAATCAAACGGATCCACACCTGGTATTTCATATGGTGTCCATGCAAATACATCAAGGTTGCCGAGCAAGAAGGAAATTAACTGCTACCTATCGGCTTCATTCAGGGAGGCGCCGACCATAAAGAACCTCTTTGAATTCCTGTCAATTTTAACTCGATCCAAGTCTTCGGTGGCCTTTTCACTCGGGAGCCGCCCAACATCGTCGAGGTTCTCTCGATCCGGCACCTCAATAGAGTTCACTTCCAACTCTTTTGGTGTTTTTGCGGCAAGGAGATAACACGCTTGTGCCGATTTTTGGGAATCATGGATTTGCTCAATGTCGCGTCATGTCGGGAAGCAGAGCAGTTGATGATAGGTGCTTGGCACGGCCTGCATAGTATGCAACCAAGTTCGCCCCATGATGAGATTATACGGCGAAGGCAGCTTGATGACCAAGAATTCCACATCCACTGTTCGGGAGCCCGCTCGAACTGGTAGTGTGATTTTGCCCAACGGGTACTTTGGATTAGCGTTGAAGCCAAATAATGGATAAGGAGCCGAATAATGGATAAGGAGCCGAAGACAGGTCTGACTTGTTGAACCTGAGATTGATGAAAGTCTTGTAGTACATAACCTCTGAAGTACTCCCCTGGTCTATAAGAACGCGTTCAACGGTAAATCAGTTCACGCGCAGCTCAATGACCAATGGATCAATGTGGGGGAGTGTTACGCCTATCAAATCAGAATCGTCGAAGGTAATATTTGGAGCTTCATGGGGCCATTTTGCTGGTGTGATTTGCTTTTGGGGGACTGGATGCGACTAAATTAAGGCGGCATTGGCGGTGTCAGAATCATATGGATGACGCCGAGCGGAGGTGAATCCTGTCAAAGGGCAACTATTTTGGTTGAGTTCTTTCGGACATGTTGCTGGAGCCGACCGTCTTGTACCAACTCCTCAAGGTGGTCTTTCAAAGCATAGCAACTGTCAGTATCATGATCGTGATCTTTGTGATATTCGCACCGCCTATCTAGTCTTCTCGTGTCAGGAGGTCCCACCATTTTTTATGGCCATTTGAAGAACGGAAGGTGTTGAACCTTAGCCATAACCATACTGATTGGGTCCGATAACTCTTGTGTATTTCTTGTCGACGCACCTCGCGCGCTTGCTATCCACTTGAAGCTGCTCATTAGCTCAGTATGGACACTGGTCGTTTGATCGGCGTGAATCCCGTCTTCTATCTTTCTTAGCCCGATTTCGTGATTCAAGGCTCCGTGGTGGTATAGTGTTTATCGGTTGCACGACTTCAGGCTGGGCCGACTTAGCAGCTTTATGCCCGTCTTTGACCCGGAGGGTATCGTCTTCTACTTTGTAGTATTCCTCAACTTTTTTCATCAACGTCCAGACCGTTTTTGGGGGCCGTTTGGTCAAAGAACTGCAGAGGGCACTGTCTGGATGTAACCCCATTTTGAAGGCGGTGATGGCCATAGAGTCATTGCAAGCATCATTTACCAGATTAAAACATTCCCAATACCGCGCCGAATACGCATGAAGGGTTTTCTCCGGTTGAATCTGCATTGCCCATAGAGAATCGACTTGTTTCGGTTGGACCTCATTAATGATGAACCTTGACCTGAAGGATTTTTGGAGTTGGTGGAAGCTCTTGATCGAAGCCGGCTCCAGTTTATAATACCACCTAACATCCAATGGTCCCAAACTGCTAAGAAATATTCGGCACATAAGGGTCTTGTCGTCTGTATGCAATGTCATGGCTTGCTTGTAGTGACGGATGTGATCGATGGGGTCTGATTTTTCATCGTAGAGAGTGAACGACGGAGCTCTGAACTTTTTGGGCAGTACCGCCCTTGCGATTCGTCGCACAAAGGGGTCATGTTGATCCTCTTCGTCTGAGTCATCTCGTCTTCGTTTAGTCCTTGCACGCGGGCTCTCTTCGGAAGAACTGGAGACTGCTACTAGTCCCTTCCTTTTGGAATCTAGGGATGACGAGTCAGAATCACTACTACTGTCTTTTCCGAATTCAAGATCGTCGACCATTCTTTCTTAGAGGTCGTCCCGGGTTTTGGCGTGCAGTTTGTTGGGATTTTGCCACCTCCAAGGCCAAATCCTGTCGAAGGCGCTCGTTCTCAGCCAACATGTTTTCCAACCTCTGTTCGTTTTGCTTTGTTTGCTCCATAATCGCTTGCATTGCCTCATGTGCTGATGTCGAGGGTGAATCGAAGTTCAAGGCCCTTCTTGCGGTAATATTCTCTGGCCCAAGCATATTTGCTTGGAGTAGTTTCATCTTGCGGCGTAGGGTCACCAGCGACTGCCGGAGGATCTTCCGTCACACCCGCCATGGATGTGCTTGAGTATTTCCATAGACGGCGCCAATTGTGGGGAAGTGGTTCTGGAAATACTCTTTGGATCCAATAGGGCACTCGAGATCCTCAACTGGTAACCTAAAAAAGAATGAACACTCCGGTCGAGGGTGTCAGAATTAGCACTCCGATGGATGAGTCAGTATAAACTCTCTCGATTGCTTGTATTTTAAGTTAAGCGTACTAGTTCTCACATACCTCTCTCTGGTTGATGTTCTTCTATTTATATTTTTTCTTTTTTGGGCCTCGGGGCTAGGCCCACCTTCAATTCACCGTATAACTATTTACTCGGCTCCTTTGGTTGCAAACGGCTCTTCACTCGGCCCCTTATTCAACTGGTTATTTAGCCGAATAGGGTAGGATTTGTATGTATAAGACGAGGCCGAATACGATGTATATATTTCGATTCTCCATGTCCAATTATTCGGTCTCTTTACGTCTCCCGCTATTCGGCCCCCACAGTACCAGATTTCAGAATATGTGGTGTACCAACCACATTTTTTTGTCACGTTTGTTAATGACATCATGATCTTAAGATAAAGCCACTGAATCCAAGCCAATTATGTCCTTCTTCAGTCTCACTTCTGTTGTTTTTGACCTTTATTTAGTCCTTTTTGAGCCTTCAACTTGCTTATAGTCTCTCATTCATAATGGTTTAAGTTGCGTATGGCGATGAAAAGCCACTCTAGTATAATAAACAGGGAACAAAATTTCCAACATCTATCGAGCTAGGCTATGTGTTACTGCCTTTTTGTGTTTTCTCTACATATATTCAGATTTTTGAATAAATTATTGTTTAGTTTCTAACATTGGATATGCATTACTTCATCCTACTTTTTTTTATTGTTCCTTTTAGGTTTGCTATTATGGGCAACATTATCATTGCTTTGCCTATAGTCATGATCATGAACGGTGGGTGATGTATGATGACAAAACTGTAAAGGTAAAATTCATTTCGTTCGTATACTAGTTAATTGCATTATAGTTCCATTTATTTTAGTTTGACAATCTAGTTAATTGCATTATACTTACATTTATTTTAGTTTGACAATCCATATTTTGAAATCAGGTAATTGGTAGCTGGGATGATGTTCTTACCATGTGTGAGAGAGGACATTTGCAACCTCAGGTTCTTTTCTTCGAAGCTGTAAATTAGTGTTTATTCGAAATCCATCACCTTGTTTGGTGCACTTGGAGAAGCTCGGGTGTCGTTTTAGTCACATGATAAGTTGCTGCCTGAGCTCCACACAGTCCTGCGAGTAAAGCTTGCCATATTTGTTAAGAAGTCACGTAAAGTTTTGATATATACAATAAAATTTGTGACATATGAACTAGGAGCCTTGTTATAGGTTTTGTAGGAGCAACTGGTTTTCTCAGAGGCACACAACATTTGAAAAAAAAAAAAAAAGTTTTGATTGTAGAATGAAGAAATCAGGCAATTGAAGAGCCCAATTGTAAATTTTTGCTACTAGGAGCATACAACAGTTGTACACACGGAATACTAGTTATTTAGATTCAGTAGTCTGCTAGATTGTTTTTGCTATATAATGATGGTTTGTATAGATTGCAATGGCTCCTTTGGGTTCGATTCTGCAGCATTTTTTTGTTTCCCTTCTGGGTAATTAAGGCTGTGTTTGGATTTAGGATTTGAGAAGAGGTTTGTAAAGGGAAAGAAAATAAGATAAGGAAAATATAACAAAAATTTAGCTTATATTTCATTCACTATTCCCGTTCTATTTGCTTTCCTTTCATAAATTCTTGATCCAAAACGGTTGTCAGAACTTGTAGTATGCCATGATAAGGCTACTGGAAGAATGAATACATCTCTTTTGTTTTTTTTTTTGTTCATGCTTTAAAATTTGGCCTGTGTAATACTCTCTCCGTTCCATTTATTAGTCCATTACACTTTAAATTTACAAGTTTCCAAAAATGTCCCTTATAAATAAATTTAAAAATAAGAATTGAAGGGTATTTTTTGAATTAGCACTTGAAAATTTGAATTCGAAGTGTAATGATTATTTATTTCTTTAAAAAATTGAAAATTTTCAAATGAGATTATTAAAATGGGACGGAGGGAGTATTTTATTTAATTAGCATTTAATTTTAGGGCATGTGTTGCTATCTTGTTCAACAATTATAGTGAAATATGTACAGATATTTTGTATATAGATCCCAAAAGGCTATACAGTGGATGAAGTTGGGGTTCCATCTCAAGTCTCCAATACAAGGAGATTTCACAAGCTAGGTTGGTCTGTTATGATGCTTCCTAACTGGTCCATTACAAAATGAATAATGCTAGGATGTTCAAATTTTATTTTTTATTTTATTATTATTTTTTTAAATTTTGGAAATCTTTGCTAGGTAGGGGAGGTTATCATTTTGTTTCACCGTTTTTTTCATATTTATTATCACAACGCTTGGTTCGGAGTATGGGAAAGACTAGCAAATAGCAAAACTTTTACTCCACTTCTTAAGGGGATGTAGTGTTATAGGACGCGTTTGGTATAATTTTTTATAAGTTATAAAAACATAATTATATAGAGTGTTGCTATTAGTATCTCACAAATTATTTTGAACCCCCTCAATTTTTAAATTTTTTTTTTAATTGCAATAATAACCTACACTAATTTTTAGCACCTAAAAATAAAATTATTAATTTTGGAACATTCCATCTCACAATTAAATTACACCCATTATATTATGAATTAGGGTTTATGAGAGTATTCATCTCTATCACCATCCATCCACATTCTTTAAATCTCACATTCAAAACCTACCTACCCACCCTCAAAATCTTGAAAATCATTTAGTGGCAATATTCTGGCGGTAACAGTGGCAACCATTTAATTACCTACACTTCTCAGGTAATGACAATGAGTAAAAGTTTTTTTAGTAATCACAACTCCATAAGACGAGAAGAGTATAACAATATAATCTTGGAGGAGGTTCATAGCTTTGATGTTGTTCTTAATTTAAGGGAGATTGGCCTTGTAAGAGTGAGTTTCTCAAAAAAAATGACAAAAATAATAAAATCTGTTTGTCATTTTTTCGGGACTGAACTTCCAAACATATGATTGAAATTCGGGAACATAGGTCCGAACATTGTTTATTTGTTCGGGAACCAGTAACCGAACATTTATTATTTATTCGGAAATGCAGGTCTGAATATGGAAATTTCTTAACACATTGAACGGTCAAAATTGTTAACGCTTGCAGAAGTTTTCATTTTTCAAGTTCGAAAATACAGGCCCGAACCTTGAACAAATAAGTAATGTTCGGGAATGCAGGTCCGAACATAGAAATTTCTTAACACATTGAATGGTTAAAATTTTTAACACTTGCAGAAGTTATCGGAAGTTACCCAAATCCATTATCAGGTTCAAAAGTTATTCCTTCATTGCGTAACTTTGATAATATCGCTGCATAGTTCTTTATTGAACTCACAATTTTATAACATTTACCAACAAAACTAACCAAAACTATCTATATTACTAACAAATTATTGATAAAAATAGGATTAAGTGCTCTATGTATCAAAAGTTTAAGAGAATTCAATATAATTATGTTAAAATTATACAATTTATTATATTTTCTTTAATTACAAAAATTTGAAACAATTAATTACAAAAATTTGAGAAATCAAAAAAATTGTACTGAGATGAAATTCACCCATTCAATTGTGACAATGCTTCTCTCCCTTTCTCTCTATCTTTAAATTCCTCTCCTTTTCTCTCTCCTCTCTTCTATCTTCCTCATGCTCTCCAACCGTTGGCCACCCCTACTCCACCCTCTACAATCAACCTCACCACCTCAGGTCCCATCTCATCCTCCCTCGCCTTTTCCCAATCCCTCTTCAACGAGTAAATTGAAAAAATTATTATGTGACTTCGTCATCAATTAACAAAAATATCTTATATTAATAAGAACTATATGATTAAATTAATGAGATATCCCACCAAACCTTATTTACATTTGTATTAATAAGTAATATAACGTATTAGTTGCACCTATATTTTTTTGGGAGCTTTTTCCATAAATTCATTTTTAATTACTTATGTTTTATTCAATCCATATTCTTTTTTACTATTCCATTAGGTCCTATTTGAGATAAGAAGACCAAAATACCCTTTTCATCTACTTATGTTCTATTTAGTTCATATTATTTTCTTATATTTCAGTAAGTCTTATGGGTGACATAATTACCAAAATACTCCTAATATGAATGTTCACACTGTCAATGTGAATGTTCATATCGTGAATGTGTAGGGGCCCGACCCATGTACAATGTGAATATTCACATTGACATGTTAACATTCACATTGATAGGAATGTAAAATTAGCCCGCGGCCCGGTGCGAGCTCGGTCCGGCCCGTGACAATGTGAATATTCACATTGACATATTAACATTCACATTGATAGGATTGTAAAATTGGCGCTTACGTATGGGCGGCATTGTTGATAATGTGAATATTCACATTGACATGTTAACATTCACATTGATAAGAGTGTAAAATTGACTCGCGTCCTGTGGGCGGCCCGGGGCGAGCCTAGTGCGGCCCGTGACAATGTGAATATTTACATTGACATATTAACATTCACATTGATAGGAGTGTAAAATTGGCTCGCGGCCTGTGGGCGGCCCGAAGCCCGGGGCGGGCCCGGCTCGGCCCGTGACAATGTGAATATTCACATTGACATATTAACATTCACATTGATAGGAGTGTAAAATTGACTCATGCTTCAAAAATTTGGTCAGGCCTAGGCCTAGGCTCGAACTTAGGCCAGGTTTGGGCGGGCCTGGCCATTTTTTTTAATTTTTTTTAATTTTTTCTACCAAAATTTTATTATTTTCTACAAAAAAAGACATTGTGTCTCAGGCGGGCTGGGCCTCGGACCGAGCCTTGAATGGGCCTTAAGTGGGCCGATGGGTCGAGTTGGGTTTCAAAGTGATGGCCTAGGCCCTAGCCTAGGGTCTCGGACATGCTCGGGTCCGGACCCAATCGAGCCTGCCCCGGGCCGTGGGTGGGCTTTGAGCAGCCCACGGGCGGCGGGCCAATTCTACATTCCTATCAATGTGCATGTTAACATGTCAATGTGAATATTCACATTGTTAATGGGCCGGGCTGGGACTACCCCGGGCCGCGAGCGAGCTTCGGGCAGCGGGCAAATTTTACAATCCTATCAATGTTAATGTTAACATGTCAATGTGAATATTCACATTGTCACGGGTCGGGCCAAGCCCGTCTCGAGCTGCGGTCGGGCTTCTGGCCGCCCATGGGCTGCGGGCCAATTTTACACTCTTATCAATGTGAATGTTAACATGTCAATGTGAATATTCACATTGTCAATGGGCCGGGCCGGGCCGGGCTCGTCCTGGGCTGCAGGTGGGCTTTTGGCCGCCCATGGGCCGCGGGCCAATTTTATACTCTTATCAATATGAATGTTAACATGTCAATGTAAATATTCACATTGTCAACAAGTCGGGCCGGGCCCGCCCCGGGCCACCTATGGACTGTGGGCGGGTTTCGGGCAGCTATGGGGCACAGGCCAATTTTATACTCTTATCAATGTAAATATTCACATTGTCAACAAAGTACTCACGGCCGTCATGGTTTTTGGCAGCCACGGGGCGCGGGCCAATTTTATACTCTTATTAATATGAATATTAACATGTCAATGTGAGTATTCACATTGTCAACGGGCCGCGTACCGCCGGGTTTCGGCGCCACGGGCGGACTAATTTTACACTCCTATCAATGTGAATGTTAACATGTCAATGTGAATATTCACATTGTCAATGGGCCAGGCTGGGCCCGCCCCGGGTCGCGGGCGGGCTTTTGGCTACCCATGAGACGCTGGCCAATTTTATACTCTTATCAATGTGAATGTTAACATGTCAATGTGAATATTCACATTGTCAACGGGTCGGCCCGGGCCGAGCCCGCCCCAGGCCGCAGGCGGGCTTTTGGCTGCCCATGGGCCACAGACAAATTTTATACTCTTATCAATGTGAATGTTAACATGTCAACATGAATATTCACATTGCCAACGGCCGACTGCCTCGCCTGCCGCATGGCATGGGCGGCCATAGCCGCCACGGGACGCGGGCCAATTTTATACTCCTATTAATGTGAATGTTAACATGTCAATGTGAATATTCACATTGTCAACGGACCGGGCCTGCCCCGGCTCGCAGACGGGTTTCGGGTCGCAGACGGGTTTCGGGTCGCCCACGAGCCAATTTTACATTCCTACCAATATGAATGTTCACATCATAAAATTGCTAACCGTTCAAAAAATATTTATAAGGGTATCAAAATTAAATATAAGGGCATAAGTGTCCAAGAAAATAGTGTAAATTAAGAAAAAGGACTTTATGGAATAAAACTATACATACATGGGACTAAATGTGTTAAAAAATTCCTTCATGAACTTTTTAGGTTAAAACACTTCTAAATAAGATTTATCAATAATTTTTCCTATTTTTTTTGTTACCATATGTTATTGTACACAACTCTTACATGAGTGGGGTCTATACATTTGTGTAACTCATTTTTAGGGGAAGGATTGTAGAATTTTTTGTACATAAGAAATTCAAATATACCACATTCACACTAATTAATGTGACATGAAGTATAGCAATGTATACTCGTACACTTGCTCTAGCCAATTAAATAAGATTTATCATCTCTTTTGCATTAAAAAAAAAAAAAAAAAAACTAACTAATTATACTACAGTTATGTCTTACTGAATATTGAAATTTGAAAAGATTTGCAATGAGCATCTTTTTTTATTTTTTTTCTCTACAATAATGTTGTTGTGATAATTTAATGATCTAAATTTAAAGTGAACTGAAATAAAATGTCACCTTGATGGATTGAGATCATCTTTATTACCTCATTTAAGAGTTGTAAAATAATCATGAGAATTTATTAATATTTTAAATTTAGAAAGAATCATTATAAGCCCTTAGATAATGTAATGAAGATATTCATTGTAACTTTGGAATGGAGAGTATACAATTCCATTTTGATGTGTATAGTTCGGAATAAAAATGTAGCATGTATGGTTTAGAATAAAAATGAATGTCTCATTTAGTTTGTTTTTGAGAAATAAATTTTGAAGAAATTTTTTTAAAATTTTGTTTGATTTAGTGATTTTGAATTTTTTTTTCTAAAATCATTTTCTCTCTCCTACACATCAATCAATTACTTTTTCTTTCTTCTCTCTCCTTCTCAATCACTTTTTCTCTCATACACATCTACTCAACTACAACAAAATATCAAATCATCCAAAACTCTCATGGGAAATTCTATTTCCAGATGCCTAAATAACTCAGGGAACACGCTTTATGAATTTTTAATTTAATGACAATTATACCTTAAACCTTAATGACCATAATACATATACAAAAATTCTCTGTACACATTTAAAACAAAAATATTTCAATACACACCTTTTGAGTTAAAAAAATAAACCCTAATTTTTTTTCCGTTGTTGTCTAGGTGTGGGTGAGAGTAGTTTTCCTAGAGATGATTTGATTCTCTCTATCATCCAATGCAACCCCTGCTTTTTTAGAATGCTACTGATTCCATGCTACATCTATAACAAACCTGTCAAAGAGTGGATTTGGGGAGCATTGTGCACTGTTATGTTAGTAATAAAAATAGAATTCAAACCATTATAAACTGCCGTATTAATTTGTGGTGACCACAATTTGAAAATCTGTTTATTGCAATCCCAATTCATGTGGTTAATTGCGAAGTGGAGGTGATTTCGGTTTTAATTAAGAGAACTAGTGTTGAATTTATGTATTAAATTTGGATATCAACCGCCGAAATATATTTACTTGCTTCATTCGGAATGTAACTATTGAATATTATAACTATTTTCGACTCTATTCAGTCGATCTATAACAGTTTATTCGGTTGTTGATTTTCAAATTTGGTGCACAAATTCGACAAACTAGTGCCGACATCCCCAAGCCGTGATCATGGAAAAATCAAGAATTTTATGGCAATGGAGTGCACAAATATCTGAAAATGACAATGTAATAACAAAATGATAAATATAAAAACAAAATGGAAAGATTCTTTACCTTCAGCACTATTTGAGAGGTTTCAATGGAGGTTTTCATGGAGGTCTTCCATGAATGGCTTCAATGGATTCACTTCAGACATTGGAGGTTTTCACTTCAATAGAGGTCTTCAAGTTCACAAGTAGCTCAAAAATGTGGCCTTCAGACTGGTGTTCAAGCTTCACGTGGGTGGAAGTTTTTTGGTCTTCAAGTTTTCAGGAAGTGTGTGAAAAGAATGGGTAAGTGTGTGTATAATAATATTTGAGTAAATGATATAATTGTAATTTTTAGTGTGTAGATTGAGAGGTTTTCAATTTTCCAATGGTAAATAGATGAAAGAATGAGATTAAAACTTAATTTAATGTATAAAGATTGCCTGTTATAATTGAAAGTGAAAGGATCGAAATAAAATTTTAATGAAAGTTCAAGGGTACTAAGTGTAATTTATTCTTGAGTAATATTGCAAACCCACTCTTATCAACTTAAAAATTATCCAAAAATTAATCTCCACCACATCTCATATAAACCCCACACTATATAAATTAATCACCGTCACACAATCACCCCCTAAAGCATTCTGAACGTGTAAGCCTGGGCTATATTCTTTCCAAAACTTACACACTATACATGTGTTACATGCAGATGAGAGCTATTTAGCAAATCGGTATTTGGACAGTGTCATAGACTGGACTCCAAAAGTGAAAAGCATCCGATTGAAGGACTTACCAACCTTCATTCGGACTACAGATCTCAATGAACAAATGTTCCAATTCACAAACGGAGAAGCCGAGAGATCATCCAAAGCCTCAGCTCTCATTTTCAACACTTTCGACGCCTTAGAGGGCGATGTTTTGGATGCCCTCTCAGCCATGTTTCCCGTGTTTATGCCATTGGTCCTCTCCAGCTTCAGCTCAATTCTTCGATCCTGGATGGTGAATTGAAATCCATTGGATCTAATTTTTGGAAAGAAGAAACTGAGTGCATCAAATGGCTGAACACAAAGCCACCAAAATCTGTGGTTTATGTGAACTTTGGCAGCATCATTATTATGTCGCCGCAACAAATGACTGAGTTTGCTTGGGGACTTGCTAACAGCAACCAAACTTTCTTGCGGATAATCAGGTATATAATGATCAAAATTTCATTTTAGTATGTTGTTTTCACTAGTTTGAACAGAAATTAAAACCTATATAAATGTTAAAAACATATAATAATGGGTAAATTACAAATACACTCTCTGAGGTTTAATTAACATACGAATCGGCTCTTGTAATTTTGAAAATTGCATTTCACTTCTTGAGGTTTTTAATTTCATAACAAATCGTCCTTTTTATTAATAAATCATCAAATCAATTAATAATTTTTAATGATAAAAATATGTTTCAATTAATAATTTAGGTAATTTTATTATTGTATAGGAAAGTAATTATGAATTTCATTTTTTTAATTAATTCTGTTAAATAAAAATTCTAATAAGGGGGTATTTGTAATTTTTCAAACCAAATGGAACAATCTGTATTTTAAACAAATTTCAGGAATGTATTTGTAATTTATCCTATAATAATAGAATAATTGCAAGTATATGAATATTAAAACCTTAGTTGGAATAAAAATTTGTCATTGTAAAAAAACATTAAAAATGCAAAATTCTATAGTAGTGGGGATGAGAAAAGAAAAAGAAATTTGTTGCGTTTACCGTTAAAAAAAAGAAAATATTTGAGATATTCTAAATAAGTATATTTTTTGACTTTTTATGAAATATGGATTGTGTTTGAAGTGATGTAGTAGAGAAGTGATATGACTTAAATAAGATGATATGATTTAAATAGGATAGTAACTTTTTGACTTTTTAACTTTTTTACTTTTTTAAAGAATGCCAAACCTAGCCTTAGTTTTATTTTTTCCTATCTATCTCTCCTTGTCTCCTTTATAGTTTATTATATTCTCTAATAAATTTATGGTCTAGGAAACCAAAAAAATACCATGAATGTGAAATATATGGTGTATATTTTAAGTTCTTGTTGTGAGGCCACACTTTAAATGAATCTTGGCCATTAATGTTGAATTTTAGATATTTTTCTCGTCTTTTTTCTTCTTCTTTTGGGATTCTAGTATTGTTGTTTTCTTAGTTCACATCTTTTCTTTGACAAAAATAGACCAATAGAAATGACCATTGTTCAATATTCTTAATAACTTTCGAAACAACTCATCTGTTCGTAGTATTTCGGTGTGTTTCAGTGAAAACATTAGAATTTTGATATTTCACTTCTATTTCATTTCGGTTCCCTAAAAAATGATAACATTTTGACTCTTTTGATGGAAAATAAACAAAACTTTGTTCCTTATAGGTATGACCTTGTTGTCGGCGAGTCTGCAATTTTTCCACCAGAGTTTTGGGAACAAACCAAGGAGTGAGGTTACATTGCAAGCTGGTGCTCACAAGAGCAAGTCCTAAACCACCCATCTATTGGAGGGTTTTTGACACACAATGGTTGGAACTCCACACTCGAAAGCATTTCAAGTGGGATGCCAATGATCTGCTGGCCATTCTTTGCCGACCAGCAGATCAACTGCAGGTACTGTTGTGCTGAATGGGGAGTTGGAATTGAGATTGACAATGATGTGAAGAGAGATGAAGTTGAAAAGCTTGTGAGAGAGTTAATGGAAGGTGAGAAGGGTTTGGAGATGAAGAAAAAAGGCCATGGAGTGGAAGAAAATGGCTGAGGAAGCTAATGGGGCTAATGGGACATCTTCATTGAATTTGGAAGCTGATGAAAGAAGTGCTTCTGTCAAAAGACTATCTTCCATGTTTTCGTGAATTGTTTGCTTTTGATTTTGCTTTTTGTTGTCAAGTGATATTGCATATGCATTCTCAAATTTTATAATGTTTGAAGTGATGGTGCATTTTTATTCAGATTGTAATATGTGATAAAGTGATCATGATTGATCTCTTGCTTGTTTACATGAGATATTGTGGTGTTATTAAGTTGTCAGTCTTATGGTTTTGTTATTTATAAGTTGCTATTCTTATTATTTGGGATTGTTTAGGATAAACTATATAAGTGTACTTTTTGACTTTTTGTCCAAAAAAGTAGAGGAAAAAATATGGTTATTTGGGATAACTTTTTAATTTTTTACGAAAAAATTTGTAGTAAAATATTGTACAAAATATCAAAATTACCGAACTACCCTTCTGTGCATTAGCATGCTTTCCGTGCATGTCAGTGAAGGTGCTTAGTTAGTGCACTATGCTGCACTTTTTTTTTTCCCCTCTACCACACGTGAGTTGCACTATTGAAAGGGAACAAACAAAGACAATTCTATGTTTTTGCCCTTTAACTAATCAGCTCCAGTTTCCCATCCAAAAATTATGAATAGTACAAACTTTTTTGCTTTTGTAGTGACGTTTTGATTTTTTGTATTTTTTAGGTGATCCCAAACAACTACTTGGTTTCTCAATGTACGGTTAGATTTTGATTTTTAAAATAGATGAACGATAGGTACTTCATGATTCGATTTATAATTTTATTTGAAACCAAACCAAACTCTATATACAAATAATTTGTTACTTACTATAGACATTCAAGTACCTAATTAGTACCCATATAAGAGAGAGAGTCGAGAGGATGAAAAAGGCCAAGGTGGTGCGCAAAGAAGATATGAGAGGTTAGGTGGTGGTAAAGGAGATGATAAGGTTTGTTGGAGAATAAACTTGAACCTTCCACCCCTCTCCAGAAGCTGCCTGAAGATGGAAGAAGAGAATGAAGAAAGCAGCCATGAAGCTTCCTTGAAGCTCATCCAGTCAGAAACTTAGAAGATAAGAAACTGAATTCAAATCACAGTTGTGAATTCAATACATGTTTGATACATGGATTAGAAACCTATAAATAGATGGTTAGGTTGTTGTTATAGAATCAATCACACAATTAACAAACCCATAAAAGATTTGGGAGATAGAGAGATGGGAGGCAAAACCCATAGATTGTAATTGTTCTTTTGTTTGAAAATAAATTCATTCAATTGTTTGTGTGTAAGACATCATAAATTCATACAAAATATAGAAGTCCACCATCAAAGGTATCAGAGCCTAGGAGGTCAAATTTTTGCAAAAACAAATGGAGAACAGAGCAATTTTTAGAATTGCCCAGAAATAAAAGTTATCGAAATCAACTTTAGATCATCCCACGTTGAAGGTCTCGTTGAGACGATCACGTAGGAAAAAACCACATCGAAAACCGAGCTCCGAGGAAGCCGCACGTGTCACGTGCCGACCGACGTCGTGACTACACACAGTCGACACACCTCAAGCGCCTTACACGTGCTAGAGGAAGACGACGCATGAAAACTGACATCACAGCCCTGACTTCATCAACTCCCACGTGCATACCGAGCCACGTTGCAAGTTGAGCCACGCATCGACAAGCTATTGACATTAGCCTGACACACAGAAATTATCCAGTGCTTCATACGCCGTATTTTTCCAACAGATCTGAATTGTTAGTTTTATTTTAGCTAAATCTAAGCCATCCAGAGTTCAATCACAACGATCCAATACTATTTTCTGACTATTTAGACCATTCCGGACTCATCCGTAGTAGGGTCAGATTTTGAAAATTCAATTTCTAAAAATATTTAAAAATTAAAAAAACTATCCGATGGCATCTACAAGAAATTTCTTCCAATGTCAATTTCCAAAATTAGACAAAGGCAATTATGAGCATTGGAGTATACAGATGAAGGTACTCCTATCATTCCAAGATTTACAGGATTCAATGAAGTACAAATATGATGAACTAGCGTCCAAAGAAAATGAAGAAAATTTGACAGAAGCTCAAAAGACCACACTTAAAGATGCAAAGACAAAAGACAAGAAAGCCTTATATTTTATATTTCAAGGCATAAATCCAACTACTTTCAAAAAAATCTCCACTGCAAGCGCATCAAAAGAAGCATGGGAAACTTTTCAAAAGGCAAACCGAGGAATTGAGAAAATCACAAGGATTCGACTCCAAGTCTTACGAAGAGAATTCGAATTATTGCAAATGACGGACAGTGAGTCAATTTTTGAATATTTTACCAGAATTTTGACTATTGTTAACCAAATTAAAATACTCAATGACAAGATTAGAGAAATTCGAGTTATTGAAAAGATACTTAGATCACTTAGTTTGAAATTCGAACATTTGGTTGTTACCATTGAAGAATTAAAAGATTTTAACGACTTGATAATTGATGAATTGCAAGCATCGTTAGAAATTCAAGAGCAAAGAATCAATAAGAAGACTGCATCAAGTCCCCTTGTGTAAGCACTCCAAACAAAGCTTTCAACAAAAGGAAGAAGGGAAACATCAAATCAACGAGGAAGAGGAAAATATCCCCAATACAATAATACAAGACGTCCACAACAGCAATGTCTAGAACAACAACAGGATTATTTATGGAGATCTCTGACCATCAACAATAAACAATCAAAGAGGTCGAGGAAGAGGTCGAAACACAAGACACAAAGGTATAATAAATCTCATATTCAATGTCATGTTTGTAAAAAATTTAGATATTATGCTATAGAAAGTTGGTATCGAAATACCAACAATAAAGAAAAGGAAGTCAATTATAGTGAATTTAAACAAGATTCCACTATGCTACTGACATATAATGATAGTGGTGAAGCAAATTAAAACAGCTTATGGTACCTTCATTTTGGTGCCAGCAATTATATGTGTAGCAAGAGAGAATTGTTCGCAACACTCAACGAAAGTCAGCAAGGAGAAGTCACATTTGGAGATTCAACAAAGAGACCCATGAAAGGCAAAGAACTATCGGCATTAAGTTAAAGAATGGAGAACAACAATATATCAACAATGTTTATTATGTGCCAAATTTAAAGAGTAACATTCTGAGTTTGGGTCAGTTACTCGAGAAAGGCTACAATATCCACACGAGAGTTGGGATTATCTATCTGCAATCAACCCAATAGATTGATCACGCATGTAAACATCACAAAGAATCACATGTTTCCTCTCTATATACAAGCCAGCAATGCTATTCAATATAATTATTACAAAGCCAAAAATCATAGATAACACTACATTATGGCATCTTAGATTTGGTCACTTGAACTTTCAAGAATTGAACATTATGTCAAAGTATAACATGGTGACAGGGTTACCATGGATGAAGCTTTCGTTAAAGAAATGTGAAGGATGTCTCATCGACAAACAACACCGAAAGAGCTTTGGAGATGAAGGAATAAAATGAGCAACTCAACCTTTCCAGTTGGTCCACACAGATGTATGTGGTCCTATACAACCCATGACACTAGGTGGAAACAGGTATTTTTTTTTTTATTACTTTCATTGATGATTTTTACTGGCAAGACATGGGTTTATATAATGAAAGAGAAAAGTGAATTTTTTCAACAATTTAAGGAATTCAAATCCTTAGTTGAAAAACATAGTGGATATTTCATCACGACGATGAGATCTGATTGTCAAGGAGAATATACCTCAAAGGAATTCAAAATATTTTGCAAAGAAAATGGGATTATTCATCAACATACTATCCCATATACACCTCAACAAAATGATGTCTCAGAAAGAAAGAATACAATGATCCTAAATATGGTTTGTTGCATGATCAAAGAAAGAGTTATGCCAAAAGAGCTCTTAAGAGAAGCTGTTTGTAACGCCCCAAAATAATTACAATAACCCATCCACAACATCAATAAGTGACAACGATGACAAAGTAATTATCTTCCATTAGTTTCCAAATAAGTTTTACAAAAGAGCAACCTATGCTGATATATATTCACAAGCTTAATCCTAAATCTATAGCATATGTTACATAATAAGAAAGTAGAAAGAAAGTTAGACAAATAAGAAATGCCCTAAAGGCTTACAATTTTCCAAGACGGTGCTTGGTTACAATAAAAGTGGAATTTAAGTCCAATACAGTTAAAGGCCCTTAGCTTGTACAAAACATATACAACAATCAACAAAATGAAGCCCTTGCTCCAACTTCTCCCAAGCTATTACCTTGGCAGAGGCATCTCATCAGCACCTGAAATGTTTTTCCCATATAGGGTGAGCCAAAACCCAGTAGAAATAATCCAACACTGTCACAACCCAAACCCGCCCCTATAGGTTTAGCGTCATGATCGGCTCGTAATCTTAGATTACCTACGACCTTTATTAACAAAATCAATCTTAGTATAATTTGCGGGGCTTAGCGGAAGCAATAACTGAAAATAATCCATTGAGCTATACTTATATGAAAAGACTTCACATTAAAGTTGTGCAACCATTCTTAAAGTGCATACATAACAAAAGTTTAAAACATCTAATCCATATATAACGAAACTCCATAATTATGATTAAAAAAAACCCTTATACAAAAACCAAAACAAATTTACAAGGTAAACGTTCATAACAAAAGGGGTTTAGACTTTGCATAGCTCCGATCGAGCCCAAGCTAGCTCCATCATGGAAGTTCTTCAAAAAGGCTGACAATGGGGTAGACTCCAAGGCAATCTCTATCCTTGATGCTCACCTTGCTCACCTACATATATATATAAATAGTGAGCTAGGGCCCAGTGAGTAATAATAGAATAAAGAAGTTATATGAATGAATTTCAATAACATATCAAATAACAATTTCCAATTATGTTCAAATCTCGATATCAATAGCCATTTCATTCAATTTACGTAACACATCCAATAGAGTATCAATTTATCAATGACAATGGGACCACTAGGGTCAATCAATGGGACCATGATGGGTCATTTAATCATTCCATATTCAATGAGGCCACGAAGGTCTAACATCAGAGATCTCTGTGTTTCAATTATTCCAATGGATCACGGTATTAGTTCCCTCAAGTGAGGGCCAATGGGCCATGGTATTGTTTTTCCCTAGGTAAGGGCCTATTAAACAATGGGTCACGGTATTATATCTCCCAGGCAAAGGCCTATTAAACAATGGGCCACGATATTATATCCCCCAAGCAAGGGCCTATTAAAGGATGTCATGATTACAATTTCAAATAGAACTTCATTCATTAAAGAAAATAGCATTTCAATGAACTATTCCATCAAACACATACCGATTTCAAGAACAATAACAATTTCAAAAATAAAGATAACTTGAACATATCTTTATAAAGTTACTACTCACAGTGGGTTCTATCGATGCTAGGCCTCGAACGTCCACCTAAACAAAACACATAACAAATACACAATTTAAGCAGCATTCAATAACCATTTTACTTTAATTCAACTCTTCTTATGTGTTTCTAACTCATTCCATGATTATATGAGTCCAATTGGTGCCTAAGAGTACTTGAAATGATATGAGGATGTAAGTATGCACTTAAAAGAGTTAGTCAAAATTTGCTGAAAATAGAGTTTTCGCTTAAGCGCAACTTTGGTTGCTCAAACGGTCTGCAAAGTACTGCAAAAGTACTGGTTGCTTGATTTTTAGGCTCGAGCTAACTTTCTGTCGCTTGAGCCATGAGTAATGCAAAATAGGGTTCGCTTGAGCGCAAGTTTTGCCGCTCGAGCCACCATGCAATTCTCTGTAAAATTTCTGGGAGCTTAACTTTTACGCTCAAGCGCCACTTCCTGCGCTTGATCAAACTGGTCGAATTCTAAAATTTCTAGAACTATGTTTGAAATTCAAAACATGTTTCCAAAGGCTTAAAGCTTGCAAGTTGGGCACAAAAAATATGGAAAAACATTATGTGAAAAGAAAACACTCTCAATTCGAAACCAATTACTCAAAATCATGAACCATTTTCTCGAATTTGAACTCAAATTTTAAGTTATGAACCATGTATGGTTTAACTTGAATTCTCTTCTTTCGAAACATGATCAAATGACATGAGGAGTATGAAAACATGAAGAACTCTTCAAGTTGAGGTGTAAAAGTACCATGCATGTAAGAATTTCAAACTCAATTATGCATGCATGTACATGATCATGCTCAAACCTTACATAACTATGATGATTCTAGCATATATTTACTAAATTCATGCAAGAGGCCTCATATCTTGGTAAATTCAATACCTTTTTGGATTATCTACAAGAATTGGGTGTGATTACCATACCTAGAATTAAGTTCAAGTGAAATCCTAGCTCAAATCTTCAAGTCTCCCACAAATTCTCTACAATTCTCCTCTCCCTCTCTCTCTAGAGTTGATTCTCCTTCTCTCCTCTCAAATCTCAACTCATGTATGTATATTATGTGAGTTCAAGTCATGAGTTGGCTTTTGTATGGTGTAATTAACTTAAGTTAATCAAACTTGTTTAGAACTAATCAATTTCACTTAATTCTAATTAATTTCAATCAAGTATTCTAATTATTTTAATCCAAATCAAATTTTGACTAAAGTTGTCATAAAATTCTAAATATTCTAATTAGCCTATTGGGTTAGTCAATTTTAGTTTCTGAAGCCGTTTGGGCTTTCAATTTTTGATTCTAAGTCGATAAGTGAACAAATATTCTATGTAATAACAAATAATCACAAAATTAAGCATTTAATCACACAATTAACACACAATCATGCAATTAAGCTTATTGAAATAATATAATATAGTAGTACGGAGGTCGAGGTCGTCACGAACACAGTATATGAATCTTAACAAAGTCATAAAGTGAATGCATATACAATGCTCGTGCCAAAATATTTTATTTCTCTTTCTAAAACCATGCAATGCTAGGTTAATACATAATTCATAAATTATTTCTTTCTAATAGAAAATAGGGTGGTGAATCACACTTTGAGAATCTCAAAACAAATATAACTTTTCACAAAAATTTCGTCTGCAGGAAACTATAAACCGTAAACCGATGCCCATATAAACGTAGGCTATACAAGCACTACTATTGCTATTTCACGAAAATTTCGTCCGTTGGATCGACATCCATGTATACGAGCGATTTTTAGAACTTTCATCATGGACACTTAGGCCAACTTATTTCAACGAGACAATACATATTTTCCAAATTCATTCATTTTTCTCAAAACGATAAACATTTCCAATGTAAAAGTGCCAGATAATGCTCAATGCAATTGAATGAGAAAATAATTTCAATTCTCCTAATTCTCATGCAATTTGTACAACAATCATGGCTATTTTGCATTGATAACCCAAAATAAATATTTCTAAACAAATAAACAATTATCAATAAGGATAAACTTTTCAAAATTTAAGATGTGGGTGATAATATATATCCAACTCCACCATTCTCATAAAAAATAATCTAATTTCATATTCCCAACACCAATTCTATAATTTATATAAAATCAAAAATTTGACACAAATAGGGCAAAACCCTATTTTCTTCCAAAATCAATTCTACATATCGAAACCAACTATTTTATCACAACTCAATCTCATTTCCAACTCCACAACCATTTCCATGAAACCATCAGAAAACCCCACTTTTGAGTTTTGACCAAAAACCCTAGGTTTGTTTCAAAAATTCCCAAAATCACAATATTGTTTAGAAATCGTAAATAACTAAGTTAAAACTCATAAAAGGTGCGAAGAATCCCTACCTCAAGTTTAGAAGAAGAGAGAGAGAATGGAGATACTTCAAAGACATTGAAACCCAATTTTGTTTGGATCAAATAGAAGCCACAACGTACTCTACCTTTTTAACAAATGGACACAAGTGAAAAGATCGATGGAGCTAGGTGTATTCGAGGGAAATAGATGAGTTTTAGAGAGAGAGTGAGAAAAATTAGGGTTTTGAAATGTTTAGAGAGAGAGAGAGAGAGAGAGAAATGAAAAAGTGATTCAAAAATGACTCCTCACGATCTGATATACACACAGATCGCTTGAGCGCAAGAAGTGTCGCTTGAGTGACTAGATACAACAAGTTGCACCGTTCGAGCGCAAAAAGCTTTGCTCGAGCGAAGAATACCAACTCCCAGAAGTTTTATAGACAGAAGATTACCGCTTGAGCACAAGAAGGCTTCTTACGATCTAATATGCGCACAGATCACTCAAGCGCAAGAAGTGTCGCTCAAGCAACTAAACACAACAAGTTGCACCGCTCAAGGGCAAGAAACTTCGCTCGAGCGAAGAATACCAACTTACAGAAGTTTTACAAACAGAAGATCACCGCTCGAGCACAAGAAGGCTCGCTCGAGTGAACACCGCTCAAGTGCAAGAAAGACCACTCGAACGAAAAATGCCAACTCCTAGTATCTCTGTAAACTTGCAAAAGTACTAAAGGTTCACAAAGACCACTCAAGCGCAAGAAGTGTCACTCAAGTGAAGAAGCAAAATCCTAAGCACTAACGTAATCAACACATTCCAATAGCCAAACTCAAAGAGAAGTAAGGGGAAACAAGACATGGACAACTGTATAAGATAATGAAACCTGGATCCAAAGCATTCAATGGGTCAGGTCTAAACCAGAATTGCTATACTGTTGCTTATGTAGTATATTTGCTTAACCGCTTTCCAACCAAGAGATTACTAAACAAGACTCCTGAAAAATGGAGCTTGAGAAAGCCAAAAGCTGATCATTTGAGGATTTTTTGATGCACAACCCATGCAAAAATTCTAGACGAGAAAAGAACGAAGCTAGAAGATAAAGGTTAGAAGTGTGTTTTCATTGGCTATAGAGAAAGTGGATACAAGTTTTATGATCCCATCATAAAGAAAGTATTCTATTTAAGAGATGTTGAATTTGATGAATCATCAAGCTGGAATTGGCAGAACCCAAATCAAGAAATAATTCTAATAATCAAAAATGAAGATAATCCAGCCACTGGAATTGAAGTCTACAGTCACTCGCATTCACCTCAAGGGAGGATTAGAACAAGAATGAGTACTCCACAACTTAGTACGCAACAAGAAAATGACAGATCTTCATCAACAATAGAGAATATAGTAGGCAAGACTAGAACCATTCAAGATCTATATGATGTTACAAGAAGACTTGAAGATGATGAAGATTTCACAATGTTTTGTCTATTCTCTGGAAGTGATCCTATTCACTTTGAAGTAGCACAAAAGGAAGACATATGGAGACAAGCGATGAATAAGGAAATCCAAACCTTAGAAAGAAACAACACCTGGGAACTTACATCTTTACCAAAAGGACACAAAGCAATTGGTGTCAAATGGGTGTATAAGACAAAAAGAAACGCTAAAGGAGATGTTGAAAAATACAAAGCAAGATTGGTCATAAAAGGCTACAAGCAACAATATGGTATAGACTATGATGAAGTTTTTGCTCCAGTAGCACGTCTTGAAACAGTATGACTTATCTCTTTAGTAGCCTAGAAAAAATGGAAGATATGCCAAATAGATGTCAAATCATTATTCTTAAATGGTTATCTTAAAGAAATGTATGTTGAACAATCGTTAGGCTATGTGAAACCAGATCAATAAGATAAAGTATATAAGTTAAAATGAGCTCTTTATGGCTTGAAGCAAGCACCAAGGGCATGGAATGCAAGGATTGACAAATATTTTGTTACAAATAAGTTTGTTAAATGTCCTTATGAACATTCCCTATACCTCAAGACAAACAAGGGGAGAGATTTGCTATTTGTTTGTCTTTATGTCGATGATCTTATATTCACAGGCAACAATCTCAACATGATCCGAGATTTCAAAGCATCCATGATACAAGAGTTTGAGATGACATACATTGGACTCATGGCATATTTCTTGGGCATAGAAGTCAAGCAAAGTAATAAAGGCATTTTCGTATCACAAGCTAAGTATGCCACAGAAATCATAAAGATGTTTGACATGGAAAATTGTCAAGCCGTCGACACACCGACAGATAGAAGTAACAAGATGTCCAAGTATGATGAAGGAGATACGGTTAATCCAACATATTTCAAAAGTCTACTTGGAAGCCTAAGATATCTCACAGCCACACGACTAGATATATTGTTCGTAGTAGACTTAGCTAGTTGATATGTGGAGGAACCCAAGACACCACATCTGAAAGCAACCAAAAGAATCCTACAGTATGTGAAAGGTACAATGGAGTACAGATTGTTTTATTCATTTACAGATGAATCCAAATTAGTAGGATACAGCGATAGTGACTGGGCAGGCGATGTGGATGATCATAACTTTATTGACAAGTACAACCGGGTTTGTGTTTTATCTCAGAGCTATTGCTTTTACGTGGTCCTCAAAGAAACAACCGATAGTAACTTTATCGACATGTGAAACAGAGTATGTAGCTATTGTTACAGGAGCATGTCATGCTAACTGGTTAAGAAATTTGCTGAAAGAAGTTCAAAAACCACAAGAAGAAGCCACAAAGATATACGTGGATAACAAGTCAGCAATCCAGTTAAGAAAGAATCCAATCTTACATGATAGAAGCAAGCATATCGACACAAGATTTTATTTCATGCGAGAATGTATACAAAAAGAAGAGATCCAGTTGATACACACGAAAAGTGAAAACCAAGTTGCAAACATATTTACAAAGCCTCTCAAAACAACAACATTTGTGACGCTACGAAGAATGTTTAGAGTTACCTTATTTGGTGATTCAAGTTTAATGGGGAATGTTGGAGAATAAACTTAAACCTTCCACCCCTCTCCAAAAGCTGCCTGAAGATGGAAGAAGAGAATGAAGAAAGCAGCCATGAAACTTCCTTGAAGCTCACCAAGTCAGAAACTTAAAAGATAAGAAACTGAATTCAAACCACAGCTGTGAATTGAATACACATTAGATACACTGATTAGAAACCTATAAATAAATAGTTAGGTTGTTGTTATAGAAATCAATCACATAATTAAGAAACCTGTAAAAGGTTTGAGAGATAGAGAGGCGGGAGACAAAAGCTACAAATTGTAATTGTTCTTTTGTTTGAAAATAAATTCATTCAATTGTTTGTGTGTGAGACATCATAAATTCATGCAAAATATATAGAAGTCCACCATCAGGGTTGGAGGTGGGAAAGGGTTGGAGAGAGGTTAGAGGTGTGGTTGGGGTTGAGGAGGAATAGGAAGGGCTGGGGAGTGGCTGGGGGTTGTTGGTAGTGGTGGCTAGGCAGGTCACGATTAGGATTTAGGGTTTGGAAGATTATAAATGTGCTATGATTGAAATTTTATGATATGATAAAAAGTAATGTTAGAGACCCCAAATATTCTATCAAAAGTTTTACCAAATGTTTCACATGGGTATGTGGGTCCCACACCCATGTGAAATATTTGGTAGAATTTTTGGAATCTCTAATATTTTTGTATGATAAAATAATAAAAAATTACGAATAAATGGAAGTGCAAAGAAGAAAGGTGATTACTATTAGCAATACCATTTTTATCATAGTTTGTTTATTATTTCATTTGTCAATATTGCATTGCTAACAAATATGAGTTGTAAGATCTATTAAACTAAGACCTTTTTGACATATGTGATGATTGTTCACCAAAATCAAATGAAGTGCAGTCAACAATTGACGTGGCAGGATTTTTAAGTAGTATTTGTTTCAGTAGAATAAAAATAAAATGGATTAATCATTCTATTAAAGTATATATTCTCATATCCGATTCACTAGAAAAAATACATTACAAAATACATTACAAATAGAATAAATATTTATTATTATAAGGAAATAGTCGTAACAGGTTGTCACACCATTTTAGGGATATAAAATCACCGAGAGCACTTCATCTCTTGTATTTGAGGGTTTCTTAGGCCTCATTTGAAAACAAGTTATTTTAGTAATTTTTTAATTTTTTGGTTAAAATATGAGATAAAAAAAATTAGTATGTTTAGAATGACTTTTTAATTTTTTATATAAAAAAAAAATGTAAAAGTAGAGAGAAAAAAGAATATTTAACTTTTTGATATGGGTTATAGACTTTTTAATTTTTTTAATAACTTTTTGATTTTTTAACTAAAACAGTCGCATGCCAAAGGAGACCTTATAATAATTTGGTTCAACCGAATCGAACCAAATAATAATTTGTTCAAGTTTGACTTGAAAACTTAATAAATTTTAAAATATATTTAAATTTGATTTGTTTACATAATGGGCCGATCTCGAACAAGTTTCTAAAGAGTTACACATAAGTCAAGCTCGAGTAATTTAAATTTTTATAGTGTTATAAGTTTGAGCTAAGTAATAAATTATTCAAACTTGATTTGAAAACTTAAAAAATTTAAAATTATATTCAAGCTTTAACTTGTTTGGGTAACAAATAGAGCTTAAACGATTTTTTAACGAATTAAATACAAGTCTAACTTGAGTAACTCCGTCCGTTTAATAACCAATCAAATAAATCATAATTTTAAACTCACAATCATTACATATAATATGTCAGTATCTTTTTCATTTGCCTTTGGGTGCCATGTAACCATCACATTACATATAATATGTTTAGTATTTTTTTCATTTGGGCAAATTATGACGATAATTTTTATACTTTGATTCTTATGCCATTTTAATCCTTCTAATTTCAGTTAGCTTAATTTAGACCTTAAATTTATAATTTTGTCTCAATCTAATTCAATTGATTACAGCACTTCGTATTTATTTTTTTCAATAAAAAATATACACATAAATAGCATATGTTATATTTTAAAGAGCAAAATTATAAATTTACTCAGCTTAATTTAGTGATAATTTTTTTTTATCAAAAATACTGATGGCATTATCAATTGAATCAAATTAACACAAAATTTAAAATTAAAAGTAAAATTAAATTAATTAAAAGTGTAAAGACTAAAATGACACAACAAACAAATTATAAGGACTACCAATGTAAGTTATCCTTTTCATTTTTCAATTTTTGTCTTGGAAAACAAAAATATATTCCGAAATATGTTCAAAAATGGTTTTGAATAAATTTTTTTTTTTTTATTTAAAAACTATCCACTTTTTACAAAACACCAAAAATTGCTTCAAAATTCCGAAAACTGTTATTATTATTATTGTTTTTTTGTCAATACAACCATATATGTGCCCATACATGTAAAAAGATAAATAAACTACTTCAAAAATATTATTATTATTATTAAAACTTATAAAAAGAACAAACCACAAATTATTACGCGGGTTCAGTGAGACTAAGCTGTGACCACATAGTGTCCCAAAATCTTAGGACTCTCCTAAACTTGGAGAAAATGATTAGTTAGTCCAGGGACAGCTTCACCTCGTGCACCTACATCATTCCCATTGGCTAGACCCCCTGCTGATGGCGTGTTTGGACAATGCCATCAATTTCTCAAACCACCAGCCAATCACAATGTTGTGGAACACCAGATGACCTTGGTCTTAATCCACCCAATAAGTTCTCCCAAAACTTCCAACATTTGTCCCCAACGGTCGCACACTTCAAATAAACATACCCCCTCTAAACTCGGCTCTCTCTCTCTCTTCAATCTCTCCTTCTTACTTAGTCTTCTAATTCCCCCATCACTCCCCCAGCAAAATCCGCACATATCAGACCTGTTCACACATCAATGCTGCCCATATGGCCTTAACAACAATACTCTCTTCTCTCTCCTCACCTCTCTCTCTCTACCTACACTTCTCTTTCATCATCTTCATTACTGTCATCTTCCTTTCATTCTCAATATTCCCATTCTTGAATACACAATTGGGTAGTCTTAGAATGACCCTGAAGGGCGGCACGAGCCAAGCTTGCGCCGCATGTAAGTACCAAAGGAGGAAGTGCTCCGGCGAGTGTCCACTCGCCCCGTACTTCCCTCCTGACCAACCTAAGATGTTCCAAAACGCACACCGACTGTTTGGCGTAAGCAATATCTTGAAAATACTAAAACAACTTGACCCGGCTCAGAAAATGGAAGCCATGAGGTCTATCATCTACCAAGCGAACATCCGCGATAGGTTCCCTGTCCATGGATGCTGTGGTGTGATTGGTCAACTCCAATACCAGATACGCCTAGCGGAGGAGGAATTCCATGCTGTTCAAGCACAACTTGCACTTTATCGACAGAATGAGATTCAACAACACGAGATTTCGTGCAATCCCAATGATTGTTCATCGCAGTTACAACTGGGAATGGGCCCACCGCCAAGTAACAATGCCCTTTCCCTCTTCCATCAGGATGCTCCCCAACCTGTTGCAATGCCCATTTCATCATATCAATCCTACCCTAACTGCAATAATGTTATTTACAACTCAGGTTTCATTGATAAAGAACATGTAGTCAATTCGTTCTGGGTTCAACAACAGTATAGTAATGACAATAATAACAACAACAACAACAATAATTCAATGGCAATGGCAATGCAATCTCAGTTGGTGTCATCACAAGAATTAACTATCCAACAAGAACTTGCTCAAGAATATGATGAGATGCACCCGTTCTTTGACACAATTGATGACAGACAATCATACATCGATTCAAAAGAGGCTTATGATTCGAGGTACTCTTATAATTGCAATGTGATTATCTATTAAATGCAGTTTAGAGTTACACCAAGAAAGATTGATGATGATAAGAAATACCAATTTGGGTAGTTCGATTTTCATTTGTTATTGATTTCTGATTTGGTGATGTAAATTCATGTGCAGCTCGGATTCGTCATTGAAAGATACGACACAGTCTATTGAACATGTCACTGACAATGAGTTAAAGAGTGCTGCAGCATGCTTCAGTCTTACCAATGTCAACTGATCAAATGGCCAGAAAATAAAAGTAAGGAGAGTAGCAGCAGACTGGCTTGACTTCTATTATGACTCCCCCCCCCCCCCCCCCTTTCCCTTTTTTTGGCATACTGATTCATAGAGTAATCCACAATTTTGAGTTTCTTTTCTGTTTTAATCTGTTAAGTTCTTTTGTTTCTTTGATAAGTTAAAATTTCACTATTGATTCCATTGTAGATCATTTTCTTGTTTTGAACACCGTCAATATACAAATAAAAAAATTTGATTCTACTCCTTCAGTTTAATATGTGTGAAGTATGTTGAACATTCTATTTTGCGAACTTGGAATCATTGCAACTTTCTTGAGTGGAAATTAAGAAGTTTACACTCTGTACCTATAAAAATTTAGGTCTAATAGCCGTCACTGTCTATAACCCAAAATTTAATTATTTTACTTCTTGTCCAGATCGTCTTCATCTAGTTTCGCATACAAGTCCCATATAGGGTACTAACTCCTATGGTACGATAAGGGTGGAAGTAACCTGGCATCAATTTTGAGAATTTAGGATAAAATAATTTACAGAACCTCAACCCAACTAGGCTCAAGGCTCCAGCAACACATTCAAAGACTGAGGATTACATGTTATCTAAATTGTTCACCGTGAATTCCATACTTTCAAAATTATTTCTGTTTCGACATTTATAAGTTTTACTATTACAATTATTGTAAAACTCAAACAATATGTGTCTCTGAAAAATGAACACTTCTTATTTGGAGTACATAGCAAAGAGGGTCAGAGTACTACTCTATCTATATCTGCTTCACCAATCCTGAAAGAACGATTTTCTGAAAGGTCCTCTGTTTCAACCACATACGGAAAATAGGTTTCGAAGATCATGTCCCACAACCACAAATAAAGGTTGGCACACCTGTTTATTCCAAATAAACATCAAACTCCAGACTTGACAATGGTTTAAGAATATTTTGTAAATTAAGAAAATAAATAATGTATCATTATTGGAAAGCAAAAATATAAAGATTAGATCGAAGTAATCAACCTTAAATCATGTAATTATTAATGCATTTCATTTAAAAGTTCAGTTTATAACTTTGATAGGGTTTGTGTGGAGATCTAAGTTAAATGGAGCTTATCATGTGTGCTGTGTTCAGTCCATCAAGAATTTGTTCAGACTTCAGAGCAAAAGGAAAATTTTATTGCCTTGAATTACCAACTTGGCTGATAAGGGACATGATTGAAGGAAAGTTGGTCAGAATAAGGTGATGACATAGTCTTATAGAAATCGTATAAATTTTTTCCTTAATAGGAATCCAATGATCGCACAACACTCTTGATGCACTCCTCCATTTCATCTATCCCAACCTAATTCTATGGTCACATCCTCCTTATTTTCTTTGTTTCTATATACTGAAGCTAATGTATTTCTCCTCCATTCAGCAATCATTTTCTTAGAGTTCAAGAACTTGCTAAATAAATTAGTCACTCTCCCAAACACTTCCAAACTTCAACAGGATTCTAGTTGATCCTATCGATTTCCCCACCCTCATCTTCTTCATAGCCTCCTTTACTTCTACTACTGTAATCTTGCTAAAGAATTTACAATTAATTCCACTACAAGAGTTATTATGTTTTCCTAGACTCAAGGTTTCCAAGTCATTTTCATTTAATATCTTTTCAAAATAACTCTCGTCCACCGTGTTCTTATCTCATATTCCTCTCCCTCACCTTCACCCTAATTTAGGCCTCTACATTTTCTTTCTATTTTTTTTTTTTTTAGAAAATTTATATATTTTTTGCATCCTAAAATCTAATAAAGATCATCATATACCCTCAAAGTAACTTCCCTAATGGCTTTCTTAGCTTCGGTTTTAGCTACTTTATATCCTCAAAAGTTTTCATTATTCCCACATGTACACAAAGTTTTGTGACAATCTTCTTTTTTTTTTTCTTTTTTTTTTTTATAATTACTTTTTGAATCTTTTCAATCTACCACCAAATAAATTTGGTAGCCAACTTCCCTTAGAATTCTACAATAACATAATGAATATGCCAAATTGATTTTGGTGCATCTCTTCCTCCACAATAACAAAACCCAAAAATATTCTCTTCGTCACATCACATAATCCACATAACTTGCAATTCAAACTTACCATTAAGCCAAGGCCTGCCCTCAAAATATAATTTCGTTCAGAGCTATATAAATATAAGATAATTTTGTATAGAAAGTAGCTTAAGATAATGAGCGTTTTAATCTCACTTTGGATGCAGGTCATAGAAGCCTAGTGTTGTATGAGCCACAATGAGAGCATTTGTGATAGAGCCAATGGAATGAAGCAGGTCCTCTCTTCTCACAATCATTGCATAGTATTACCTGAAAATTGTCCCATAGTGAATGAAAATATGTTATCTTCTGACAATGCACACAATGAAAGATATTTAAGAATGACAAGAAAAGAAGATTATCAACCTGAGTCTGACCAGAATACTCATCAGGAATTTTCTCTTCTGCCAATAATGCATCTAACATACCAAAATACACCTGAAACATATCGTTTGAGCATTTAAAAATTGGCAACTCCCAAAGCATACACTGGGGGTGTTTGGCAGAGGCTTTTTTTGGTTTTTTGGGCTAAAATTCACAAAATGACAAAATAGGCTAAAATAGCCAATAAGATAAAATGTCACATCAAACCCATAATCATTTCACTTTTTCTCTCACAAACATCCAATCCAACTACAAAAAAATCCAACTATCTTCCCAAACACAAAAATTTTAGCCTACTAAAATAGCCAAAAACTAAGGCCTTGTTTGGCATATACTAAATAAGTCCATCTTTTTATCTTTTTTGGGTCAGATCAATCAACATCTCCTCTCTACTTTTCTACACATCTTTTTATAAAAAGTCAAAAAGTGCACTTATTTAGGACATCCCAAACCACCCTTAAAATAGCCTACTAAAATAGCAACTTCCCAAACACCCACACTATAGACTACTCAACTTGCTTAAGTAACTGAAGTAGGCAAACATGCAAATTAATTTTGGGGCATTTGGCCTGAGCATAATTTAACTAAGAATTGACAAAACTCATGTTTTTCTTTCCTTTTTATTTTTTATTTTTAATTGACACGCAGAATCAAGGAGGCAGAAATAGAGTGGTCACTGAAAATTATTTTGTAAAACCTTTTAGAATGATATCATTGAGAAGAGGAAAATAGAGCTTTGAGGGTGATCTTTCGTGAAAGCGAAAATAGTTACTGGCAAACAAGGATTTCAAATATCAACAAACAGGCAATATAGTTCAAATGAACATAAATGGCTTTAGCTCGTCCTTAAATCAGCATCTTCTTTTGTTGAATATTGATGCCTTCTGAAAAGGGAAAATACAGAACTCAGTAGTAGATACATTGAGTATTCTGATGTAGCAGGGATATCAGAACAACAAACATGAGACCAATAGAAAGGAAAAGGTGAAGCAGGGAAAAACCAAGTGAAGAAACTGATGGATTTAAGCAAGTTATTTATGAAAATAGGGTGCCCCCTAGAAAGTCTGAACCCACAATTCATTAAGCACGAATAGAAAGAAGTCAATTGAGAGCAGGGAAGAGCTAAAGTAGTGACCATATATTTTATTACGAGTTAATATGATTGGTCTCAAAACACCAGAGTACAAGGCAAACTCTCCATATAACAATTTGTTCTCACTAGGGCACAAACTTCAAAAGCCATAAAAGGCTATTAAAACAATTAATACTTGTTTTTCATCAGGCTTAGAGCTACCACTGAATTGGTCTGTATGGTCCAACTCAGAATGTATCGATGACTTACTTGAGACCTGATTGGATTTGTGCACTCCAAAAAAGTCACAAATAAATTTCTCTCCAAAGCAATCCTAAAAGATTGGATCTGCAGCCGGTAGGGAAACAGTAATGAGGTCCCACCACACCACAACATACTTAATTGTTAGTGGACATATGCTGATTATGAATATCCAAAGAAGCCGTGCATTAAAAGATAATATGTTTTGAAGATTTCATCAAATTTAAGTTAATCTTGACAGACACTTAAAGAAAAGAGTAATAATTCCAATAGTTCATAGAAACATGTTTTACTTATTTCTCAAGTTCCAGAATTAAGTAGACCAATTAAAAACCTATTGGCCCTATTAGTGCTGGAGTTTTAAGATGCGCAAAAATGTTTCAGCCTGTTCAGGCAACCCTGAACAACTGTAACACATTGTACAATCGTGGGTAACAAATTAGATCTGCAGTGATGTATGCAAAAACATAGCATCCAATTTATATAGGTACTAACATGAATAGAAAAATAATGGTTAAAAAGAGAATATTGCGGAGAATATATTGTGACTGACCTGCATGTCCCCAAGTGACTTGCTACATATTGGGCAGGTGTAGTGAGTACAAGTGTAGTCCTAACAGAAGCATCAGAGAGCATTTGTAAATTACCCTCAACACTTATATGGTCTTTACGAAGAAAAGGGGAAAATCATACATGAACCAAATACCTGAAAGCATGCTGAGTGCATCAAATGTCCACATGGAAGGGCCTTAACTGGAGAGCTAGATGTGAAAATATATTCGTGGCATATCGGGCAGTTATCCTCAAAACACTTCTCTCTGCATATATGCACTGAAAGAGACCTTGACATGCAAGCATTGCAATTCATGCAGTGGAAATAGTCGATGCCCAGTCCTTTCCCAACTCGGCACAGGTTACAGTAAGGGCAGTGGTAGATATCCCTGTTCAACACACTCTATGTCAGAGATCTCTATAAAATGAGACATCCAATGATACCAAAAGCTAACGTAGGTCATTGCCATCTATTGAATACATATAACAAATGTTGGAAGTATTTAAGGCATTGTAGTACCACTGTGGTAGGAATACAAACAGAATCAAGATTGCCTTACTGTAGACAACTGCTCGACTGTATGTGCCTCTTGGAGGATTTTCAGTAAATGTAGTTTGATCCGTAACCTACAGCTAAATATCAATACACTAAAAATTTGGAGGGAAGCAATTTAATGAACTTCAAATTTTCATACCAAAATCAATTTACTTAATAGAATTTTAAATATGTTCATAAGATGCACCCATGATAATTCATTAAGATTCTCTCGAAGAGTGATTGAGTGAAAAGAATATTGCTTAAATTAATGGCTTCCTCTTAACATTTTCACTTCTAAGGGAGATGTGCTTTGGTAGGTCTACTCCCATATCTGTTAGGTGTTTTATCCTTTCTACCCTGCATCTTTAATCCTACAATATTTGTCTTCATCCTATCTTTCTGTACATTTTTCCTCAGCATAGGTTTCCATATATGCTAGATACGACCCATACTTGCACAAATGGTACAGTTCAACTCTTGTCTAAACACATGGTAAAATGCTGCATATATTTTCAAAATCAACACAGACAATTTAACTGTCAGTAGGCATCTTCCTCTGGAAGTGACAAAAGCTTTTGATTGAAGTGCTACGACAATGATAAGAATAATAAGCCTCCTTGGTTTCTATACTCTTGCATTCTTAGCGATTGACTTCATTTTTCTATCCCTTCTTCATCTCCACCTTTGCTTTGTCTAAAACAATATACACGAAGACATTCACGTACCATAAGCTTATTATCATGATCTACGTTATTGAAGAACATTAAACCTCAGGTTCATAGGCGAGGTTGTATGAAACTCATAGTAATTCAATAAAACTCTTGTAAAGCATTTATTCTTTTTCCCCTTTGAACATTCTTGGCAAACTCATTAACTAAGAAGAGCTAATGAAAAAAGGGAGGCTCTCTAAAAGGTTGGGGTGTTACATTGCTAAAGGCACAGGTGCAAGGTGGTATCAGCTTATAGCCTAGGAAAGAGGAAAGAGTAACCATTCGAGCCCAAGATATACAAAACTTCAATTAAGACCTATGTATCCTCTAATGCAAATAGTGATGCCAAGCACCTTGAGCCTATGGCGGAATGATGTCAAAGAAAATAGTTCAGCCTACATTGACAAGCTCATGTGATGGAGGATGTCAGATACTGTTACTTATTGGAATAAGATTGACAATGTTTGATAATCGTTACTTATCAAAATAAAAATCCTCTCATTACTAGTCTTCATTAATGTCATTCGGAGGATTAAGGACTAGGGTTGAGGTCTCTATAAAAGTCGTTCATATTAAGGATTATGGGATGTTTTTGTTTGGATTTGAATGGAAAATAGGCTTTACAAAGGGTCAACTGGGAAAAGACGAACCCGTGTAGTGTACCCCCAGCTAATTGGTCTTTTTGCGTTGAACTTGTTAAGCTAATTTAGAAGTGACCTTCTAATCAAGAGAGTTACGACTGTAATGTATCAGTGCTGCATCTATCAATCCCCCATCCCTTGGGAAACTTTCTCCCTCAATTTTTTTTTCACTTCTCTTTATAATGATATTGTTTCTCATGTGAAAGAAGTGTTTGTGTTTTACTAGAAGCAATGCCTTTTCCTATAAACAGAAAGGATTTTATTGGTTTCAAGAATCATTTTTTTAGTTATAAGATTAACTTCAATATCCTTTCCGTTGATATTTAGATTGACTTGGAGATTTCAGATAATACCTTGTATGACAAGAATTCAATCTCTCACTTTCTGGAATTTGTTTTTTGAGTATTTTTAACAAAATCTCACTTCTAACCATTCACTTTCAATCGTGACAATTAACTCTTACATTTTAAGTCTAATTGTAACGTCATGCTTCTATCTATTTATGATTAGGAGGCTGACAGAAATCAAGAGTGGAAAAACTAAAGTGTGATTTTAATAAAAGTGCAAGGTACTAATGAAGTGAGAAAAATATCACGTATAGTTCACATGACAAGTTTCATCAGCATTATTAACATCAAATGAACAGAAGTGTGACCAGGGGCGGAACCAAAGAAGGCCCAGGTGGGTCACGTGCTCCTCCCTTAGTTTTGAATTTTTTTGGTTCTAGGAAGTCTTGGATTCAAGTCTCATGGCATGTATTTATTCCCCCCCATTATGTTTCTGCACTCTGTTTTGTATGTTCATCTGGTTACATCTCTACATGTGATACAAGGTTGTACATGAGGAGTGTTAGCTTGTGACACATTGTTGAACTAATTTCCTAATAGCTTAAGCTTTTGGGACGATCAGTGACTTAACAAGATTGACAAAACATTTCGTCCATTTTAGAATAAAAGAAAGTGATGTCAGTCAAATAGTACTGGCAAAATATGCTCAGGCATTTCTTTTAGAAAATCATGGCAATTAAATTCAAACTTCTCTCCAGGAAGATAGATATTCTTAAAACTAATGATAGAGGAGAACAATAAAATTATCTGAAGGTCATAAACTGGCAATTTCCAATATAAAAAGAAAAAAAAAATTAGGTCAATCTGGGACATCACCTTTCGTCATCAAACAACTTGCAGATCCTGCAGTAGTATTTTGCCATGGATAAATTATTACAAGAAACAGTTGTGCATGTGGGACTTATTGGCTGAATCATCAAGCATTTCATACACATCATCTTAGCAGTAGCTTTCCTGCATGCATATTTTAAAGCAGCAGAAAAATGTTAAGAACAAGAACTGAAAACTTCAAAACACACAAATGTAGAAGCGGAAACCTAAACAAGCTGTATATACCTATCCATCGAGTGATCAGCCACATCATCATGGCACCGTCGACATGTATAAAGCCGGTTGCAACAAGCGGCAACTAGCTTACAGTTCCTCTTGTAGTGTTTACAACCAAAAGTTAATTTGAGTGGGTCCCGATAAGATGGACACTGACCTGGAACTTCTTCCTTGCTACTTGAGACAGGACCCTCTGAATGAGATTTCTGTTGCGTAATAATCCAGCGGCTGAAACACCAGAAAAGCTTTAGTCAGAATCAATATATAAATTTCACATACGTATATGCATTGCACAAAGAAGAAAAGGAAATTAAGGTCCATGCATAACAATGTCTATTAGCATCACAGATTCAACGGTGATGTATAGGAAGTAGGGATATATATTCACTAAATTTTGAAATCTTTGGTCAATTAAGTCACCTAAGTAGTTTTTTTTTTTTTAAATTGTCATCTTGTATTGTGTTTTGTTTGAGAGGATCATGAAGATTATAATATTTTGCAAGGGAAATTTTCTAGGTACCAAAGCACTTATGCACAAGTTAAAAGGATGTCAACCTGTCATGCTGTTAATAGATCCATCTGATACTATTCTTTACACGGAACTCAAAATTTCCTCTTATGAAAGGAAATAGAAATAAAGACAAAGCATTTATGATTAACCTCATTAGAAGGTTCTGGATAATGTGTGATTTCTTTTGAGGGTCCAAAGTTGAGTCGCGAGATATTCTTCTAACTGTAGTCTCCAGTTCTTCTTGACTCATTATAGGAAGGTGCTCTTGATGTTGGAAGTCCTGACTGACCTGTACATGTTGGCTAGGTTTATCATCTAAGATCGTGACATCTGCTAATTCCTTGCATTTCTTCTTGTTAACATCACTAGCAAATTCAGAAAAATCTGAACATTTGCGATTGTTAAGATTTCCACTGGAGATCTTTCCTTTATCATCCATATTGAGATTTCCAAACAGATCAATATCAGAACCAGAAGAATTGTTTTGTAGAAATTTAGCACCTTTTCCATGTAGTGTTAGATTGTGATCATCAAGGCCTTTGTTTGACAGATATGTTGAGAGAATTTTCAGTGGGTCCGCAGCCCAAGAAGGAGAAAGATTTGAGTCATCTTCCACCTTAGCTATATCGCACCTCTTCATACCTTCCCACCATTCTCCTAACCATTCATCAAACATTGTATTCTTGGCAGCCTTGCGCCATAAGGACATCATGGCCTGTTGCTCTTCTGGTGTCAAAGATGCCATGAGCCACGGTATCATTTCTTGTAGCATTTCAGCTCTTGTTCTTCCAAGCATGCATCCTATGATATTTTCTTGCTCTTGGATGGAGAAGCATTCTCTAAATAAGGGCCAAAGTTCAGTTTCTTCACGGTGGACATGGTCGCACAGTACTTTATGCATAGATTTGCACATGTCATGGAGCTTTAAACATAGCTGACGGTAGTTTAGCATTCTCTGATCCAGTACATCCATGTCAATACTACAAACTGAAACATGCAACCTTTTAATCTCATCTAGGATGAGGGAAATCTTACTGAAGAGTTCACCTTCCAGTTCATGATCAATGGTATAGGATTGGCTAATGTTTGTGGCCTTTCCCTTTGCCTCCAGAGCTGGAAAAGCAATCTCGTCCTCTGAATCACTATGAATTTGATATAGAAATTGTACAAGTTGGAAGCGCCTACAGAAATCCATGAGGTCCCTGGCATTTTCACCCAACTTAGCTGAAACATTGACAAGGTACTCCAAATCTTTCTTGAGAGCTTTGTGGAAGAAAAAAATGTGATCCACTGGTCTGGGTTCAAGATTGAAAATGGAACTAGCACCGCTACTCTCAGCAGGAAATTTTGGAAAAGGTGACAACATCTTTAATGTTCGAGGAGAGAATATATGTAAATTAATCCTACTAGAATATGATGTTGCAGAACTACTCAGAATAAAATCTTTAGAGCTGTTGCAAGGTTTTATATGCAAAGGTAAGGAAAAAATTGCATAATCCTCCTTGACATGCTTGGTCAGAAAAGAGCTTCTGGTCTTGAACATCTCTTGCAAGTCTTTTCTGAATTTATCGATAGAGGTTTTACCTGAGTAACCCATGCATACCCACTCATACAAGAGAAATGCTAAAGTGCTATTGTTAGCTAGAGGACCTCCCTGCTTTAAGCAATTCAGAATGGAGTCGCATTCATCCTCAGATAAATGAGCAGAGAACCAAGTAATCATACACTTCAGCAGCCCAAGTGGCATAATACGAAGGCTTGTGTATAGTAGCCACTGCTGAAATTGATGAGTGCAGTTCTTGCTAATGAAGGGGAAAATCTGATAGAAACTGGAAAATGCCAGATTACAACAATAAAGGTTAACTTGTATAGAAACAAGAAGAGTTACTAAGGGTGTTGTGACAAATTTTTATAGGTTGCAAGTGGAAGTGAAACTAGCATCAAATTATTGATGGATTTGAATTACTATTGATTGCTTAAAAGTATTCGTAAGATTCAAGTTTGGAATGCTAATTTTCCCCTTCAACTTTTTCTTCTCAACCCCTTGCATTTACAGAACTGTGTAAAAGTATTGTACCTCTGTTTCTAGCAAAGCTAAGTGTTTGCTTATTCCCATCACAAATAACTCCAACTCCCCACAAAGCTTCTCCACAAAGTTGAACAAAGGCAACCCGTTTTGATCCTTATGGTACAGCAATCTCTGTAAACCTTCAATTTGACTTTCATCTTGGAATCTTTCTTGGAGATGAAATAGGTATCCATTGGCAAGTTCGTTCAATACAGGGTTAAAGATTTTCTCCAATGCAGTGCTGCAAAATAGAAGCATTCCTTCAGGAAAAAATAAATAAATAGAAAGACTCACAGAAAGTAACAAAAATTAGTGAACATCTTCTGCTTGACACCTCAATCAAGCAACCATGGAAACTACCTGTAGAAGATAATGACATCTGCAAAAAATTTTAGCTGGGCAATTACTGAACCTAAAGTTGAAAATTCTTTTGAGCTTCTGATTTGATACAGGTCCTTCAAAATGTCTTTGAAATCTTTTCTGATGGCACCATGCCAAAGATGAAGACCATCAATGGGAGTACGTCTAAGAGTTGTCTTGCTAGATGCTGTCTTCCACCTCCATTTTTCTCCATAAAAGCTCTTAGATGCATTAGCTTTAAGTATAGCCTTTGAACTTGCTAGCAAATCAGGTATCGCAGCTCCTTTTCCAATTTCAGTGTTGGCCGCAGATGAAGATGGATTCGTGTTATGAAGCCAGGAAATTACCACCTTCAATGTAGAGTTGAACTCATTTCAATCAAATATTAATCTGAAACATAGCATTAAACTAGGTTAGGGTCTACCTCTTGCAGCAGTTTTTCCTTAGGTACAACTTCTTTGATACAATGCAAAAAGTCCTCTTGTTCATCTGGGGAAAGGAAAGAAGTCAACCATGGCAAAAAATCCTCCAATAGCATTATTGGAACGCTGCACAAAAACTGCCAAATAAGCGAAGCCTGTTCTTTGGAAGAGAATTGTTGCATCAGCAAAGGGAAAACCTGCACAAGAATGTATACTGTTGAAATATACACCAGAACCAAAAGGCTGCATATAAGAATTTGATCTTTGGTTTGATTTTCCCTATATATCTTTCTGGTTCTCATATTAGATATTAACAAAATATTTCAATAATTCAAAATTTCTTTTAAAATCATGTGACAAATCATATTATAATCAATTGTAACCTTGTCCAACTCAAACTAACTAACAATGTAGCTGCTCTACTCATACAATCACAAGTAATGCAGCCTCGGATATTCAGATCTATTTTCAATGAGAAATGGTGTATGTCATCAATTTTTCTTCACCGTTTTATATCACCGCCTCCGTATTCACTCATGCTAAAGAACTAATTAAGGAAAATAATATCTTACCATGTACCCTCATGATATAAAATGGTAAAAATACACAGGCGGTATCTAACAGTCCTCATTTTCAATTGAGTTTGGGGCAACAAACCAGCTTAATAGTGTAGTGCACTCAGCAGTCTACAGAAGCTTTTTTGAAAATGATTGGTCTTCCCACCCTAACTCTTTTCTTTTCTTTTCTTCTTTCTTTTTTTTTTTTTTTTCATAACAATTTTTGGCCAAAATTTTGTGTCTAAAAGCCAGTTTATTAAATAATGTTTTGCTCTATATCTATCCTTCACCTGCTAACCAAGTAACAGAGTAAAGACATTGACCACAAGATTGTAAGTTCTTTTCTTCTTTTTTTTTAATTCAACTCAGCTCTTAATACTCCATGATAAAGGCCCTTCTACCTCTCCTCAGCATGATAAAACCTTCAAACATAAACATCTCCAATCCAATTTTTAAAAATGGGTTCAAGAGAATCCAGTTGAGTGCTACTTTGAGTTGCTCTGTGTGGTTTATTTAGGGAAGAGAAATACAAAAAGTGATTTTCAAGAAAAAAATTTCCTATTATCAAAAGAGGTTACCCTAGATCCAAAAGTAAATGGAAATGTTCTTCCTGAGTGTTGTGGTAACATAGAAATACTATCTACTAAATTAAAGTGGAAGTTTCGGAAGAACCTGCAAACCACATGTTCAAAAGCATGTTCTGAGACTGAGTGGTGAGAAGGATGACCAGTAATACAATAATGGAACAAATATGAAAGGAATGCAATTGCAGATAAGTTAGAACTTAGCAGTGGCACCAATTTAAACGAGAGCAAGCAAAGAGCTTTTGCCATTCAATATAGACAAATTAAAATAAAAAGGACGAAAGCAAAACCAAAAAGAACAGAGATAAATATGTAAAAAGGACATGATTGTCTTAGATGGTTACCAAGATGTGGTTTTATGCAGACCTAGACTAGGTCATTGAGAAGATAAATCCATGTAGTCAGCCACAAGTAATTAAGATTAAGGTTAATTGGGTAGAGTTGAGTTGAGTAAATGATGGAGCACATTGACAGAATGGATATGGTAGTTTCCAGTGGCTTTCAATCGAATGAGTTTGGAGATCCATATTCCTCTAGCAAAGCACACTCATCATCTACCCAATATTTCCATGCACTTCATGAAGATGTTGCCCTCGATGTGATAGGTTTTCAAAATGAATTTTGAATGATTATTCATTAGGTAGCTCCAACACCTCTCCCTTGAACGTACCATTAGTGACAAAAACAAGTTAAAATTTATTAACAATGCGCTGCACATCATGTCCTTCTCCACGCAACAGTATAAGGAACAAGACTCAAGTTAATAAAAATTTACACAATTCCAAAAAGTGCAAGATAGTAACTCCAAATGAGCAACACCTTAGAATGAAAAAGACGGTAGGTACCTGTTTTTCCTCTTTCAGCATATGCTGGCAAATGGCAGTCTGGATGGTGCCAATACAAAATACAAGTTCTTGAAATTGCTTTGAAGTACTTTCCTCTTTCTCCATTAAAACATTTAAGCAATCAGAAATAGAGTCGAATAGGCCATCTATGCTTTGATGCTCAAGTGTATATGTACAGCTCACATTTTTTATGTGGAAATCAAGTGCCAGAAAGATAATCTGCCAAAATAATGAGATCAAACTCTGAACCATAAATATGTACGGATTCAAATAACCTTCGTCTTATAAAAGATAGAGGATAAATTAAGTTTCTTCTTGCTAAAACTTATTTATGTAGTAGTGCAGTATATGTTGTAGTTCAGTATTTTCTTCACCTTTCCCATTTTTTGTTGTGATTTTATCCCTATCGATTCTATTATAGTTTCATGTATTTTCTACTTTGAAGAGAACATTGTCATTACCTTTTTTCATTTGGCATCTTTCAAGTACAAAAATAATTTCCTTATATATCTTTGCTTTTATATATTTTACTTTTTATCTCAAATAAGCCTTCTAAATTTATAAAAAAGAATCACAAAGGTGTCTTGAGACATGCCCAGACACAAGACACAGGTGTCTATGAAATGTCCCTAATGTGTCCCAAAAAAAATAATAATTAAAAAATTAACAACACAGTGTTGGACATGGCACCCATTTTGGATTGTTTGTGCTCCCTTACATAAAGGATACTTGTATAAAAATATCTAAGTATATGATATACAAGCTTTCTACGGTATCTCTATTTTCCTTCCCAATCCTACTCCAGGGATCGGTTACTTAGGCTTGATTGAGCATGTCCTCTACCTAAACATATCCGTGCTTGTTTATCTACATTGCCTCAAATCCCCTCTCCATGGCACCCTATTGCACTAAAATAGGCCAGATCTAGAGAAATGCTTGAAGACCCCCTTAATCTTATTGCTATGGTCATGGATTCCTTAGCCCTACACTATGACCCATGAACCAGATCTCTAGGATCACGTGGCCCAATTAGCAAGGATTTTCACATTCTTAATAATACTGGAATGTTCATTTCTCGTCATTAGAAAACAAAAGGGTAAATTACAGTAACCTCCCTTGAGGTTTACAGAAAATATATTGAGTCCCACAACTTTGGCTTATTACATTTAGCCCCTTTTTTAGTAACTTGTTAGTTGTATAGATAGCAAATTGATATTGTCATATTTTTTACACTGAAATTTATATTTTACCTTGTTTATTCTTGATCTACATATCATTCTGGTCACTTTAGTTTTACTAAAGAGTAGCTAGTGTAATTATCTCAAATTTGTGAGACATTGGCTGCGTTTGAATCATGGATTTAGGTAGGAATTTGAAAAGAGAAAGGGAAAATGTGAGGGAAACATGACTGATCTACACCGTGTTATTGTTTTTTCTAAACTTCAAGGGTGGTCAGTGTAATTTACCCAAAACAAAATGTCCTCAAATATCCAAACCGCTACTTTGAGAGCATCTCCAACCCAGCACTCTTAATTAGAGGATGAAAATACTTTTTGTTATTCAAAAAGTGAATATAAAGTATCGCACTATTCACTCAAACTCCAACCATAAATCATCATTTTCTTCTCTAAAGATTTTTCTCGAAAATATTTTCGTCAAAAAGTAAATAATTTTTGTTCATTAAAAAATATTTAATTTTGAAATTTTCGTAAAATATAATTAATATTATACTCATTTTAAATGTATGATTTCACCCTTTTTAATGATGCCAATTTTATAAAAATTAAATTTACATATTAAAAGTTATTTGTAATATAATAAAAAATATAGGATGAATAGTATTTTAGATGGAACCTCTATTTTTCTTCCTCTCTCTAAATATGGAGGATCAACCCATCCTCCTTCCAAATAGAGATGGATTTAGAGTTGGAAGAGCAAATCCTTCAAATATGAAGTTATAGAGGGTGGGTTGGAGATGCTCTGAAGAGTAAAAATGTGCAGTTGATCAATGAACCAAACAAACTGAACTGTTAACTGTTCAAACTCGGTTTGAAAACTTTAACAAGCTTCAAAATTTATTGAAACTTGATTCGTTAAACTTTTGAGCCAATTTCAAACGAGTTTTTGTCAAGCTAAGCTCGAGTAACTGACCGAGCAATTGACTGTTCAAGCTTGGTTTGAAAACTTTAAGGAACTCCAAAATATTTTCAATCTCGAACAAGCTTTCTACGAGTCAAACTCAAGCTATTTGGTTCGTTTATCACACCTAGCAATAGCCACAATTCAACTAGGAAAGGGGGGGAAATTTAAAACTAAATAAATAAATAAATCCATACATTATAGCAAGTCAACTTAGGTTATTCTTGGTTCATACACACCTGCAAGCTCTGAAATTAACTAAATTATACTTCTTGTGAGCATTATCATAAATTGTGCTACTCTTCATAACCAAATAATTTCATCGCCAAGAGAACCACGAATCAATTTTTACTCAAAAGAAGGGAAAACCAGAGACAAAGAAGACAAAATTGACAACACATTTGACAAAAATTTGAACAAATTGATCATAGTCAGACTCACCTCATCCTCTGCAGCGCAGTGATACTTATAAACAAACTTCAAGAACTCAAATCTCCCACGGAGTTCGACGATCAAGTCGCGGCCGCCGCCGGAGCTCCTCTCCGACGCCTCCACCGCCAGGCGGCGGAGCTCAGCCAGCTCCGCCTGCAGGCCCTTGTGGAAGAACAACAGTAACAGAATCGGAGCATCGCGGCAGGAAACAAGCTCCACCGTCGTGAGCGGCGGCGCCGGTTTTTCTTCTGGCACGCATTTTGGTTCGCGGCCGCCCATTCAAAGCTGCGCCAGCACTCACCACCACCATCAATGGAAGATGAGGAAAAGAGGAAGAGCTTCGAAATCGAAATGGCTATGAATATAACGACGACTTTGTTTTTGGTGCTCTCAGACTGTTGTGTGTCCAAATTTTTTAATTTCAGTTTAGGTAACATTTAATATTAAAATAAGGTAATTTACAGTAAACTCTCCAAATTATGATTCATATACACCACCACTGCCTAAGGTGCAACTCAGGCGGGGTTCAGTCGGATTGAAAGGTTATCTAAGTTCGGCTCAAGTTATACTGAGACCTATTGAAGTTTGTCCAAATTCGAATTATAACTCAAAATTGTCTACTCAAGCCCGACCCGAGTTAAATCTGAATTGTCCAAATTGTAAATGAATTTCAATTTTTTTTTTTTGCAGCTATATCATTAAATTATTAAAATTTGACTTTATTTACAATTTATTTTTTTATTTATAGAAAATCATTAATATCATCAAAACAGATAAATTTATAGGGGCATTTACATACAAATTTCATTTTGTAAACTTATAATCCATTAAGTCCTATATAAAATTATTTGCTTCTTTAAGTCTCATTAATTTTTAATAGACTAATTTACCCTTCCAAGACCTTGCTACCAAACAATTGTTGTCGTCATTCTCTCTCTCTTACTTTTACACTCACTCCCCAACAACAACAACAACCAGACACACACACATACACACACACACACACACTCTCTCTCTCTCTCTCTCTCTCTCTCTCTCTCCTCCCCACAGACCTAGTCTCTGGTCTCCTCCGTATGACTCCTCCTTTCCCTCCGTCCAGTGCGTTGTCGGCTCCAGTGCCGACCTCGACCACGTCGACCTCACCGCCATGGTATTACTGTCACCAACACCAGCGACACCTTATTCACCAATTAAACCCTTGCTACTGCTGCTACTGCTGCAGCGTGGCTCCAGCGCCGACCTCGACCACGTCGACCTCATCGCCTGCCACTGCCATGGTATCACTGTCACCAACACCGGCGACGCCTTCTTCACCGATTCAACCCTTATGCGTCATCATCGAAGCTATGATTCTTCTCTTTCTCTTGTCGTCTCTTTTTTCTCCATTGATCTCCCACTCAATCTTCTCTGCTTCTAAACCCTAACCCAAATCTCCAAATTCCTTTCAAAATTCTCAATTTTTTTAATCTATTATTTATAGTGTTTTAAGCAAAAACAAGTCACCGATTCGGATGAACTTGTAGTTTTAGAAGAGGATCCCTCGAAAAAAGCCAAGAAATTTGAAAATCGCAAGTTTTGGAGACCAATTTGAGTGAAGATGATTCTAACTGCAGCTCTGTTCTTGATGTTTTTAGAAAAAGTTTAGATTTTTCAAACTGATAATATTCTCAATTTTTTATAGTTTTAAAATTGAGAATATTATCAGTTTAAAATTGAAAAAATTATAATATTTTCAATTTTAACACAGAAAAATTGAAAATTTTCTTAATTTTACTCTATATTTTTGTAAACTGAAATAATTCTCAATTTTAAATTGAGAACATTCTCAGTTTTGGAACTGAAAATGTCTCAATTCTTACCTACAAACATTCTCAGCCTGGGAGCTGCTTTGTTCTTCGGAAGCCATTGAAAAAAAAAAGAAAAAAGAAAAACAGAGAGAAGACAAATGAGAGATTCTCAAGTCCTCGTTTTCCTTGCTCAGAAGATCAATACGTGATTGAAGAATGTTAATCATGGCTTGGGCCCTTATCACTTCGAACTTCATCGTCTCTCTCTCTCCGTAGAAACATTAAGGATCTCATTTTCCAAATTGCTGAAAGGCAAAACGTCTTTTTACCTGTAAATGAGACTTATTAGTTCAAAAACTTTTTTACAATACCTAAGCTACTACCAAATATGTAGATAGAATTTTTAGGTAATTAATCATAATTTATATAATGTAAGAGACATGCTACTATAATAGTCCTTACAACTTATGAGTGAAAATAAAAAAACAATTTTTTTTTAGAGATTTTTATTGATAAGTCCAATTTAGAAGTGTTTTAACCCAAGAAGTCCATGAAGGAATTTTTTAACCCATTTAGTCCCATGTATGTATAGTTTTATTCCATAAAGTCCATTTTCTTGATTTACACTATTTTCTTGGACACTTATGCCCTTATATTCAATTTTGATACCCTTACAAATATTTTTTGAAGGATTAGCAATTTAATGTTGTGAAAATTTATATTTTAAAATTCACATTGGTAGAAATGTAAAATTAGCAGGTGTGACTTTGCCGAAGCGAGTAAGGCAGTTCATTGATTGACAATGTGAATATTCACATTGACATGTTAACATTCACATTAATAAGAGTAAATTGGTCCGTGGTGGATGAAAACCCGTCGCCATGTGGTGGCGGCAGGCGGGCCGGTCGATCCATTGTCAATGTGAATATTTTCATTGTCATTTTAACATTCACAATGATAAAAGTATAAAATTAGCGTCTGCTGTCGCATTGATAAATTTAATTGGCGGCCGGGCGGCCAAAGTTGACAATGTTAATACTCACATTGACATGTTAACATTCACATTGATAAGAGTATAAAATTAGCCCGCGGCCCATGGGCGGCAAAAGCCACGCCCATGACGGCTCGGGCGGCGGCCGCCGTTGTTGACAATGTGAATATTCACATTGACATGTTAACATTCACATTGATAAGAGTAAATTGGCGCGTGCCGTGCCGTAAATTGGCGGCTCGGGCGGCTCGGGCGAAGTTCGGCCATTGACAATGTGAATATTCACGTTGACATGTTAACATTCACATTGATAAGAGTGTAAAATTGGCCCGTGACCGCGGCGAAGCTGCATGCTCGGCGGGCTTGGCCGGACCCTTGACAATGTGAATATTCACATTAACATGTTAACACTAACATTGATAGAAGTGTAAAATTTGTCCATTGTCGAAGCTCGCTCACTCGGGTAGGCGGACCCAAACCCGCCAGGCGCCTACGTGGACGAGTCAATTTTACACTCTTATCAATGTAAATGTTAACATGTCAATGTGAATATTCACATTGTCAACAGGCTGGGCCGGGCTCGACTCGGGTCGCCCACGGGCCGTGAGCGGCTTTCGGGAAGCCACGGGGCACGGGTTAATGTTACACTCTTATCAATGTGAATGTTAACATGTCAATGTGAATATTCACGTTGTCAACGGGCCGCCTAACCCTACCGGCCAGCTTCGCCGCCCACCGTCACAGCCAATTTTACACTATTATTAATGTTAATGTTAATATGTCAATGTGAATATTCACATTGTTAACGGCGGGCCGCATGCGCCACGCCACGGGCCAATTTTACACTCCTATCAATGTGAATGTTAATATGTCAATGTGAATATTCACATTGTCAATGGGTCGGGCTGGGCCGGGCTTGCCCCGGGCCGCCCACGAGCTTCGGGCCGCCCATGGGACGCGAGTCAATTTTACACTCTTATCAATATAAATGTTAACATATCAATGTGAATATTCACATTGTCAACAGTCCGGGCCAGGCCCGCCCCGGGCCGCCCATGGGCCGTGGGCTGGTTTCGAGCAACCACGGGGCGCAGACTAATTTTATATTCTTATCAATGTGAATGTTAACATGTCAATGTGAATATTCACATTATCAACAATCGGGGCCAGCCCACCAAGCCCAGCGGCATGGCGGGTTTGGTGGCCGCGGCCGCGGACTAATTTTACACTTCTATCAATGTGATTGTTAATATATCAATGTGAATATTCACATTGTCAACGGGCCGACCCGGGCCCGCCCTAGGCAGCGGGCGGGCTTCGGGCCGCCCACGGGCCACGGGCCAATTTTACACTCCTATCAATGTGAATGTTAATATGTCAATGTGAATATTCACATTGTCAATGGGCCGGGCCGGGCTTGCCTCGGGCCGCCCATGAAACGCGAGTCAATTTTACACTCTTATCAATGTGAATGTTAACATGTCAATGTAAATATTCACATTGTCAAATTTGGTTTCGGCGACCACGGCGCGGACTAATTTTATACTCTTATCAATGTGAATGTTAATATGTCAATGTAAATATTCACATTATCAACTGGTGGGTAGGGCCGCCTAAATGAACCATGACGCGATTTGGCGGAGTGGCCATGCGTATGAGCTAATTTACACTCCTATCAATGTGAATGTTAATATGTCAATGTGAATGTTAATATGTTAATGTGAATATTCACATTGTCACGAGAACTCATTGGGCCGGGCGCCGGGTGCCACGTCACGGGCTAATTTTACACTCTTATCAATGTTAATGTTGATATGTCAATGTGAATATTCACATTATGAGCATCCGCCCGGGCGGCTTCAGCCGCCCTTTGGGCAGGCCAATTTTTCACTCCTATCAATATGAAAGTTAACTTGTCAATGTGAATATTCACATTATCAACGGGCCGGGCCGGGCCTATTTTTTTGGCCTGTGGGTCGGCCCGGCCCGGCCCGACTCGAATTTTTCTGGGCACCCACGAGGATCGACATGGGCCGGGCCCCTACACATTGACGATATGAACATTCACATTGACGGTGTGAACATTCACATTAGGGGTATTTTGGTAATTATGTCACCAATAGGACTTATTGAAATATGATAAAATAATGTGAACTAAATGGAACATAAGTAGATGAAAAGGGTATTTTGGTCTTCTTATCTCAAATTGGACCTAATGGAATAGTCAAAAAGAATATGGGTTGGATGGAATAAAACTCTTAGAAAATAGATTTATCAAAAAAGCTCTCTTTTTTTTTTTTATGTTATTTGTATATATAATATATATTCAATGTGATTTAATAATATAAATTACTTTAATATCATGTAATGGCTAATAATTTATACGTATATTTAATATTTTTATATATCTATATATGTATAATTCGGGTTTTGGATTACTCGGGTTGTTTGATGTCTTTACCCAAACCCGTCCAAATTTAATTCGGACTTCTGAATTTTTGTCCAAGCCCGTATCGAATTTGAAAATATTTTGTCCAAGCCTTAAAAAAATTCAGGCTAGGCTTCGGGTTGCTCGGATTAAGCCCGCACAAGTTGCACCCCTACCGCTACCTCCATCGAATTAGTACGTCCGAGTCTCTTCTTGAGAAGAGGCTCATTTGAGCCAATTCAGACTAAATAAATTTGGTAGATAAATCATTAATTTATAAATAAAAGTTGTACTATATAATTTAATATATATTTTCACAAAAAAAAGGTTATAAGTAACTCAGGTAAGTTATACCAAACACCCTTAATATTATATTTATTTAGTGATCTTATTTCATTTTATCTTTCAAAGTGCAAACGAGATCATTAAATCATAAAAGTGTAAACGGATTGGATTGATCCGTTTTTAGAGTAAATCAAAAATCGAATTGATTTTTACAGTTTCAAAAAAATTAAAACCGTAACTGAAACGTCAACTTGTATAACTAAATCAGAACTGAACCATAAAAACTGCTTGGTTCGATTCAGTTTATGATTTTAGAAATTTTATATAACAATAAATATGATATGAATTTTATGTTAGTAAACAAATTAATAATAATTAGTTTAGTTAAGTTGGTTAGAATTTATCAATTTTACGATGATGGTTACTATTCAAATCTTATAAAAAACATTTTATATTTTAATTTTTTTATATAAAAACATAAAAAATAATAAACAAATATGTTGCGGTCCTGTTCAGTTCGGAATCGTAACTAAAGCTTTGAAACTGAAAATCAGACCAATTTGAATGGTTCCACCATTTTTAAAATCAGAATCAAAATTAGAATCATAACTAAATAAACCAGACCAAACCGATAGTTTGGATAGGATTTGATCAGTTTATCAATTTTACCGATTTTTTTGAATACCCCTACTAAATCAGGATATTATTGTTTTAAAAATTTAATAAATGTGTTATATATTTTATACATAATCTGATTTTATTTTTTTTAAAAAATTAATATAAAATATTAACTGTAACAAAATAATACTTGGGTAAATTACACTGACACCCCCTGATGTTTATATTTATTACAGTTCTTCTATTCACCTTTTGGAAATTACAACTCCCTCCTTGAGGTTTAAAGTTTCATTACAGATTCCCCTTTAGCAATTTAATTTTTTTAACTACCAATTTTCTTTACTGGGTAAATTGCATTGACACGCCTTACATTTTTAAAATTACAATCCCCTTCCTAAGGTTTAAAGTAGCATTACCAATTGCCCCTTCAGTTAGTATTAGTTGGAAAAAAAAATTCATTGAAAAAAAAATTAATTGGGAAAAAAATTATTTGAAAAAAAATTTTGTTAGTAAAATTTCTAAATTTCTATTTAACAACCAATGTAAACTTATTTTTTGAATTTATGTTTTTTCCTTAAATTTGCAAACTGAGACAACCATTTATTGACCAAAAAAATTATCAAACAAGTTTTTATGATAGTTTTTAAAATTTTTATAAATATAAATTGAAAACTGAAAACGAAATAATTATGAAACATGCTTCAAATGGTAAAAATATCGTAAAATTAACAAATAGTTAAATAAGTTACCAACGTAAGAAATGACTTATCAAAAGATTCTTAGACTATACATGGTTTAATTTTTAGAAAAAAAAATTTACAAATTAAAAATTAATTTGGTTAAGAAATAAAAAATAATTATCATTTTTATATAATTTTTATCTTTCGAGTGATTAAAAATAATTTTTTACAAATTAAATTGAAACATTCATACGTATGTACATAACCTGCCCAAAAGTTAAAATGATAATTATTTTTATTTTTTATTTCTTAACCAAATTAATTTTTTATTTTTTAAAAAAATTCTAAAAATCAAACCATACATAGCCTAAAAAATTTATTACGTTGGTAACTTATTTAATTATTTGTTAATTTTACGACATTTTTACCATCTGAGGCCTGTTTGGTAACCATTTCGTTTTCAGTTTTTAATTTATATTTACAAAAATTTTAAAAACTATCATAAAAATTTATTTGATAATTTTTTTGATTTATAAATTGTTGTCTCAGTTTGTAAATTTGAAAAAAAAAACGTAAATTCAAAAAATGAGTTTATATTGATTTTTAAATAGAAATTTAAAAATTTTATTAACAAATTTTTTTTTCAATTAATTTTTTTTTTCCAACTAATACTAACTGAAGGGACAATTCGTAATGCTACTTTAAACCTTAGGGAGGGGATTGTAATTTTTAAAATGTGACGGTGTCAATGTAATTTACTTAGTGAGGGCAAAATTGGTATTTAAAAAAATTAAATTGCTAAGGAGAAATCTATAATGAATCTTTAAACCTTAGAGAGATGGATGTAATTTCTAAAAGATAAGAGGAATTATAATAAATATAAACTTCAGGGGATGTCAGTGGAATTTACTCATAATACTTTAATGTGGTTAATTGTTTAATTTTGAAATTTAAGAGGCGAAAATGTAAGGAAAATATTTGATAGTCTAAATTTTTGTGATTTGAATGATTCGAATGTGTCAAAACGACGTCATTTTAAGTATTTCGACCCATTCAAATTATAATTTTTCGCGTCACTTATCATTGTTGATAATGTAAATAGAACATAATTAAAAGAGATTTATTGTAATTCACTTTTAAAATAAATATAAAATTGATTTGCTGTTTCGTCGTCGAGGTGGCTGATTGGGACGTTATACCTAACGGACAAGAGAGCGTAGCGTTTTTGTTTGTTTCTGCTTTGCTGACTCGATTCTGAACGTCAACGACACGAATAAAAGTTCGCCACGTGTGGAAAATGTCAGAGCAGCGTAGGTAACCGTGAAGGTGTGTGCACCTGATAATTACTCTGTAAAACAGTTATCGGAAGCGCTTCGAAGCGCGTGAAAACATATACGAAAAATCAAAATTTAATTATTATAACGTAAAAAATGTTAAAACAACTTGGAGTTAGAAGTGGTTTAGGATGATTTAAATAAGTGTATTTTTTTAATTTTTATGAAATATGAGTTGGGTATAAGTTGAGTTTGAAGTGATATGGTAAAGAGGTGATATGATTTAAATAAAATGATGTGACTTAGGATTGGTTTGGGATGTTCTAAAAAAAACACTTTTTGACTTATTAGCTTATATGAATTGGATTTAGGTTGGGTTTGATGTGATGTGTTAAAGAGGCAATGTGATTTAAATAAGATAATGTGACTTAAATAGGATAGTGATTTTTTGACTTTTTGTATTATTTAAGTTATACCAAACTTGACCTTAAATAAAATAGTGACTTTTTAACTTTTTTAGAGTATTCCAAACAAGGCCTTAGCCTACATTTGGTATGTAAACTAATTTAGCTTTTTGGTTAAAATTAGTTATAAAAAGATAAAATAAATTAAAAAATTAATAAGATAAAATATTATATTTAAAAGAATGGCTTTTCTCTAGTCCAATCATGAAATAGAGGGTACTGTTGAGTCCATGGAGACCCACCATGGGTCCTGCTTCAATAATCCGAACCGTTTAATGTGTAGAACTCGTCGAGTACTATATGTTTGTAAAATATCACGTTGATCGGATATCGACAGCTATGTGATCAAAACAGTTTGGTATGAAAAAAATGGACGGTGAAAAATAAATGACTTACAAAAATCTGATTTGATCACATAGTTATCGATATCCAATTAACGTAATTTTTTACAGGCATATAGTACTTGACGAGTTTTACATATGAACGGTTCATATTGTGGGGTCCCATGGGCCCAATAGTACTCTCTAGTCTGATCACGGACGAGAGGGAAGCCATTCTCTATATTTAAATCATAATCATTTTATTTTTTTCTCACAAAAATTAAAAAAGTCAAAAAAACTCAACCCAAACGAATCTTTTAGCTCAAGGCTAAAATAGCTCAAAAACCAAAAATCCAATCCACTTTCAAACAAAGCCTTAGTAGGATTGTGCAAAATATCGTCCAATCCACTAAAATCGTATTGATTTGCACAAATTCATACCGTTTTATCCTCTAACTACAGATTAAATTTTAAAATTTATAATATACCTTCGAAAACTACTTCGCTATAGTTAATACATATATATATATATAATTTATAATGAAATATCAAAATAAAAATGATTGTGAGAGTGATTTAAAATGTGAAATTTGTTATAAATTAGTAGTTATATATATGAAAAATATTATGTAAAATTAGTTTGTATTATGTATAAGAAAAATATTATGCAAATTAGTATTATATAGTACATAAATACTTGATAATTGCTTAAGAATATTATTTAATCTGTCAATTCGTCTCAAACAGCGATTTGATTATTTGCCAGCCCACAATTTGATTTATAATTTTACTTTCAAACCGTCCAAAATGTACTATGTACCCCCATAGCGGTTAGTGCTAAAAAATATGTAAAAAGTATATTAAAATATATATAATTATTTTAAAAGATAAAATTATTAATATTTTGACATTGTGTATGTATTATTGACAGTCTTAAGATTGTTATTAACATGACATTTATAACATTATTGTTGAAAAATATAATCAGTCAAACAAGTGTTTTCGCCTAAGTCTATCTTTAAATGGAGGGATAAAAAATTAAGAATGAGAATTTGGTATTGCCTCGCTTGGAAATAGATTATTTTAGTAATTTTTTATGAAAAAATATGTAAAAAAGTAGAGAGAGTGATATAACAACTTATAGTGACTTTTTAAATAAAATTAAAAGTTGTCAAACAATTGTAAAATTATTATGTTAATGTTATTCAAATGTTTGATTTAATTTGAATTTTTTTGTGAAAAAATAATTAAAATTTGTGAAAATCTACTCTAGCAATTATAGCGATCCGGGTTTAGGCCCAACCCATTTATTGCCTTTGAATCTGGGAACTATATCCATAGTGGTCGTCCTTCCCTCTTCTCTTGTTGGGTTTTAACTTGAGGGTTGACACCATCCTTGATAGTGTTGACACTGCCTTCTTTCTTATGTTCTGCTCGGCTCTTGGAGTCAACACCAACTCTAGCGATGTCGACACTACTTCGTTGTTGTGCCCTTAGGGTGGCTACTAAAATTTAGGGTCAACGCCAGACTTAGAGGTGTCGACACTTACCTCGTTATTGGCCTTTGGGGTCGACCCTTCCATCGTTACTTTGTCCTGGGTTACATACTGAAATATAAGGTTGACACCACTGTCTCCTAGAGTTGACCCTCATTTTTGACTTGTTCTTTTCACTTGACTTTGGAGCTATTATTCTATTAATACCTAGCCACTATAAATAGACCCAAAGACACTTCTCTCTCATTAGTTGTTTCACTTGTTCCTCTCTCACCCATGACTCTCTCTTTTTCTCTCAAAACTCACTTTTTCTCACTTAGATCTTCAAATATACTCACTTAGAAGTATCTTTTCATCTTGGTTCTTTGAGATAGGATGTAGATCGGGTCAAGAGCTTTCTTTTGATCCGAGTGGTTCATGACTTCGTTGACATTGGTGTGACAATCCTTATCACTGTTTACTGATTAACCACTGATTACTGCTAAACTGAGACTAAACGTGTTAATTGACTGACTGACTGAAATCTGGAACTGATTGATTGTCTGTATCTGTTTAAGTGCATTTCTATTTGTTCGACTGTTAAATTTTCTGTTCATGTTTTATGTTTTAAACTGCAAATTGAAGGCCTTATCGGCGGCCGAATCTGAAATTGATTAGTGATATGTGTTAATCATAATTTATGTGATTTTATGGCATATTTATTTGAAATGTGATTTGGTATGATTAAATTAGATTAAATAAAGCTAAATTATAAGAGTTAGCCTTATTTACCATCTTGCCATGCTAGTGGGCCACTATGTCAACGCACTTGAAGCCTTATTACACTTTGTTACAACATTTCCTCAGCCATTTCCTTGACCAAAACAGAGAGAGATTTAGAAGAGTGAATTCATCTTGTTTTGCTAGGAGGCTTAGGGATTTTGGAGGATAATTGGCAAGTTGAGCTTCCCTTCTTGAAATTGAAGACTTAAGGTAGAGCCTTTACCTTCTTGATTGTGTATTTAAGATAGTTCTTGCATGGCTCATGCTACATTCATGTTATATTGAAGAGTTGAGTCTTGAATTGGACCTAGCATGTTGAATTGTAGCATATATCATGCATGCATGCCTATATTGATGAGTTTAAAGTTGTTTCCATGGAAAATTGTTACATGCATGTCCATATTATTGTTCTAGTCCTTAAATTCACCATGTTTTTGAAAGAATTGGCTCTTTGGAGCATGTTTTAGAAGCTTTGAAGTCATTAGAATTCATGCATGTATGAGTTTTGCATTAATTCCCATGTTCTTTAGTTTTGAGCTAAAGTTTGTATTTAATTAACTTACCTTTGGGCTTTAATTTCTCAAATTGAGCTTTGAATCATGTTATACTATGAGTTTACAAGTGTTTTCCAGAAAATTAGCCCAAGAGGATCGAATTTGTAGCATTTAAACTTGGTTTTGAGCTTAAGGTTCAAATCTGGAATTTCCAGAATTTGGACTCACGCTCAAGCGGGGAAATTGGGGCTCGAGCGTGGAATACGTGCTCCCAGCACTTTGCATTGGTTTACAGTTCGCTCGAGCGGGGACCTAAGTCACACGCTCGAGCGGGTGTCGAGCGCTCATCAAGTGTGATTTTCATACATCCAGTACTTTTGCCATGTTTTACAGTCTGCTCGAGCGTGGGAAGTGACGCTCGAGCAAGGAACCTTTATCTGCATGTCCGCTCGAGCAGGGAAAGCCACGCTCGAGCAGGACCCTATTTTTCTGAAATTTTTTTAAAGTGTTTAAAAGTACATCTTCGCATCCTCCTTCCATCCTAGGCATTCCTAGGGCATGTTTAAGGCATCTTAAGGAGGATATTGATATAGAACCACACCGAGGCAAATTAGGGATTAAATTATTATTTTTCCCAACTGTGTAGCTTAGTGTGTGATCGTTCTGTAACTGTGTAGGGTTGGCATCCGGAGATGCTCTAGCTTATCTGTAGCCCAGAACTCTGTGAGTAATAATTGTGTAAGATATGTTCAATAATGATTATCTTCTGAACAATTGAACTGTACTGTTTTCTGAATTGATACTGTCACTGATTAAATGATGTCCTAATTGTGAACTGTATTGTGGCATCCTTAGCAACCTATTGTTACTGTACTGTACTGCTACTGACACAGAGATCTCTATCGATTCCTATGTTGGAACCACTACTGTTTACTGATATGATGACCATTAACTGACTGTTCGGTCTATTTAGACCTACTGTACTGTTTTGCTATTGGATGTACCATTTATGACTGCAATGACTGAATAACTGATATTCTGATTGAAATGACTGTTTTTAATACTGAAAGGACATTCATTCTTAACCTCTTTACGCATTATGTTATTCACTAGGCTTTAACTCACTGCTCATATATATATATGTTGGTGTACAGGCACTGGATCGATACTAGGAGCGTCAGGCAAACTCTCATTTTATCAAGCCAACCTATGTGCCTCACTGCGAGGTTTCAAGCCTATTAAAGCCAAGGCTGTTTGGGGACTTTTAGTTTTCCTCTTTTTGTTCCTGACCTGTATAGATTGAATGTTTTTGTAATGTACTGTCTTAATAGGGATCAAGTCCCTAATCTGGATAATTGTAAATACTGTGCATACTGTTTTGGTACTGACTATATATGGATGTATATGTACTGTTTATGTGTATATGTATGAAAAATCTTTTTGTACTCTGTATCCTGACTCATTGGACATATTTTATTTCTTGTTTTGGCTTCCTTGACCTATACTTTGTATTCTTGTTTCTTTTAGCGGGCCTTGGTAATTTGGATTCTTGGCGATTCTGATGCTAAACCCATAGGGGCGGGTTTGAGTCGTGACAATTGGGTTTTTTCAAGTTTTTTACTTCCCTCATTCTAAGTTTGAGGTAGGGATTCTCTGTACTTTCTTATAAGTTTTAACTTGGCTATTTGTTTTTATAAAATCACTTGTGAAAGAAATGGATTTTTGAACAATCTTGGGTTTTGGTTCAAAATCAAAATGAGGGGTTTTCAAATGGTTTATTGGGAATGGTTGTGGTTAGATGTGTATAAATCATATATAATGAAATGATGGTTTTTATCTAGAATTTTACATTTAATTTAAAATTTTTAAGATATATATATATTTAAAATTTATTCCATCCAAAATTATACACATCCATCTCTTTCTTTCCCAACAAAGTCTGTATATTTTCTTTTGTTGGTCAACTAAAATAAGACTTCTTTTAGAGTGGTGCTATTAGCACTCCATGAATTATTTTAGATCTCCTATTTTTTTGGACTCCCACTTATAAATTTTGAAACCCTTAAAATTTCTTTTCTCCTTCCAAATAATACCAAAATTATCCTTGTGAAAACATTTCATTCATTAAATGTACACCCCCCACACCCCCACACCCTAAAAAAACCTCACTACTAAAAAAACCCTAACAAAGCACATGAAGAAGAAGAAGAAGAAGAAGAGGCAATATGATTACTGTCTCTGTGGCTCATTCACCATTGTCACAGTTGATATGCTCTCTCTCTCTCTCTATATATATATATATATACACACACACATAATTTCTTAGTTTTCTCATAATAATTTCTTCTCTTGCAGAATTTTTTATTTATTTATAATAATTGGTTTAGTTTTCTCAGTAAAACAGGTCCGAACCTATGAATAATGTTTGGTTACCTGTTTCTGAACAAATAATAAATGTTCGGTTACTGGTTCCCGAACAAATAAACAATGTTTGAGCCTGAGTTCCCAAATTTCGGTTATATGTTCAGGAGTTCAGTCCCGAACAAATAACGAACAATTTTTATTCTTTTTGCCATTTTTTTTTAAAAAACTTATCCTTACAAGGCCAATCTCCTCTGAGCTAAGAATAACATTATGAACCTCATCTAAATTTTTATTGTTGTACTCCTCACAGTTTTATGGAGTTGTGATTGCTAGAAAATTTCCACTCATTGTCATTGCCGGGAAAGTGTAAGTAATCAAATGGCTGCCACCGTTATCACCGCAATATTGTCGCCAAAGGGTTTTCAAAATTTTGAGGGTGGGTAAATTTTGAAGGTGGGATTTGGGAAAGATGGATGGATGGTGATGAAGATGAGTGCTCTCATAAATCCTAAAATTAATTGTGATGGATGATGATGGATGGTGATGGAGGTAAGTCTGATTGTGAGATGGGGTGTCCCAAAATTAATGATATCCTTTGTAGTAATTTTATTTGAGGTTATTACTGTAATAAAAAAAAACTACAAATTAGGGGGTCTAAAATAATTTATGGGGTGCTAATAGCAGCACTTCTTCTTTTATTACTTATTGGCTCATTTGTGATATTAAAATAACGAGATTTTGTTAATCAATTAATTAGTTATTTGAATTATTATGTTAAGGGCAAGTTTGGAATCTTTCAACAAAGATAAAAAGACAAAAAGTTATTCAAAAAGTTAAAAAGTTAATACTATTTACCAAAAGTCAACAATTACGACTGCACAACTCCCAATTCGAATTTTTCCCTACAAATTAATTTTTATAATTTTTTATTACACATTTTTCCATAAAAAGTCAAAAAGTTAACCCAAATATCTATATTTTCAACCTTAATTTTTTAATCCAAAAAGACAAAAAGTGCACTTATTTAGGACAGCCCAAACAATATTTTCCTATTCATTTTTCAAAGAAACTAGAATATGGACATAAATTCACTTCCTGTCTGTTGCTCAAAGCAATTTAAGAAAGTATGTTCTTTCATTACATCTTTTTTATTTCCATTTTTCATTTTTATTTGGTACTCTAATTGTTTGAGATTTCTCTACACTTAAATGCTAATAAATGATTTATTGTTATGATATGTATGATATGTATGATATTAAATAATTAAAAATAATGACAATTAATTTTTTACCAAATCAAATGAAACTAAATTTTGTGTCCCAATTTTACTCAATCCAATAATTTGTATTAGAAAAAAGTCTATAAATACAAAGAACACAACCCTCATTTATAGGTGAGTCTCTCATAGGAGGTGAGTTTTACAATTTTGTAAGTCTCACGCTTGTCTGAGAGGATTGTATATAATTTTATGATTAATTTATGTACAAGTAAAGAATAGTTTTTATTATCTTCTCACGTAAAATTTTAAGCTGCCATTGCCTTTGCTCTAAAAAATTAAAGCTATTGAGTTTGGCAATTGTTTTTAAATATTTTAAATATTTTTTTTCATTTTTAGCAATATATTTTTTTAATTTCAAAAATATTTTTCATGTTTAGGTTCTATTAAACTAGACAATGTTGAAAAATTAAAAAATGAATTGAAAATTTTGAAAGAAGTCCAATAAGTTAAAAAAATATATATTATAAATATATATAAGCTTTTTGAATTTTAAAACATTCTTTTCATATATTTTTTGGTAGAGAAATTTTTTATATTTTTTTAAAATAAATTTATTTTTGAATTTATTTAAACTAGATTAATTTGAAAAGTAAAATATTTTGAAATAAATTTTAAAAATTTATTAAAAATAAAAATTCAAGATTTGGTTTCCATTGTAGAATCAATTTTCTAAAGATTTTCTAAAAAATAAAAAATAATTTAACAAAAATAAATAAATATCAAATAAATATTTATAAAAATTTAAAATAATTTCCTCCCCTAAGAAATATTAAACCATAAAAAAATAATTGGTTTTTTTTTTTTTTGGGGAAATTATCAGAAAGTCCTATGTGCCAAACTGTTACTCTTTATGGTCCTAAATTGAATCTTTTGGTTTGGAAAGTCCTATTTTACACGTTTGGTAGACAATAAAGTCCCATTTCAAATTTTGTGGGATGTGGAGAGACTGATTTGCCCTTTTTTGTTATGGTAGGTACGTGTTTTATGGGATTCCCTCAATATTTTGTTGATACGGTGCTCTTTATCAATATTTTGTGGATACTTAGTGGTTGGTGATCCACGTTTTGCTGACCCACGTTTGATGCCCCACGTTTGCCTCTCTTTGATATACACACAGATTCGTTGTCGCCGGCGGTGTCGTCGTCGTGGAGGTTGGTGGTGCCGTGGTGATCCACGTTTGCTGACCCACATCTGCTGACCCACGTTCGCTTGCTTATCCACGCTTTCATTTGACCCACGTTTCGCTTTCGATCCACGTTTACGTTTTGCGACCCACGTTTACGCTTCTTGACCCACGTTTACATTATTGCCGATCCATGTTTCGTTGGCGATCCATGTTTTACATTTCGACCACGTTTCTATTATTGCTTATCCACGTTTCTGTTTGTTGACCCACATTTCTGTTTACTGACCCACGTTTCTGGAGGTTGGTGGTGCACCGTGGTGATCCACATTTGTCATGATCCAAGCTTCATTTGTTGGTAAGGTTCATGTCGAGTATTCACCCAAAAAATTATTCACACAAAAATGTTCAAGTCTAACAACGTAACACCCAATCAGATCCATCCCTCACATTACTCAAACCCTCACACAGTTTACACTCAATGGCATTATTGTCATTCAATGTACATGAGGACTTAGTGGTGCATAAGAAAACATTTGGGACTATTCAGATCATAAGTTTAAAAAAGGAGATTTACCAGTCAATTACCCTTTTTTTTTTTAATTTATCACTCAACTAAATCAGTTTTAATTTTAATTTTTTTTTTATTTTTTATTTTAATTCAAAGGACCTTTGTACACGTGCGAGTGGGCAATGAATAAGCGCTAGCAAGAGGCCGTGCCGGCCCGAGTTTCTGTCATCATTAGGATTGTCGGTGGGGTTTTTGCTAGTGTTTTTTAGAATAATTATCAGTAAATTTTATTGATTGAATTTATTTATTTATAAATTTTGAGTATATATCCTTGTCTCTTATTTTGGTAATGAAACAATTTTAAATTTTTTTATATTTGTTTTGTGTTTGTAGGATAATTATTTGATATTATTAATGATAATGATAAATTTATCAGTCATATAATTATAACATTTTAACTTCTATACAAAATCATATGAATGTAATATTCATTGTATATCTTGATTAAACGGATCATTTCTTTGTGAATTTCTATACGAAGCTGTTGTAGTTGTAGACGTGCCTCCGAGTATTTCTTGCTCATTTCCTCCAAGAGGAGTTCCTTGGGTTTTGATTAATGTATAAGTGTCTATCAAAAAACAAAATAAAACAAAATAAAAAAAAGATTAATATATAAAGTGTATGTAGTTGAATCGTTGTTTGGGATGACCTAAATAAGTGTATTTTTTGTCTTTTTACGAAAAGATGTGCAGAAAAATAAAGAGATGATGTGATGAAAAAAAGATAAAAAGATAAAAAGTGTATACTTATTTAGGATAGCCAAACTTGGCCATAAATTTATCATTAGAAATTAGGATAGAACTTTTTAAGGATAAATTACACTTTGTCCTTTTATATAGTTATTTTGTCACTTTGATTCTTTAAAGTTTCTTTTTTACCACTTTGACACATCATGTTTTAAGTTTTTGTAAATTTACTTCAAAAATTAATTTATGTCCAAAATTAGATCGAAAATAACACATTGACAGCAATGTGACATAAAAATATTTTATTATTTATATTTTATACCTCTGACACAAATTTAAATATTAATATAATAATATAATTTTATATCATGTGACAACTAAAATGAGATTTTTTATTTAATTTTGAACAGAAGCTAATTTTAAGAATAAATTTAAAAAAAAATTGAGTGAGAAAAAAAATTAAAGGCTAACGTGAAAAAAATGACCAAATTAAAGTGCACAAAGTGTAATTTACCGATTTTGAAAAATAAGGTCTTGTTTGGAAAGTAAAAATTTTAGCTGAAAAGTTAAAATTATTATGAATGGTGTTTTGAGAAGTTGGTAAAAAGTTAACTTTTTAACTTTTTTTTGACTATTTTATCTTTTTGTGAATAAAAAATGTAAAAGATAATGTAACCTAAAATAGGTAAAAAAATCAAAAGTTGACTTATTTTATCTACTTATATATATATATATATATATTTGTAAAAAGTAAAAAAATCAATAAAAAAAAGGTCATTTCGCACTTCCAGTCTGATTTATGGACCGACTTGTAATTGTTGTGTTTTTTGAAAAATACTATAAATTTTAAATAATTTATTAAATTTTTTATCAAATTTTTTATATAGTGGTGAGATTCATACAAATCAAAACTCATATATGTGTGACATATGGAAAATTTAATAAATTATTTGAGATTTTTAACCTATGTGTTTTTGGGGTGTCGGGACACGTGCGCGTGTGAAGCTTATGCCTTGCCCGTGCTTTACTCTTTCCTCCATGTGGCCGTCTGGTGTCTGTCATGCCCCTTGCCTCCTTCTCTCTCAGGTCATGTGTCAGAGGGAGGCATGAATCACACTACCAAAAATAGAGATAATAAAAAACGAAAATTTGAATTTTTAAATTTATTCAGATGGGCATGAATCACACTACCAAAAATTGAGATAACAAAAATCGAAAATTTGAATTTTTAAATTTATTTAGATGTGGTAAAGTAGATAGGTTCTATATAATTAATTACATGATAAATTAAAAATTAATATGTGTCACGTCACATTTTTGTGAATTAAATTGTGATAAGTTTTGTGTGGGTCTTAAACATTTTTCAAGAAGAAATTCTATTTTAATTGGCTTTTTAAATTTTTTTGAAAAAATATATAGAAAAATAGGAAGCGACGTGATTGAGTATTTTGACTTTTTAACTATTTTAGCTAAAAAAAGTTAACACCCCAAACGAGGCTTCTATTTAGGAATTAATTATTTTAAGGGTAAACTATCAATAAGTCATAATTGCTGGACTTAATTCTCATCGAGTCTTATTGAAAATAAGTCTTAATAAAATTGCTGCTAAAAATAATTTTGTGACAATTTTTTATATAAGTCGTTAAAAATTAACAATTAATGACTTTTTTTGTCACAGTTTTTATAAATTATAACTTAAACTTATAATTAGTGACGTTTTTCTATAACAAAATTTTTAAATTATCGCTGAAAGTTATAAATTAGTGACTTTTTTTGTTATAATTTTTTAAAATTATCGCTAAAATTTATAATTAGTGATTTTTTTGTGACATTTTTAAACTGTCACTGAAAATTAGCAACTAGTTATTAATAGTGCTTAATAAAAAATCCATTAATTATTATAGGACCTATTGGATAATAAATTCACTTATTAGAATATATGCGTAAGCCTCCCTTATTTTAATTTTTTACAACAAATATGTAATAACTTGTAATTATTTTTTAATTTTTTAACTAACCAAAACCATATCCCCAAATGGGTCAATATAATGATTTTTTTTAAAAAAGGAAAAACATTTGAGATAATTCAATGACTCTGTTTATTTTCTTTTTTAATTTTTTTGTTGATTTTTTTTTATATTTTTTATAATAAAAATAATTTGATGAAAATAAATGCAATTATTCTGCTTGGTTTTTAATCAAACTTTGTGTATTAGTTTTTTGTATTTTTTTATTTTTAGTAAATTTAGATTAATATTCTTAAATTTAGTTAATCTAAAAAGTAATATATTTGTGAAGAAATTTTAAAAAATACAAAAGTAAATTTTCATTTTTTTTTTGTATTTAGTATTTTTTTATTTATTTATAAATATTTTAATTTGTAAATATATCTAAATTAGGTGCATTTAAAAAGTTTTAAAAAAATTATTAAAGATGAATTTTTTTTTACTAAAGATGAAAATCCACAAAAAAAAAAAAAAAAAAAAAACCATATAGAGTGATTTTTTAAATTTATTTATTTATCTAAAAAAATCATATAAAAATGGGCACTCAGGCCAAAACTCCAAATTTTATTTTTGTTTGGCCAAAGGTTCAGCCGTTGAAATATTTTGTCCAAAAGGATAAACTCAAGTAAAATGACTAGTATACCCTCATTTATATATATATATATATCTCATATACACTATCCCTAAAATCTCTCAAATCACACGCTCTCTCTCTCTCTCTATACTTGTCGACAGCAACACCTTTGTCCTTCGCTAGCGCACAACAAACTGCTACTCGTCAAGCTCCCAACACGACCTCTGCATCGCTCATCGATCACCTTAGATTTAAATTTACCCCCTCTTGTGTTGCCTTTGGGTACCAATAGTAGTGGTGATGATGATGATGGTTATGACTATAACGATAAAAATCAAACATATAATTTTTTATCCTTGTTTTATTTTTGTGTTGAACAGATAAGGATGAGAGAGAATAAAGATTTGAACAGATAATAAAATATATTAAAAATTTGAACAGATAAAAAAATTTAAACAGATAAAAAATTGAGCAGATTATAAAATTTGGACAAATATTTGCACAGGTAAAGGGAAAATTTTTGAACAGATAGGGAAAAAAATCAAACAGATAGTCAACGAAAGTCAATAGATAAAAAAAAGTCATCAGATAAATTAAGGAGTAAAATTGGAAACAAAATGTCTTCTAAAACTAATAAAAGGACCTTTCACCAAACTATTTTACAGAAGGTGGACATTTTACCAATAAAAAATATCCACTAGAGTTAATGACTTTTCAACAATTTTCTCTATAAAAATTACTTTATTCATCAAATTAGTTTTAAAAAATATAAAATAAAAATTTTTGAAAACAAAACCAAACAAAATGAATTATATGACTAGAAATATATCATATTGGACACTCATTTGTCCAATAAAATCCAATAATAATATTTAATCCCCAAGGCAATTCACTTGTAAAGGGTATTACACTGAAGAACTTGAACCATTAAAATTAAGAATGAATGTTACTCAACCACATAAATATCTGTCAATAATAAGTATTATTTCTATTACATCTTTTTTTTGTTTGTTTTGGATATATCAAATTTGCATAGTAATTTTAAAGAATTTTTTAAATTCTTATATGCAGTGTATTAACCAGCTAATTTGCTAAACTATATGGTTGATTACTTGAAATCACCAGGTGAGATTTTTTTAGCACGTTGAAAGTCATGGTCTAGAAAAGTCTTTGTGAGTCTAACCGATTAAACTAACGGCAGTTCCTTACCAAATGAATATTCATGTATTAAAAAAATGGGACATATAGTCAATGGTAAATCTGACAGTGCAGTGGGTCTAGTGACCAACAGATAGGGATAAAGTTAAAGGTTTATAATTCGAATTGATGGTATATTTTAATTTATTAATTTACTAACCCCTTATTTTTTGCTTTCGAAAAAAATGCAAAAATAAAGAAATAATATATGGTAAAATTATAGATTATGTGTTACATATTGATTTCATGATTTTTTAGGTATATGAAATGCTATATGTTGGACATACTTCAGTTGTGGAATTACTGTAGCTCTATGAGATTATCATGAGATTAAGGAGTTATTTGGGATGTTTTAAATAAGTATATTTTTTGTCTTTTTGGATTAAAAAATTGAAGAAAAAAATATTGATGTTCGGGTTAACTTTTTGACTTTTTATGAAAAAATATGTATTAAAAAATTGTATAAAGAAGTGTGTAAGAGAAGATAGTGTAGTACGCCTTACAGATTGGCAGTGCAGCGGCTTGGTGAATACATGGGAAAGATTGCCTCCTTTTCGGGCTTTGATTGGACGGTATTGTTCGGCCCGTGGGGGCCCACCACGAGTCCCGTTTTTCTAATCGGAACCGTTCAATATGTAAAACTTGTTGAGTACTATATGTTTGTAAAAAATCACGTTAATTGGATATCGATAACTATCTGATCGTGTTAGTTTTTTTTTGTCAATTGTTAACTATAACACCATCCAATTTTTATACAAAACTGATTTGATCATGTAGTTAGCGATATTCGATAGACGTGATTTTTTACAAGCATATAGTACTAGATGAGTTCTACATCTTCACGATTCAGATTATCAAAATGAGACTCATGGTGGGCCCATACGGGCCCAATTTTACTATCCAACTTAGTGAATGTACACATGTAATTTTTTTTTCCCCTTTCATTGAGGCTGGCCTGATATCAGTACATTGATAGGCAAAAAGTTGATTTGTATTTAATATTTGTATATTAATTTTTTTATATTTTTTTTTAGTAAATAGTGATAACTTTTTAAGTAACTTTTTTGGTAACTTTTTGATTTTTTCTACACTTGCCAAACTAGCCTTAAGTTATTATGAGCTATAATTGGAATTCTGCATAATGCTTATGCTATGATTGTTAAATTTTCTAGATTGCATATTGATATCCTAATGGTATCATTGGGCAAAACAATTCAGTTCTAAGCTTCTTCTTATCCTATCTCCTATTGCTCTTGTGAATGTAACAGAGGAAGATTTTCACTAAGTTGAACTTGAATTTTTTAAAAATAAAAAAAAAATCCCCTCAAATTGTATTTTGTTTCTAGTATCAAACATATGGGCTTGCACCTTCATACTGTTATTATTCCTTGCCTATTATTAACAAATTGTATGAGCTTAAATTGCATGATCATTGTGTGCTGCTAATTTTCTTTTCTCTACCATTTTATTAGTGAGCATTGGTAACATACTTGGAATGAATGATTATTTGTAATATAATGAGAACTACCATTTTTTTTCATCATCCCATATTGCTAAGTAGTGCCAACTTCCCTCATTGTTCTTGATAATATTGATAATGTCACAAGGAGAGACAAAGAGTAGATTGTTTTTGATATCTTAATTCTTACAAGCATGATCTTTGAGCTCATTAGTTGTTGATAATATAAGAGTAAGATGTTTTCCTTAGTGCGAGAGTGACTTGAAACTTTATTTAGTTTTGATAATGTCACAGGAGAAGAGAATGGATGTTTATGAATATGGCTGTGACTTTGTCAAAGGAAGAAGATTAAGGAGAGCACGCCTTGAAGGGGAGTTGTTCTTCACTCTAAACAAATCAAAACATCCTGTGTGCCATCATCAAAATGGAGGAGATTGATAGTCATAGCATGAATAACATGAATTTTGATGATTGTCTCTTTGTTTTAATTAATGTTTTGATTTATTTGAAAGAGTTAAATGGTTTGAAATCTTATGATTAAATTAACATCATAATTCATCCTCTCTTTGTCTTATTTATGTTTATTAGAGACCCAAATTACAGCTCAAACAAACAAGAACCAAGTAGACGAACATAACAGCAAAGAGTAGCAAAACAGGAAGTCAAAGCCAACCCTGGGTGGTCGACCAGGAGGACGACCGGGGCGATCGACCGATTAGTGCAAATTCTGCCCAATTTGCTCCAGTTTAGCTTCAGCTTGGTGGACGTTTGAGTGGTAGGTGGACGTTCGGGTGGATGACCACCTAGTGTAAATGATGACTCTAGACATCCTGGTAGATGACCTCTCTGTATGAATCAATTCTGCAACAGCTATTTTTCAAATTCAATTGCGCAAGGGTTATCCAATTTACATCCATCTTCCAATGAACAAAACTCACATAGGCTAGAGACAAAGGCTGACATTGATTTATATACCATTTCACTCATCATCACTCTAATGGGAATAAAACAAGCATACAATAGAGCACTGAACTCTGCTATATGTAGCGATCCCAATTTTGCCACTTCGCTGAGAATGGCGAGGATCGAGATGCTCGGTCAGCTCGTAGGGGTCCAGGGGGTAGCGCCCCTTAGCGGGTCCTAGGGCAATGCCCTGGCGGAGTTGAGGGGCAGCGCCTTCGAAGTAAAAATGCAAAATGCATTAGAAGTTGCTTGTCCGCTCAAGCGGCCATTTATGCGCTCTAGCGGAGAATGTTTGGTTCCAGAAGTTTAACCTGTTAGCAAAAGCACTGAGAAAGTGTATTTGACGCTCAAGCAAGGCTTTTTACGCTTGAGCCGACCATGTTATATCAGTTTATGAATCTGATATTTCAAATCACTTTTGTATATCTCTTTCTCTCCAAGAACCCTTTCCTCTCATTTCTCTCTACATTTTCCCTACGCCAAATTGGATCAAAACCTTGATTTCTCAAGATCCATTAGAGTTTTGCCATAAGTTCTTCATCAAAGTTGGTTAACTTCTCGAAAGCTTCGTTGTGTACGGTGAAGATCGAGTTTCGACACCGTTGATTTTGGGAGTTTCATTTCATTTCTTCTTCAAAACTTGAGACAGAGATTTTCTTAGAGTTATATATATATTTTTGCAAAATCTATATGATTTTCGAAATCATCTTTCGATTGCTTTGAAAATTGATTGTTGATTCAAGAAGTTGAGCGATTTTGAAAGTGGGTTTGTCTCTTGTTCTTTTAAAATGATCTTATGAATTTTGATCTTCGTTGATTAAAGAAAAGATGATTTTGGAAAGTTTTTTTTCAAAAGATTTGAGTTGTATAGTTTTGGTGAGAAAACTTAGAATTTGAGAATTTTTTTAAAAGAGACTGAAAATTCATGAATGATATTGTTATATTTATTTTGTGTGTCAAAATAAATGGATGTTTGGAAATTTTTTTATTTATATTTATATAAATGATGAATTTAAGGGAATATGAGAATTGTTATTCATTTTGGAAATTATTATTCAAAACGTTGAAATAGTCTTGAAATGACTAATTGCTAAGGACATTTGAGAAGAGGGAATTGTGTTATTCCTTGGATGATGATTTAGAATAAAAATATTTATATTCATCTTGTATTATTGGCATAACAATTCATTTGATTACATTAAATTTTGAAAGTTGATTTGAAAACTTGTATTGAGAAAAGAATGTTGAGAAACAAGTTTTCATGAAATGGTTTTGGGGTAAATACGTTGGTAAGTCTTGATAGGTGGTGTAGATGATATTGAATAAATTGGCTTGAGAGTCTGGGTTGAAAGATTGAAAAACCGCGCGGATAGGTGTCGAACCTTCCGGTTAATACCGGTAAAAATGACAATTTGGTAGTACTTGTATAGTCTACTTGTAGACACCGACCTAGGGATTACCAGAATCGTATTTACCGCCCTTGAAATAAATTGTTAAGTTTTGAACAATTGGAATTGCATGATATCATTGAGCATGATGGTTTTCAAAAGAGGAAAATGTGATTTATCTTCAAAAAGGGCATAACATGGCATGTGCATTTCATCTCTTGAGACTTGTATAAAATGTATATACTGTAGCGATCCCGGTTTTGACCTTTCTTTCATGTTTTGCCACTTCAATTGGGCAGGTCGGGGATCGAGCTGCCTGGTCATCTCGCTGGAGTCCAGGGGGCAGCGCTTCTTGGCGAGTTCGAGGGCAGAGTCCCCGAAGCAAAAATGCAAAATGCATTCGAAGTTGCTTGTCCGCTCGAGCGGCCGTTTATGCGCTCGAGCGGAGAATGTTTGGTTCCAAAAATTTGACCTGTTTGCAAAAGTACTGGGAAGGTGTATTCGACACTCGAGCGGGGCTTTCCACGCTCGAGCGGACCATGTTATATCAGTTCGTGAATCTGATATTTCAGATCACTTTTGTATATATATCTCTCTCTAAAAATATTTCCTCTCCCTTCTCTCTACATTTCCCTATGCCAAATTGAATCAAAACCTTGATTTCTCAAGATCTATTAGAGTTCTGCCATAGGAGGTTCATCAAAGTTGGTTAACTTCTCGAGGGTTTCGTTGTGTGCGGTAAAGATCGAGTTTCGACACCATTGATTTTGAGGGTTTCATCTCATTCCTTCTTCAAAACTTGAGGTAGGGATTTTCTTAGAGTTACATATATATATATATATATATATATATTTGCAAGATCTAGATGATTTTCAAAATCATCCTGTGATAGCTTTGAAAATTGATTGTTAATTCAAGAAGTTGAGCGATTTTGAAAGTGTGTTTGTATTCTTTTATAATGATCTTATGGGTTTTGATCTTCGTTGATTGAAGAAAAGATGATTTTGAAAAGTTTTCTTTCAAAAGATTTGAGTTGTATAGTTTTGGTGAGAAAACCTAGAATTTGGGGATTTTTTTTAAGAGACTGAAAATCCATGAATGATATTGTTATATTTATTTTGTGTGTTAAAATAAATAGATGTTTGGAAAATTTCTTATTTATATTTATATAAATGATGAATTTTAAGGAATATGAGAATTGTTGTTCATTTTGGAAATTATTGTTCAAAACGTTGAAATAGTCTTGAAATGACTAATTGTTGAGGATACTTGAGAAGAGGGAATTGTGTTATATCTTGGTTGATGAATTGGAATAAAAGTATTTATATTCATCTTGTGTTATTAGCATATCAATTCATTTGATTACATTAAACTTTGAAAGTTGATTTGAAAACTTGCATTGAGAAAAGAATGTTGAGAAACAAGTTTTCATGAATTGATTTTGGGGTAAATATGGTGATAAGTCTTGACAGGTGGTGTAAATAAAATTGAATAAGTGTTGAGCCTTCCAGTTAATACTGGTAAAAATGACAGATTATAGGTGTCGACTCTTCCAGTCAATGCTGGTAAAAATGACAAATTGGTAGTACTTGTATAGTCTACTTGCAGACACCAACCTAGGGATTACCAGAGTCGTATTTACCGCCCTTGAAATAAATTGTTAAGTTTTGAACAATTGAAATTGCATGATATCATAGAACATGATGGTTTTCAAAAGATGAAAATGTGATTTATCTTCAAAAAGGGCATATCATGGTATGTGTATTTCATCTCTTGAGACTTGTAGAAAATGTATATACTTTGTTAAGAATTTCCTACTGGGCTTTATGCTCACCCTACAGAATTTTTGTGTAGGAAAAGATGTGGTGATCCCACCTAACTAGAGGCGTGAAAGTATATGTGTTGGGAGTACAATGCTCTCATTCTGCTGTAACTCTGTGTGTAAGCTAATGGCTGTGTTTGTGTGGGTTTGAATAACCGTTTTGTGTAACTAGACTCAAGCTTAGGAAACTTGTAAACCCTTGGGGGTATTTATTTGTTTATTTACTTGTTGTTGGATTAATAAATTGTTGCATGAAGAACTATTGTATCATGTAATGTAAGTTGGAATTTATATTCGGTTTTCCTTGAAAGAGCCATGATTGTTGTCTTATCATTTGAGCTAGAAATTCAGGGCGTTACATATACTTTGTTAAGAATTTCCTACTGGGCTTTATGCTCACCTTATGGGATTTTTGTGCAGGAAAAGATGTGGTGATCCCACCCAACTAGGGGCATGAAAGTATGTGTGTTGGGAGTACAATGCTCTCATTTTGCTGTGACTTTGTTTGTAAGCCGAGGGCTGTGTTTGTGTGGGTTTGAATAACCGTTTTGTGTAACCAGGCTCAAACCTTGGAAACTTGTAAACCCTTGGGGGTATTTATTTGTTTATTTACTTGTTGTTGGATTAATATATTGTTGCATGAAGAACTATTGTATCATGTAATGTAAGTTTGGACATTTATATTCGGTTTTCCTTGAAAGAGCCATGATTGTTATCATATCATTTGGGCTAGAAATTTGGGGCATTACAACTTGGTATCAGAGCTACCGAGTTTGAATACTTGGAGCTCGTGGAAAGTGGTTGTTTAACCTCAATAGGTTCATTTAGCATGCTTAAGAAGTGTTATGCATTTTGTGACTATGTGATAACATGCTTATGTGACTAAATGGGTATGGGATTAGACTTTTGGGATGTTATTTGCACCTGTTAAATTCCTTGAGGTCTTATTAGAAGGGTATTTGATCAATACTCATTCCACTAAGAATTCTTGATTTTTCGTGGGACGAATTTCATCATAAGAGTATAATCCGTATGTGCTTACATGACTAAGTGCTTATGTGGGGTGAAATTTAATTGTTATATGGTAGAAGAATATATAGCATTATTGTAATCAAACGTGTAAGGCAAGTTGCGCGCACGTGTGGGTTAGTGTGCTAAATTAATTATATTGTCATTTATAGGATGTTAGGAAGAGGTCAAACCCGTGGTGGTAGAGGCGGGATACGTGGTAGGTGTAGACGCCTCATTTTTTACCATCCTCAAGACTTGATTGTGCTTGCAGGTACACCCAACAACTAGTTCGATTGCTCGCTGAGTACTCGACTTTTACGGCGGAACGTCACAGGTTTGAACTTTCCAAACCCTGTATCCTTCCTGCCCCATTTTTTGGACCTTGTATTGGCCCTTTCTGCATGCTTTGTGGAAGGCACTGCCGGCCCCTTTTTGGCCCTGCCGGCCATGCCTTTGCCACTGCCGGCCATTGATGATGCCTGTCGGCCATCAATGAGCCACTACCGGCCACCACTGATGGCTGGCAGACCCCTTGTCTCAGCAGGTTTCACGCCAGATCTTTTGAGCCAGCTGGTTTTCACTCATCTCCCCTCCATACACGTGTATGGAGGGATGAAGCTCTTGCCAAGCTTGTTTAACAAGCTTCTTCTTGTATTCTTCTATATAAGGAAGGAGCCTTCTTCTATATCAGGGGTTGAAAAAAGTTTTGAAGGAGTTGTATCTCTCTCTCTCTATATATATATTTCTCACACTCTCTCTTTCTCTATTGCATAGAATAGTGCTCTAAAGTCCATTTTTCTTGTACTTTTGCACTACAACACATAGAGATACACCACCATCTTTGAGCTGAGGTTCTTGAGGGGGTTACTTGAGCTCTGAAACTTGGTTTTTGGCCCCTGAGATTGCAGGTTTTGAAGTTGGTCTTCAAGGGTGAGTTTCTTCTCCTTTTTAGCATTTATTTGTACCTTATTTTGGCCATCTTTGCATATTGTTTTAGGCTTTGCTTTCAACTGAAAAAAGTTTTTTATTTAAGTGCTTTTGAAGTTTGTTTAAGGTCTTTTTGGTGTTAGGGGTGTACAACCCTCTTGTATGCTTTGTTTGGCCTTGTTTTGAGCCATGCTTTAAAGCCTTTGAGCTAGACTTTGTTTGGTCTTTTAGCCACTGAAATCCAGTGAATTTTCAGTGGTAGGTGTAACATGCCCGGGGGGTACCCGCGCGTGTTAAACAGTTCGGACTCCCGAGATCTCTTTGATCTAGTCTCACGAGTGAAATGTGAAACATAGATGAGAGTCCAGATTTGACAACTTTTAGTGAAAATCCATTTTATTGCAATTTTGTCAAAAATGGACTGCGTCATCAGATCTCAAAGTCGCCACCTAATATTTTGAAAAATTAGGAAACCCATGACTCAGTGCCAAGGCCATTGTTCGTCGTAACCAAGGATGCTTGGCTCGGAACCTTAGGTATGAGAGGGGAAGGTCAATAATGAGCACCCCCGCTCACCCGATCAAAAGATCGGCCTCTACTAAACCATGATATGATTTTTATTTTCTTAATATGTTCATGTTCTGATTAGTTAATAAATCCTAAAATTTATTATGTGAAGCATACAAGTATAGACTATGCCATTCATTTTGGAACAATTTGATATCATGCATTTTGAAAGAGTTTTGACGATGTACAACCCAAATAAATTGAGTTTACAACCACGAAAAATCAACATCATTCCAAATTAAGCGACACAACCTCCATCCACTGGCATTCATAGAGTTATATCACATAAGCAAATAGCCTCATGGTAGAATGCTAGACATAGTAAGAAAAACACACACAAACGGGATGCTAAAGCATAAAAACTTACATGTTTGACGTCCCACGAACAAGCTACAAAACAAAGTTAGTAAAATATGCATGATCTTATATACAAAATCCTAATAGAATTCACTCATGAGATGCAACTAAAGATTCGGCTTCTAAAATATGATATGTGAATCATCTTAAGAACATGAGGTAGCGCACATAATCACATAGGAATTGATTAAATCCACAAATGCAAACTTAGCCGAATCAAGATGCATAAAACATGGATGCAAAGCATAACTATGATGAAAAATAAATATGATGTTTATGTACAAATAAAGAAAGCAAGTAAAAAACCGGGATAGAAAGAAGCGGAGCGGGGAATTATTACAACATTTTAAAGAATAATTACAAACCAAATTAGAGAGGGATGAGGAGAATATTACAAAAAAATAAAAACCTCACAATACACTCAAAATTTAAAAAATAAATAAAATAAAAACTTCATGTTCTTTGGAACCGCCACCGGAAATTGGTCAACATGGGGAGATTACGCCATCTTGTCTGGAAGAAGCTAACCGACCGGCCAAATAGGCCCGCCAGCCAACTAGGCCAAGCAAAACCTGTCTTATTGTGAAACCAAGAAAAGGCACAAACAAAAAATATGTAGGTGGCTCAACTAACCACTACCGGTTAGATTAAAAACACGAAAACAAATATAAAATAAAATAAAAAGTGCAAACTTACAACATAAACCTAAAACAATAAAACAAATATAAGATAGAACATGCAAGATTACAACAAAATTAATATGAGACTAATACAAGAAAAAATAATTATAAGATAGAACATGCAAGGTTACAATAAAACTAATATGAAATTAAAAAATGCGAATAAAAATAAATAAATAAACAATAAATAATTATGGACTAAACAAACCATTAGGATTATAACAACACACTATGAAATAAGAAGTAAGAAAATAAATATGAGATATAAACTATAAGAAAATAAAAGACTAAAAATTCACCTTCCAAAGAAAGATTGAACTTCTTGATTCCCAACTCCCTCTTGATCACCCTCAAGTGTAGGAAGTGTGTTCTCAAATCCTCAATTCGAAATTATGGAGTTTATGGAGTTTATGGTGTGGAAAGTGGCTAACTCTCTAGTTTTTCACACTTTCAATCACTAAACACTCTTCCTTATGATCAAGGCAATTGATCTTTGGCTATATCAGAATTTTTGAAGTGGTTTTGGTGTATGGAAATGAGGAATTTCAGTAGCTATGGAAGGTATGGGATGTATATGGAAGATAGGAATATTTTTGGCTCAAAAACTCAATTTTTCTCTCATTTTTCACTCTTTTCTCACTCATTTTTCTTCAATTTCGTAGTCTCTTTTCTCTCTTACAATATGATCATTCTATATAGGCAATGAGGGAGAGTAAAGTTCAAAAAGAAGGTGGGAGACAAGGTGGGAGACAAGAATGTGATAAGAGGGCAAATTTTCAAGGTGGTTGCATGGGATACTCCTTTATGAATGCAAACAAAACCTCTTTTTGACAATGGGGGATGATTAGGTATAATGGAGGATGAGTGGATGCACTTGAATGGCTTAGAAAATAGGTAAATGGGTTGTCCCAACCGAACCAAAACAAAGAAAAAATGGGCTATTGTAGTTTTGGGCCGAGTCAACAAAATCTGCTTTTAAGCCCAACTTCAAATGAGCATATCTCCCCCATATAGACTTGGTTTTAGGCGGTTCTTAGGTCCAAATTGAAGCCCCAGAAGTCTACTTTCCAATGGTGGTGGCCTCAAATTTAAATTCCAAGTGTACAAAGAGATATGCCTAATTTAGTAAAGGCTGTCTCGGGCTGGGTCAACAAAATCTACTTTGAAGCCCAACTTCAAATAGGCATATCTCCCTTATTTGGACTTGGTCTAAGGTGGTTCTTGGGTCTAAATTGAAGCCCCAGAAGTCTACTTTCCAATGGTGGTGGCCTCACATTTAAATTTCAAGTGTACAAAGAGAAATGCCTAATTTAGTGAAGGCTGCTCATTTCTTTCTTAATGATTTGATACTCATTCTTTTCCTAAACCAGTTTTCTTTCATCCCCTCCTATTTCCTTCAAATCCAAACCTATAAAGAAGATGTTTTTAAATCTTTTTCAAAAAAGTTCACCTCCCTTCCATTTATTTCCACTTTGTCCTTACTCGGTTTACTGAAAAGTGCAACATTTTAATCGAAATGAGAGCCTCGGGACATTGTAGAAACATTTAAAAAAAAACATATTTTGAAAAGAGGGTTTTAAGGTCTAAAATAGTTTGGCCAAAAAATGGGTGAAGGTTTGGATTAAAACTTAAATTCCATCTTTCTTACTGAGAATTTTGTGAGAAACACATTATAATTGTCATCATCGGGTAATCAAAAGAAAGCGCTCAAGTCTCAGGGCCGGTCAAAATGGGGTGTCTACAATAGGCATGTGGTTTTGAGGTCTCAAATCAGAGGGGGTGCTTCCTTCTCTTCTTGTTTTTGTTTGCTTGTATTATTGGCCTATCATAGCGGCATATATCCCTTTACTCTTGAGGCCCGGTTCAGGCACTTTCTTGTGACTTTTAGGACCTGCCCTGACTCTGTCCATGGCTGGTTTGGTCATATTTTGCATGCTTCTTGTATGTGTAGTGTAATTCCATTTGTGGCTCATCAAAGTAGCATGTTTGCCTAGCTTATGTTGAGTCCATTTCAGCATGTTTTTGGTGATGTTTTTCCATGAAATAACTCTATCTAAAGTGAGTTTGGTCATCTTTTGCATGCTCCATATACTTGTAGAACAAATCTTGCTTACTAGCCTTATGTGTATGTTGATTTGACTCATCATTCTAGCATATTTTGGCTTTACTCCAGCATGATTTTATCCTTATTTTGGGCTATTCTAGAACTGTTTTGGCCTACCATGGTCATATCACTCATGTTTTGTATAGCTATAGTGTAAATGCTTTGGCTAGCCTTGGGTTTTGAGGCCCCTACCATGCTATGCATGTGATGTTTCCATGCTTTGCCATCATTTTGAATGTTATTTCAGTCCATGAAATGTGGTCATACACCTACATTTGACATGCTTTCAATGCCTTGGAGAGTTTGTGTTTTATGTCTCATGAATGGATCATTGTGCATGCCTCTATGCTTGGGTCCTTAGGTTACCATCTCAGTGGGTTTTTGGGGTTATTATGCCATGATATAACTCTAATTTTTGTTGGTTGAGTCATCCCATGCTTGGTCTTAATAGGTGTAGTGTAATCCACCTTATTTGCCTTGTATGCATCATGCCTTATACTCACCATGCTAGCTTGTTTTGGCTTACTTCCATACATGTTTTAGTCTCATTTTAACATGTTTTAGGACTATTTTAGACTGCCTTTGCCATCTCCTTCATGCTTTGTATAGTTGTAGTGTAATTGGCCTTGCTAGCTTTATGTTTTGTTGAGTCATGCAGGCTATCTTTAAGCTATTTAGATGATTTGGCATCATTTAATACTTCATTTCAGAGCATGTAGCATTGCCATATTCCCACTTCATTCATGCTTTAAGTGTCTTTGAGTGTTGTGCATTATTGCCTAGTTTATGGCTTAGCTTGTATACTTGCGTGCCTAGGTATTTGAGCCTTCATCTTAACATGTTTAAGTCTTTGTTTAGACCTAATTAAGCTCTGTCCATGCTTAATTCATGCACTTGTGCCATGTATTGCATGCCCCCTTTGTGTTACTCTTTGCTAGCTTTCATGCCTTAGGACCCTTGCATGCCATACTTATGTCGTTTGAATGATTTGGCATCATTTCTTACTTAAGTTCAGTGCACTTAGTGTTGTTACACTTGCACATTTGTCACTCCTTAAGCACTCTAGAGAGTTGTGTTCTTAGACCTCTTTGATGAGCCATTGCATTTTGCATGCTTGTGTGTGTTTTGGTGACTTAATTCCAGCACCTATGGCCACTGATTTGGGCATAGCTGAGGCCTGCCCATCTTGGTTTAAGTCCATCCCTTGCAGGTTATTGCATACTTGTCTTGCATATTGTTGTATGCTTGCTCCATCCCTTGCATGTTGTTGCATGCTTATTTTGCATATTGTTCTATGCTTGCTCCATCTTTGCATGTTGTCGCATGCTAGTTCCATTACATGTTGTTGCATGTTTATTACACTGCATTTTGCATGCTTAAGTCATATTGCATGATTGCATGTTCAAGTTAGCATTGTGTATGCCATCCTTGCATTGCATTGTTGTTTGGATTAAGTGTTAATTCGAACACGAGAAACGAGGAACGTTTCATACTTCAAGTGATGAAACGTGTCTCAATTTTTGGTCGCTGACGCTCTTGATTATCCATGATAGAGTTCTAGGCACTTATGTGTTTTATTTGTGCATTCATTTCGCATTGATTTGCACAAGTTGGATCTTTGGCCATCATACATCGGGATGCGTGATTAATGGTCGTGGATCCGATTATGCCTCTCTCTTGATGTTTCAAGGTGATATGGGGTGGCATAGTGTGTACATACCCTTGGGAGACCCTCTATTTTCTCTATTTTGTGCTCTGCTGCAGCTTGGTGTCCCAGCACATCAGTGGCTGGCAGTGCCCTACAGATGGCCGGCACCTCCTCATCCTTGGCCGGCAGTGTACCATATTTGGCCGGCCGATGGTCGACAGCATCTCCCCATGGCCAGTAGGCCACTGATGCACTCGCCGGACTGGTTTTGGTAAGGTTCAGCAGGAATTCCTTGAGGACACCCTGCAGACGGAGCCTCTAAAGAGCAACCGGAGAACTTACTGGGATGGAAACCGAGCATACACGTTCACCTTCTTCAACTTGCCAAGTCAGCATTGTTTAAATTGCTTACTTGTTAGTTAGCATTTGGTTTCGTAGTTAGTTAATTAATTTGTCGATTAATTAAGTTTTGTAATAATTAGTTGTAGCTAGTTATTCATTCGGTTATGCAATAATTAATTATCTTATTAGTTAGTTAATTAGTTGGCATGTATTATTTATTCGGACCCTCCGTCAAGAGGGCCAATTTTTGTAATAAGTGTGCGTGAGTGTGTGCATGTCTTCAAACTCCACGTCTTTCTCCCTTTTACTTACCGCTTTCAATGGTTAGTTTTAGGACATTTTCAATTAGCATCCTTATGCTATGCATGTTTGCATCATTCATCTGTATTGCATGCACCGGGCTCGGCGTATCATACTAACTGCATTGTACTTTCAATTCCAAGTTGAATACATGTACTAAGTTGCATTTCACATGCCATTCTAGAATAGCCGAGCCTATTTCTAGTTGCATTTTGCATGTGTTGCATTAGCCATTTTAACATGAACTAGGATCATGCATTGATTACTAACTAGTTCTTTATTTTGGCTCGGAGTACATTGTGAGTGTTTATGTTTTAGTATCCTGCATGTGTGTGAGTGTTAACATAACAGCATGCTTGCCATGAGGCTAATTGCTTATGTGATATAACTGCTTGAATACCTGTGGGTGAAGGTTGGATTACTTGAATTGGAACGATTCATTGAAATCCGTGTTTTAGCCTACTTGCGAGTAGCAAACTTCAAACAGTTTTCAAACAAACGAATATGCAATGTTTTGTTTCAAATTAGGTGATCTAGTCTATACTAGTGTGTTGTGCGCATCACATAGTAATTCTAGCTAATTAACCGGAATAAGAATGCATGTGTTTTCAAAAACAAGATATCATGCTTAGTACAGGTCGATCTTTGATCGGGCGAGCGGGGGTGCTCATAGATGACCTTCCCCAATCGTACCCAAGTTCCTGAGCCGAGGCAACTTTGGTGATGACGGACACGTGGCCTTAGGCACGAGTCATGGTTTCCTAAATTCCCCCCAAAATAAAATATTTAGGTGGCGACTCTGTATTTGGCAAAGCAGTCCATGTTTGGCATTTCTTTCTTAAAAATCAGTTTTCCAAAACGATTTGCCGGATTTGGACTCTTTGGTGATTTATCAATCTCACATTGCACATTGTGAGATCAGATTAAGAACCATGACAATTTGAGTCTGAACTGTAGCATAAAGCCCAAGGGCGCGTCTATAGTTTCTGGCGACTCTGCTGGAGACTTAGAGAACTTGACTCGAACTCATGATATCTTGTTTTGACTACACTTATGTGTCTCTTTGCATTGCATTTGCATTGGTGCGCCTAGGACACCGTGTTTGTCATATGCTATTCTTGAACGGTTTGCCGGAGGCCCGCTTTGAGAAGCGTGCCATAAGGCTGACCGGTTGCGGGCTCTTCCACGATGGGAACACAAACCCTGATTTTTACTAGGGCACCCTCTTTGACCATTCGACCTAGTGCATATCGGAAATCGTAGTGACTATTCCAAGCTAGGACAGGTTGCTTACCCGATTGTAGGTTGTTTGAAACCGCTGTGTGCATAGTGAAACCCTAGTTCTTGACGAAACTAGGACAGGGAAACCCTACCTCTCCATAGGGGTGTTTTGGCTCTTACTTGTATGATATTTGCTGTCAGAGTGTGTCTCTACAGGGTTATATGTATTAGTTTGAAAGTTTAAGTATCAGGCCTGTGGGCATCTGTATTTTGAGAATCAGTTATATCTGCGGGTATCAGATTCAGTTTTCAGGCAGTAATTTGAGAAACAGTGAACAGTGGTCAAATATAGTTATTCAGCTATGTTTATGTCTGTTCTAGTGAAATTGGGCTGAGATGCTACCTATTTTCTCTTTCAAGGTTCAGAGATTCGGTTCAGGGTAACCAGTGTTCTCTTTCGTTAAGGCAAGACAAAAAAGGGCCAGTCAAGGCTCGCCGGTTCATTAGATCCGTCAGCCACCAGTCACATCACCTCTGTTCAGTTCAGCAGACTTGTGATGACACAAAATTCAGAACAAATTGTGGTCATGGCAACGGTACTAAACCAAGGAATCACCATGCAGGGTGAGACCGATGTTGACATGCCACACCCGTCTAGGTCGCCTGCCGCGCATCCAATCTGGGAAGCCTAATTATTTCAAACTTGTGAGCCCACCACTTTTGAGCTGATGGGAATGATCGGTGATCTTCAGAGATCTGTTGCTGATCTAGCCTACGGAATATTAGCTCCGCCGTCGACCATGTCACATACCGGGAACTTTATGCCGGAAGAGCCTCCACTCTTGGGGCGGATTGTAATTGAACTCAGCCAACCTGAACCCATCCTAAGTATAGGCAATGGCATATCATCAACAACTGGGTTTCGCTCTGATGTAGCAACCCAAACCTTCAACCAAGCTGAGGCTAGTGGAAAGAACAAGATGGGGCTAGACACTGATCCCTACGAACAACTTCTGTAGGCTGTTGAGGCTTTGAAAGTCGGGGGATTGAACAGATAGCAAGTGTTCGCTGTTGTTGCAAAAACTATGAATGACACTTTCCCCACTCAGACTGAGGGCAGTTCAAGCCGATGGGAGAATCGGGAGAAGGGTTGCCATACTGGAAGCAACCCTGCCAGATCTAATCCTACACTCGGAAAAGATCAGAAAACCAAGTCAGTACCTGCCGATCCTTTTGCTAGTGCATCTAGTAAAAATGCACAAAACTCAAAGTATCTGTCTCGAGGTCACAGGGTTTTTCATGCCCTCACATGCCTTTGTCCAAGGCGCTTTGGATCCTTGCTGAAAAGGGGCATCTTAAACCACTCGAGCCTCGACCTCTACTCGATTCTCTCCCCCCAAAGCATGACCCGGCTAAGTACTGTGCTTTTTATCAACAAACCGATCATGACACTGATAGTTGCGTCCGTTTTGCCACGAGGTACAAAATTTGATTGACAACAAGCTCATCGCCGCACCAGTCTCACAAAGTCTATCGGCACTAGATCAGTGAACTTGGGGGATAATATGACGTGATTGGGGAATGAAACACTTGCGGGTAGCGCTCAGTTTACTCCAGATATGGCATATGGCACGCATTGTTTTGAGCATTTTGCGAATACTAGCTTTGTGTTTTCTGACTTGGGTATTGGGTCAGTCTTGCTGTTTTGTATTGAGTCAATCCTTTCATACTGAGTCAGTTGGGTTTGTCTTGTTGTATCGAGTCAGTCCTGTTTTGTTAGAGTCGAGTGATTTCGGGGGTGTTACCTCGGATATCACTTGCTTGTTTTGTGTTTGTCTTTTCGCTTTCTTTTGAGTCTGTTTCTGCCATGGAGCCAGTTATGCCAACAGATTTGAATGAAACAGCAGTAATTTTCACACTCTTGTGCTTGTTTCTGCCTTGCGCCAGTTGTGCCAGAAGTTTTGAATGAAACGACAGCGCTTTTCACCTGCTTTTCTGCGCCTTTAAATCATTGCATTGACCTAAGTTTTTTTTTTAAAACCTTTTTGAACACTGTGGTGAAAACAAAGAGGAAGGAATTCTTCGGGATTTGCAAAAATTGATCAACTAAGAGAAAGAGAGGCATGCTAAGCCCTTAATGAATGAGATCATGTTTGTTAACGTGAGTACTGAGAATGATCCTGGCTTGATCCAGATTGGTTCTACACTGTCTTTAGCGCGAGTGATTTGTCGCTTTCTTAAAAGATTTCAAAAAATGTTTTGCGCGGTCCTGCGAAGACCTGTGTGGAATCGCTCTTGAGATTGTGCAGTCTGGGATCGCTCTTAGCCTCAAGACTCAACCCCTTTGCTTTCAAACCTTGAACTTGGATTCAGAATGTTCAACGGTCAACCACAATGTGAGGCCTATGTGGCCAGATTTGAAGCAGCCCACGAATTAGGGGCAAGAAAAGATCAAGGAGATCAGTTGTAATCAAGGGAAGCTTGCAAAGCTGGATGAGAAACAACCTTTGAACTAGGTGCAAAAAATATCAGATATGCTTGAAGAGTCAAAAAAAAATCGGGACATTTCTCAAACTGATGAAGACTGGCAAGAATGCCAAATCCCAGAAGGGAAGAAAGAAGAAAGTTTTTGCTGAAGGACAGCTGAGTTCCTATCCATAACACTAGGGGCAAATTCAACCCCCATTGGATGGACTCCTACATTATCATCGAACAATAGCCATTCTTCTGGATTCAAATGGCTTCGAGATCTCAAAACCATTCAACATGTACAAAGCTACACTTTTACCCTTGAGAGGCTCGCTGGGCCGAAAACCCAGAAGGGCGACCCAGGCAAAAGTTAGAGCAAGAAAAAGAAATAAAAAAAAAGAAAAATGCAAAGGATGAAAAAAGAAAAGAAAAAAAATTGAAATGAAAAGAAGAACATAGCTCGCAAGGTTGAAAACCCGGAAGGGCGGCCTTGGCAAAAGTTAGAGCGCAAAAGGAGAGGTTAATAATACTCGAGTGTACCTTAACCGGAACTTCGTAAGGCTTGATTCCCATGTTTGGGATACGTAGGCAACTTCATTCTGAAGTCCAGCCACAAACACTTCCAAATTGATTGTGCCCATGTAATGGTTTTGATCATCTTTGCCTTCTCTATATCCGAGAGAGTTTGGTTGTGTTCGTTACTCTGAGAATTGACTACAATGCGCTGAGGTGCCATTCAAACAAGGGGCAACTCTCCATTGCCCTGCAATGTGCTGCGGTGCTATTCAAACAAGGGGCAACTTTCCGTTGCCATGCAGTGACCTTCAGACAAGGGGCAATTTTCCATTATTTCGGATTTGAGGTTGTGCATCTCAAGAGTAGGTTCCCTGCTTGTTGAGTAGTGGCCATTTGTAAAAACAGTTTTTGAGAATTTTTATTGAGGTTGACTAATTTTCTAAAAAATTATTCTATTTTTTCAAAACTGGACCATTTCTTGGCCCCAAAAAGGAAAATTTTCAGTGCTCATAGCCTGACCAGCATGATTTCAAACCAGAAAAGTTGAACAAGTATGTTAATCTAACTCTCATATTGGTCAAAATTGTTTTAGTAGAAAGCCAAAACAAAAAATGGTCAAAATGATGAACTAGGGGCACAGTTGAGTCAGGTGTTCTGCCTTTTCCCCCATTGTTAACATACTTGCCGGAAAAGGGCATTCTATCTGCTAGAAAAGGGCACGACCGAAGTTAACAGCAAAGGGCAGAAAACTATCTCATCCTCTGAGCAACGAGGTATCAAGCCAAGTGTGAAGCACGAACTGGAATGGATCAAGATATTCCACTCCCTCATCTGGGCAGATCTAATCACGTCCAAACTCCCCAGCAGAGCATCGTCAACCGATGTCAGCCGCAGATTTGCTACACACCCAGTTGTAGCGTAACCCCTCTGTGGGAGAAGTTCACTGTTGTGAGCAGAAGAAGAAGAATCTAGCTGAATGCTAAGGGCACGAGCCCACAACCTCCTGATTATCCATCAACCACCCAGGGGAGGGACAAAAAAGAAGAGAGATTGAAGAATAGAGAGATGTGCGTGGAGAGAAAAAGGGAGAAAAGGGCTTTTTCAGAAAAATAGAGCCTGAGGGCCGAGTGATGTGAGAATCACAAATGAGAAAGGGTGGGAAACAATACCCGAAGAAACAGGGTCCTTGCGAACTAAAAGGTCTCTCGCCTTTGTAATACGTCTGAGTGTCGTGTTTGTTTTGTTGTTTGTCTCGATTCTTGTTTTGAGTCATTTCGGATGTCAATAGATATGTTTAGGTTGTTTTACCTTTGTTTTCCTTTGTTGAGTCATGGTGTACTGTGTTCAGTCGTAGGCTCAATACCCAGTTGAAAACTTATTCTCATTTCAATTTAAAAAATGAATCGTTTTGTGCTCAGAGTGCTGTGCCATTCTCCACATATGTGCAAAATAAGATTTATTTCTTTCATAAACCGCAAGGTTCCACCCAAGTCATATGAGAACAGTAAAACAAGGACCTATCTGAAGCTACATAGGTTCCAGACTACAAAGCAAAAGAAAAGAGAAAAAATTTAGAGCATCTTAGTGTGTTTCAACTTCAGCAAATTCTGAGATTGCATTCCATATGCACCTCCTCAGGCCTTGTCAATGCTCCGAAGTATGAGTGTGCCTCTACCTCAAGCTCAAGCTCAAACCTGTTTCGAGCTAGAATGGCGATCAGAAGTGCTCCCGTTGAGGATCATTCCCTGCCAGGGGCATCTTGGTTGTGTTTGCAATGAGTTCCTAAGAGATCAATTGCGACGGTGGAAACTAGAGTTCGAATGGCTGTTGCCTAGAACGCAAAGGTTTGGAATTTTTGAGACTAAAGTCTGGTTTAAATACCCAGGGGTGTATCCCCGGCTTGAAATCTGTATGGAAGCCCCATAGGTTGAGGCAACATGTATGCACTTCAATTCTGGATACTGATCCAACTTAGTCTGTCACCCCGTTGAAGAATAGGGAAAGTTATGAGTATGATCAGGCAGAAAAGCGGCATCCGTGATTTCCCCAGCAGAGGTTACCCCTTGTCAGCGTATCAGAACCTTTATACTGTGAGTTGAAGGTAAGAGTTCGAAGAACACAAAGGGAGATCCCCATCAGAATAGAGCGGTTCATCGCCACTCACCTCATAAGGCGCTTTTTAAAGCGCTGCTTTGTTTGCTTATTGCATTCCCTAGATATCATGATCTACATTGCTTGTAACATGTATCATGTCATCACATATATTGCATAAATGCATCTTGTACTATACGTATTCTTGTTGTCGCATAGAATATACACATTACATTGGATGTACATCATTGATCCTTTAGCGTAGATTATGTACATTGCATGGAGCACGTTTTAACCTTGCTTGCATAGAATGTGCACTTCTCACCCTGGCATGAAATGCGCATCCTAATGTTGCATGGAGCATACATTTCTTGCACTTGCCTTGCTGTGCATGTCTCACGAGCATTATCATGCACACTCCAGTTGCATTGTTACGCACACTCTAGTTGCATTGTTATGCACTTTTCCATTGCATTGTTATGCACACTCTAGTTGCATTGTTATGCACCTTTATCATGCATTGTTTTGCATATCTCTATCATGCATTGTCTTGCATATCTATATCATGCATTATTTTGCATTCTATCTATTTCGCATTGTTTTGCATCTTTAACCTGCGTTTTTTCGCATGTTGTACTTGTATTGTTTTGCATGTTTTACCTACGTCGTCCCCCCTTTAACTTGCGCTGTTATGCACGTTAAGTGCGTTGTTTCGCACCCCCCTTTAACTTGCGCTATTACGCACATTAAGTGTGTTGTTTCGCACCCCCCTTTAACTAGCGCTGTTACGCTCATTAAGTGCGTTGTTTCGCACCCCTCTATAACTTGCGCTGTTACGCTCATTAACTGCGTTGTTTCGCACCCCACTAACTTGCGTTGTTTCGCACTCATCTGACTTGTGTTGTTTCGCATTTCTCATTACTTGCATTATTGACTTCATCTATCTTCTTATTATTATTTATGTCTTACTTACGCATGTCTACTTTAACTTGGCTACTGCATCGTATGTTTTATTTCTTCTATTTATGCTGTTACGCATGTTTTACTTGTTTTACTTGCGCTGTTACGCATGTCTTACTTGCGCTATTGTGCATATCTACTTCTTTAACTTGCGCTGTCACACATGTTTTATTTCTTCTACTTGCGCTGTTATGCATGTTTTACTTGTTTTACTTGTGCTGTTACGCATGTCTTCCTTACACTGTTACGCATGTCTATTTCTTTAACTTGCGCTGTCACGCATGTTTTATTTCTTCTACTTGCGCTGTTACGCATGTTTTACTTGTTTTACCTGCGCTGTTACGCATGTTTTACTTGTTTTACCTGCGCTATTACGCATGTCTTACTTGCGCTGTTACGCATGTCATATCTTTAACTTGTGCTGTTACACATGTTTTAACTTGTGCTGTTACGCATGTCTTATTTGTTTTATTTGCGCTGTTACGCATGCCTTACTTGCGTTGTTACGCATATCTTTAACTTGCATTGTTACGCATGTTTTAACTTGCGCTGTCACGCATGTTTTATTTGTTTCACTTGCACTGTTACGCATGTCTTACTTGTTCTATCTTGCGCTGTTACGCATATTTTCTTTACGCTGTTACGCATGCTCCACCCGTGTTGTCTCGCACCCTCAGGATTGCATTGTCTTGCACCCCTTCACTAGCGTTGTCATGCACTTTTCACTTACATTGCTGTGCATGTTTCTAACAATATTGTACCTGTTGAGTCTCTTTCTTTTACAGGCACGATATTGTATGTGATTCATTTAGTAGCGACGACAGACGCATTTAACTCGACGGTATTGTATTCACTCCGCGTGAGACGTGGTGAGAATTGCATAATTTTCTTACATTCTTTCTATTGAACTATGTAAGATTGTTATTCACTTGCTTAAAATTGTCGCATTCATGTTGTATATAATTGCTTCGTTACAGCTCTCTTTGCATAACCATAAGTTATGCTTTTGCATCATGCATGTCATTTGCATTTTGCCCCAGTCTACGGGCACATCTCTGCATGGTTATATTGATTGTTTTCCTGAGTCTTCGGCCTTGTCAAAAATGGGTCGTCTCTAGGCTTTGACATTCACCCCGTCACTTTGTGGCTTTCGAGTTCTGTCAAAGAAGGGCAACTGTAGACACCCCATTTTTTACCGTCCTCAAGACTTGGTTGTACTTGCAGGTACACCCAATAACTAGTTCGATTGCTCGCCGAGTACTCGACTTTCACGGAAGAACGTCACAGGTTTGAACTTTCCAAATCCTGTATCCTTCCTGTCTCATTTTTTGGACCTTGTATTGGCCCTTTTTGCATGCTTTGTGGAAGGCACTGCCGGCCCCTTTTTGGCCCTGTCGGCCATGCCTTTGCCACTGCTGGCCATTGATGATGCCTGTCGGCTATCAATAAGCCACTGCCGGCCACCACTGATGGTCGGCAGACCCCCTGTCTCAGCAGGTTTCACGCCAGATCTTTTGAGCCAGCTGGTTTTCACTCATCTCCCCTCCATACACGTGTGGAGGGATGAAGCTCTTGCCAAGCTTGTTTAACAAGCTTCTTCTTGTATTCTTCTATATAAGGAAGGAGCCTTCTTCTATATCAGGGGTTGAAAAAAGTTTTGAAGGAGTTGTATCTCTCTCTCTATATATATTTCTCACATTCTCTCTCTATATTGCATAGAATAGTGCTCTAAAGTCCATTTTTCTTGCACTTTTGCACTACAACACATAGAGATACACCACAGTCTTTGAGCTAAGGTTCTTGAGGGGGTTACTTGAGCTTTGAAACTTGGTTTTTGGCCCCTGAGATTGCAGGTTTCGAAGTTGGTCTTCAAGGGTGAGTTTCTTCCCCTTTTTAGCATTTATTTGTACCTCATTTTGGCCAACCTTGCATATTGTTTTAGGCTTTTCTTTCAACTGAAAAAAGTTTTTTATTTAAGTGCTTTTGAAGTTTGTTTAAGGTCTTTTTGGTGTTAGGGGTGTACAACTCTCTTGTATGCTTTGTTTGGCCTTGTTTTGAGCCATGCTTTAAGGCCTTTGAGCTAGGCTTTGTTTGGCCTTTTAGCCACTGAAATCCAATGGATTTTCAGTGGTAGGCATGTGGTTTTGAGGTCTCAAATCAGAGGGGGTGCCCCCTCTCTTCTTGTTTTTGTTTGCTTGTATTATTGGCCTATCAAAGGAGCATGTATCCCTTTACTCTTGAGGCCTGGTTCAGGCACTTTTTTGTGACTTTTAGGACCTTCTTTGACTCTGTCCATGGCTGGTTTGGTCATATTTTGCATGCTTCTTGTATGTGTGGTGTAATCCCATTTGTGGCTCATCAAAGTAGCATGTTTGCCTAGCTTATGTTGAGTCCATTTCAGCATGTTTTTGGTGATATTTTGCCATGACATAACTCTATCTAAAGTGGGTTTGGTCATCTTTTACATGCTCCATATACTTGTAGAACAAATTTTGCTTACTAGCCTTATGTGCATGTTGATTTGACTCATCATTCCAGCATATTTTGGCTTTGCTCCAGCATGATTTTATCCTTATTTTGGGTTGTTCTAGAACTATTTTGGCCTACCATGGTCATATCACTCATGTTTTGTATAGCTATAGTGTAAATGCTTTGGCTAGCCTTGGGTTTTGAGGCCCCTACCATGCTATGCATGTGATGTTTCCATGCTTTGCCATCATTTCGAATGTTATTTCAGTCCATGAAATGTGGTCATACACCTATATTTGACATGCTTTCAATGCCTTAGAGAGTTTGTGTTTTATGCCTCATGAATGGATCATTGTGCATGCCTCTATGCTTGGGTCCTTAGGTTACCATCTCAGTGGGTTTTTGGGGTTATTATGCCATGATATAACTTTGATTTTTGTTGGTTGAGTCATCCCATGCTTGGTCTTAATAGGTGAAGTGTAATCCGCCTTATTTGCCTTATATGCATCATGCCTCATACTCACCATGCTAGCTTGTTTTGGCTTACTTCCATACATGTTTTAGTCTCATTTTAACATGTTGTAGGACTGTTTTGGGTTGCCTTTGCCATATCCTTCATGCTTTGTATAGCTGTAGTGTAATTGGCTTTGCTAGCTTTATGTTTTGTTGAGTTATGCAGGCTGTCTTTAAGCTATTTAGATGATTTGGCATCATTTAATACTTCATTTCAGAGCATATAGCATTGCCATATTCCCACTTCATTCATGCTTTAAGTGTCTTTGAGTGTTGTGCATTATTGCCTAGTTTATGGCTTAGCTTGTATGCTTGCGTGCCTAGGTATTTGAGCCTTCATCTCAGCATGTTTAAGTCTTTGTTTAGACCTAATGAAGCTCTGTCCATGCTTAATTCATGCACTTGTGCCATGTATTGCATGCCCCCTTTGTGTTACTCTTTGCTAGCTTTCATGCCTTAGGACCCTTGCATGCCATACTTGTGTCGTTTGAATGATTTGGCATCATTTCTTACTTAATTTTAGTGCACTTAGTGTTGTTACACTTGCACATTTGTCACTCCTTAAGCACTCTAGAGAGTTGTGCTCTTAGGCCTCTTTGATGAGCCATTGCATTTTGCATGCTTGTGTGTGTTTTGGTGACTTAATTCCAGCACCTATGGCCACTGATTTGGGCATAGCTGAGGCCTGCCCATCTTGGTTTAAGTCCATCCCTTGCAGGTTGTTGCATGCTTGTCTTGCATATTGTTGTATGCTTGCTCCATCCCTTGCATGTTGTTGCATGCTTGTTTTGCATATTGTTCTATGCTTGCTCCATCTTTACATGTTGTTGCATGCTAGTTCCATTACATGTTGTTCCATGTTTATTACACTGCATTTTGCATGCTTAAGTCATATTGCATGATTGCATGTTCAAGTTAGCATTGTGTACGCCATCCTTGCATTGCATTGTTGTTTGGATTAAGTATTAATCCAAACATGAGAAACGATGAACGTTTCATACTTCAAGTGATGAAACGTGTCTCAATTGTCGGTCACCGACACTCTTGATTATCCATGATAGAGTTCTAGGCACTTATGTGTTTTATTTGTGCATTCATTTCGCATTGATTTGCACAAGTTGAATCTTTGGCTATTATGCATCGGGATGTGTGATTGATGGTCATGGATTCGATTATGCCTATCCCTTGATGTTTCGAGGTGATATGGGGTGGCATAGTGCGTACATACCCTTGAGAGACCCTCCATTTTCTCTATTTTGTGCTTTGCTACAGCTTGGTATCCCAGCACATCAGTGGCTGGCAGTGCCCTACAGATGGCCGGCACCTCCTCATCCTTGGCCGGTAGTGTACCATATTTGGCCGGCCGATGGTCGGCAGCATCTCCCTATGGCGGGCAGGCCACTGATGCACTCCCCAGACTGGTTTTGGTAAGGTTTAGCAGGAATTCCTTAAGGACACCCTGTAAACGGAGCCTCTAAAGAGCAACCGGAGAACTTATTGGGACAGGAACCAAGCATGCATGTTCACCTTCTTCAACTTGCCGAGGCAGCATTGTTTAAATTGCTTACTTGTTAGTTAGGATTTGGTTTCGTAGTTAGTTAATTAATTTGTCGATTAATTAAGTTTTGTAATAATTAGTGTAGCTAGTTATTCATTCGGTTATGTAATAATTAATTAGCTTGTTAGTTAGTTAATTAGTTGGCATGTATTATTTATTCGGACCCTCCGTCGAGGGGGCCAATTTTTGTAATAAGTGTGCGTGAGTGTGTGCATGTCTTCCAACTCCACGTCTTTCTCCCTTTTACTTACCGCTTTCAATGGTTAGTTTTAGGTCATTTTCAATTAGCATCCTTATGTTATGCATGTTTGCATCATTCATCTGTATTGCATGCACCGGGCTCGACGCATCATACTAACTACATTGTACATTCAATTCCAAGTTTAATACATGTACTAAGTTGCATTTCACATGCCATTCTAGAATAGCCGAGCCTATTTCTAGTTGCATTTTGCATGTGTCGCATTAGCCATCTTAACATGAACTAGGATCATGCATTGATTACTAACTAGTTCTTTATTTTGGCTCGGAGTACACTGTGAGTGTTTATGCTTTAGCATCCCGCATGTGTGTGAGTGTTAACATAACAGTATGCTTGCCATGAGGCTAATTGCTTATGTGATATAACTGCTTGAATACCTGTGGGTGAAGGTTGGATTACTTGAATCGGAACGATTCATTGAAATTCGTGTTTTAGCCTACTTGCAAGTAGCAAACTTCAAACCGTTTTCAAACAAACGAATATGCAATGTTTTGTTCCAAATTAGGCGATCTAGTCTATATTTGTGTGTTGTGCGCATCACATAGTAATTCTAGCTAATTAACCGAAATAAGAATGCATGTGTTTTCAAAAACAAGATATCATGCTTAGTACAGGTCGATCTTTGATCCGGTGAGTAGGGGTGCTCATAGATGACCTTCCCCAATCGTACCCAAGTTCCCGAGCTAAGGCAACTTTGGTGATGACAGACACGTGGCCTTAGGCACGAGTCAGGGTTTCCTAAATTCTCTCCAAAATCAAATATTTAGGTGGCAACTTTGTATCTGGCAAAGCAGTCCATGTTTGGCACTTCTTTCTTAAAAATCAGTTTTCCAAAACGATTTGTCGGATTTAGACTCTTTGGTGATTTATCAATTTCACATTGCACATTGTGAGATCAGATTAAGAACCGTGACAATTTGAATCCGAACTGTAGCATGAAGCCCAAGGGTGTGTCTATAGTAGGGCTCGCCGAGGTGTGTTTGAGGTACCGGTCCATGAGGTTCCGGTGCAAGAGGAAGAGTCCGACCAAGCTAATGTGGCCGAACAAGTGGGGCAGGCGGGAATCCCGGGACAGGCGGGTTAAACCGTAATAGGGGCCCTAGCTCAAGAAATGGAAGGGGCTTTAAGAGAGTCTATGAACTTGTTGAGGGTGGAGAATTAAGCCTGAGAGAATACCGCGGAGTTAAGGGCGAGTTTTCTTACTAGAGAGTTCTTGCGGGCCAAACTGGATGAGTTCCATGGTGGTCCCGAGCCCAAGAAAATGGATAAGTGGCTCGAACAAACTGTGAAGACATTTGAAATGCTTCACATCGAAGATAATGGACTCTAGCGAGTTACTACCTTAAGGGAGACGCGGGTCAATGGTGGAAATATGCCAAGGGTAGAGTAGAGCCGACATGGGAAGCCTTTGCGGTTTCTTTCCAAGATAAGTACATACCTTCCACTGCTAGGGAGAAATTGAGTCAAGAGTTTAAAGACCTCAAACAACTCGACATGCCCGTGGCCGAGTTTGAGGCGGTCTTCTCTAGTTTGTCCAGATTTGCACCAGAGTTGGTGGCAACGGAAGAGTGCCATTGCATTAATTTTGAAAAGAAATTAAAAACAAAAATTATGTTCAAGCTTGTCGAAAATATGATTCGGGAATATGACCGTCTTGTGGAGACGACAACACACGTAGAAATTTCCATACAAGCCGAGGAAGAGAGGCTTTAGAGTTCGAGGTCTAAGGACCAAGAGTCTCAAGGAGACTATAGGCAGAACAAGAAGAGCAGGAACACCTATCCATCCCAATCCCAACCACAGCAGTCTAGATCCACTTTTCCTTTGCTTAGTGCGGGTCCGGGAAAAAGTGCATCGAGTAGCTTCTCATGTTTCAAGTGTGGCCAACCGGGTCACAAAGCCTTCTTATGCCCACAGAAGGGAGGAGGATAGTTAATAGTACCACCACCTAACGGATCTCAAAGTCAGTCTCAGTCTCAGAATAAAAGTCAAGGGTTTAATTGTTATCAGTGTGGTCAGCCGGGCATATGAAGAAAACTTGCCTGATTGGGAGGAGCATCCGTGCATCGTGGTCGAGGCACTCAGAGCCACCAGCAGTTCAATCATCCAAGCTTCATGAGTTAATCGAGAGCCACTTCGCTCGGTCAAGATAATAGGCCTATGCTCCGAGAGGGGAGCAAGTCAATCGAGGCTCTGAGGTGGCGTGTATCTTTATCGTACAAAGTAGTTGCCAGAATCCTAATTGTGAGAGGTATTTTTGTTGTGTGTAATTCTTTGGCTAATGTATTGATAGACATGGGTGCGTCTCATTTATTTATATCTACTGCATTTGCTTCTGCATTGGGTTTACAGGTAGCATGGTTAGTGCCTCCACTCAACGTAAAGTCACCTGTTGGGGGTACAGTTAATTTAGACCGGGGTTGTCGTGATTGTGAAATAGAAGTTGCTGGGCGTCGACTTCCGTTTGCTTTTGTGTTGCTAGATATATTGAGTTTTGATATCATTTTAGGCATGGACTGGTTGTGTTCTTATCAAGCTTTGATTGATTGTTAGCGTCAGAGAGTTACAGTGTGCACTTCGGGTGGTGATCGTTTCTATTTTCTGGGGAACCGAGTTGACAGAGCCTTGTCCCCAGTTGTTGACCCTCGTAGTAGGAGCAAGCTTAGTGGCCTTCTTGCAACTCTCTTGGATAGTGAGAGTGACGGGGCTCGTGTTGAGTTACCAAGGGTAGTTTATGAGTACCCGGATGTCTTTCCAGAAGATCTTACTAGTTTGTGAGTACCCGGATGTCCTTCCAGAAGATCTTACTAGTTTGTGAGTACCTGGATGTCTTTCCAGAAGATCTTACTAGTTTACCACCTCACATGGAGATCAAGTTCTCCATTGAATTAGTGTCTGACACGGCACTGATTTCCATGTCACTATATAGATTTGCACCCGCCGAATTACATGAGTTGAAGATTCAACTCTAAGAACTTTTAGACAAGGGCTTCATTCGCCCTAGTACATTGCCTTGGGGAGCGTCGGCTCTCTTTGCGAAGAAGAATGATAGGTCATTGCGGTTGTGTATTGATTACCACAAGTTGAATAAAGTTACAGTTAAGAACAAGTATCCTTTACCCATAATAGATGTCTTGTTTGACCAATTTAGAGGGTCTCATTGCTTCTCAAAAATAGATTTGAGGTCGGGATACCATTAGTTGAGAGTCCGGGAGGAGGACATTTAGAAGACGGCCTTTCGTACTCATTATGGCCACTATGAATTCCTTGTAATGCCTTTTGGGTTGACCAATGCACCGGCTTGCTTTATGGATTTGATGAACATAATTTTTTGGAAATACTTGGACCGTTTTTTGGTCGTCTTTGTAAATGACATCTTGATTTATTCAACCCCTGAAAAGAAACACGAGACTCACTTGCAGGTAGTGCTGGGTTTACTTAGTGAGCACCAATTCTATGCCAAATTTGAAAAATGCGAGTTTTGGTTAGCAAAGGTGAAGTTTTTGGGGCATGTAGTGTCTAGAGAGGGAGTGACTGTGGACTCCTCAAAGATAGATGTCGTATAAGATTGGGAACAACCCAAATTTTTTTTGAAATCTAGAGTTTCTTGGGATTAGCGGGGTATTATCGACGTTTTCTAAGGGACTTCTCTAGACTAGCTTCACCTTTGACTAGGTTGACTAGAAAGGGTATCAAATTTGTGTGAAGTGAGGCTTGTGAAAAGTCATTCCAAGAGCTTAAGACTAGATTGACTGCCGCACCCGTTTTGATAATTTTGGAAAGAAGATTGAATTACATTGTCTATTGTGATGCGTCCGGGAATGGACTTAGTTGTGTCTTGATGCAAGAGGGAAAAGTTATGGCCTACGGTTCACGACAATTAAAAACTCATGAGAAAAATTACCCCACCCATGATCTAGAATTAGCAGTGGTGATTTTTGCTTTGAAAATTTGGAGGCATTACTTGTACGGTGAGAAATTTGAAGTCTTCTCTGATCATAAGAGTCTAAAGTATTTGTTTTCTCAAAAAGACTTGAATTTACGACAATGGAGGTGGATGGAATTTATGGAGGATTATGACTTTGAGTTACACTATCATCCAGGGAAGGCCAATGTGGTGGTCGAAAATCTGTGAGTAGTTTGGCAAGTGTGGCCATTCGGGAATGGGATATGCTAGATGTTATTGGTAAGTTTGATTTGCACTTGGGTGAGTCTGGAGAGAGTGCTACCTTGTTTACTTTGAATGCTCAACCTACCTTGGTTAGTAAGGTCATAGAGACACAACGAGGAGACCGTGATGTGGAATCAATCCATGTTAAGATTTTCAATGGAAAGGAAGAGAAAGGTTTGAACGTTCACTCGGGTTTGAGTGTATGTTACCTAAACCGTTTGTTTGTACCAGAATCTTGTAGAGAGGAAGTATTTCGAGAGTTCTATTATTCACTATTTGCGGTACACCTGAGAGGCACTAAAATGTCAGTTTTGGTGAAGGGGTATGAAACAGGATATCGCTTTATTTGTATCGAAGTGCCTTACTTGTCAACAAGTGAAGGCTAAACATCAAAGACCAGTGGGTTTGTTACAACCCTTACCGATAGCCGAGTGGAAATGGAAGCGTGTTACCATGGATTTTGTGTGAGGCAATGACGTCGTTTGGGTGATTGTTGATAGGTTGACTAAGTCTACCCATTTCATTTCGATGTGCACCAGCGACTCAGTTGAACGCTTGGCAGAGTTGTACATTAGAGAGATAGTTCGACTTCATGGAGTCCCTATGACTATTGTGTCGGATATGGATCGTCGTTTTACTATCCGGTTATGGCAAAGCCTTTAAGAAGCATTGGGAACTAAGTTGACTCTTAGCACCGCTTATCATCCTCAAACTGATAGACAGTCGGAACGTACCATTCAAATTTTGGAGGACATGTTTAGAGCTTGTGTCCTTGATTTTAAGGGGCCTTAGTAAAGACACTTACCATTGATTGAGTTTGCTTACAACAATAGTTACCAAGCTAGTATTGGGATGACACCATTTGAGGCCTTGTATGGCCGACCTTGTGGATCACCGGTTTATTGGGCTGAAGTGGGTGATACACCATTACTGGGTCTGGAAATTGTTAGAGAGACAACCAAGAAAGTTGTTCTCATTTGCAAGAGGTTAGCTACGGCCCAAAGCCGACAAAAAAGTTATGCCGATAAGAGGAGACGACCTTTATCTTTTGAAGTTGGTAACCATGTGTTTATAAAAATCTCACCAAGGCGGGGTTTGATAAGATTTGGTAAGAGTGGTAAATTTTCTCCAAGGTTCATTGGGCCTTTTGAGATATTAGAGCGAATTGGGGAAGTGGCATACCGGTTAGCTTTATCGCCATAACTTTTGGGAGTTCATAATGTATTTCATGTAGCTATACTTAGGAAGTATGAACCCGACTCTTCTCATGTGCTTGATTGGGCTGACTTTGAGGTAGATAAGGATGCCTCTTACAAAGAACGACTGGTTCAAATATTAGATACCCGGGAGCAAGTGCTACGGGGCAAAACTATACCATTGGTAAAGGTGTTGTGGAGACACCATGGGATTGAAGAAGCGACGTGGGAATGGGAGACGGAAGTTCGCTCCAAATATCCAGGTTTATTTGAAAATGCTTAAGTTACTTTTCTTTGTAATATTCCCTAGTGTTGAAGGAAACGTATTTAAAGTTGTTAACCATATGTTAATATGTGCGTTGTTGTTTTAAGCATAAGGTTGTTGAGAGTTGCCATTACTTTTTAGGAAATTTCATGTTTATGCGTATTTGGGAGGTGGTTATTAATGAGATAACCATGGTAAAAATGGTGGAATTTGGTTGAGAGTTAGTATTGTGATTTGAAAATGACATAGCATGGTTTTGATCGCTGAAACCCTTTGTTTGGATAGTTTGATTTGAAATTTTGGGGACGAAATTCTTTAAGGGGGGTAGGTTGTAGCGACCCCAGTTTTGCTACTTCGCTGAGTATTGTCACGCTTCCAAAATAATACAATAAAGATAACTCATATGCGGAATAAATATGAGAAACAACATACTTTCATATATTAGAGTTCACTATTTAACAACCGGTTAAATGGTATGTAGGCTTACTATTTCCAAGTCATTGCTTAGTTACACAAATTGAGTCTCGTTCATTACATCTTATGCCCTTGGCTTTACAAATAACAAACATACACACATAAGGCCTAATTAAGAAGCTCTTGCTTCCCAAAACTCCATCCATTCTATTGCCTTGGAGAAAGCATCTCACCTGTACCTGAAAATGGTATTCCCATATAGGGTGAGCCAACAGCCCAGTAGAAATAATCTAACACAATTTATAAGGTTTAGCAAAGGTATAAATACCACGTACATAAACAATACCGATCTTGAAACATCCACAAGACCTGCATATCCATATGCCACTAAGGCCAACCTTATTCCATTTTCCATTTTCCTTTAATTTCATTTCCAGTTCATGTATGCTACCCAATTCATGAGTTAAATTCGTTATCTTTTAACAATCAAAATGAGACTACAACTCAATGATTTTCCAATTATGCAAAACTCACATAAACATTTCAAACTTGCCATTTTACAGATATTTCGTCTGAAGGAATCGGCACCCATTTATATATAAAATTTCGGGTCTTTCACCCAGGACACTCCGGCCAACTTTCTTTAAATGGAGTCCATCCTCTTTCTCCTCCCAAACAAATATACATATGCAATGTATTTATAAATATAATCACATATGGAGTACATCCATTTTCTCCTCCGAATAAACATTCATATACAATGTATCTATAATATGGTCATATTCAATGACACCAACAATAGATTAGCATTAAATCGCCTAATCCTCATGTAATTTCTACAACAATCATAGCTATCCTCTACCGATAGCCCAATGCAATTATTTCTAAAGAGATGTTCAATATCAAAATAAATAGTTTATTCAAAACTTTCATAGGTGAGATAATACATATCCAATATCACCATTTATAATCACAACCTTCTAATTTCATGTTTTCAATGTTAATCCTAATTACTTATGCAAAATAATAATTTAATCAAAATTAGGGTAGAATCTACCTTTTACCAAATATCAACCCAAACACTAAAATCAACTATTTTGGCACAACATGATCTTATATTCAAGCCTCATACTTGTTTACCTCATATTCATAAAAACCTCTATTTTCATTTCACACCCAAATTCTAGATTTGTCCAAACCACAGCCAAATCTCACAATCTATACACAATAGCAAATAACCAAGCTAAAAACCATATTAAAGTGTAAAAAATTCCTACCTCAAGTTTTAAAGAGAATCTGAGATGAAACCCCAAAATCTACGGTGTCGAAACTCAATCTCCACCGCACACAATGAAGCCATTGAGGTGATAACCAACTTTGGTGAAGAACTTAGACCTAAATCCCAATGGATTTGGAGAAATCAAAGAGAGAAGATGACTTCTAGAGAGAGAAGCTCTAGACTTGAAAATTTAGAGAGTTTTAGAGAGAGAGGGCTGCAAAAAGTGATCTGAAACCCTAATTTACGGACTGATATAACAAGGTCGCTCGAGCGTGAAATACACTTTCCCGTAAGCAATTTCGAATGCATTTTGCATTTTTGCTTTTACAGTGACCGAGTCAAAATCGGATTACTCTGAAGATGGTGGGATCGAGCCGCTTTCATTTCGTGGGTCTAGAGGATGCCCCTTGGTGTCTTAGGGCGGTCAAGTGGTTGAGGCAAACAAACAAAAATGCAAAATGCATTAGAAGTTGCTTGTCCGCTCGAGCGGCCGTTTATGCGCTCGAGTAGAAAATGTTTGGTTCTAAAAGTTTAACTTGTCTACAAAAGTACTGGGAAAGTGTATTTGACGCTCGAGCGGGACTTTCCACGCTCGAGCGGACCATGTTATATCAGTTCATGAATCTGATATTTCAGATCACTTTTGTATATCTCTCTCTCTCTAAAAATCCTTTTATCTTCATTCTCTTTACATTTCCCCTACGCCAAATTGGATCAAAACCTTGATTTCTCAAGATCCATTAGAGTTTTGCCATAAGTACTTCATCAAAGTTGGTTAACTTCTCGAGGGTTTCGTTGTGTGCGGTGAAGATCGAGTTTCGACACCGTTGATTTTGGGGGTTTCATCTCATTTATTCTTTAAAACTTGAGGTAGGGATTTTCTTAGAGTTATATATATATTTTTGCAAGATCTATATGATTTTCGAAATCATTTTTCAATGGCTTTGAAAATTGATTGTTAATTTAAGAAGTTGAGCGATTTTGAAAGTAGGTTTGTCTCTTGTTCTTTTGAAATGATCGTATGGGTTTTGATCTTCATTGATTGAAAAAAAGATGATTTTGGAAAGTTTTCTTTCAAAAGATTTGAGTTGTATAGTTTTGGTGAGAAAAACTATAATTTGGGGATTTTTTTAAAAGAGACTGAAAATTCATGAATAATATTGCTATATTTATTTGTGTGTCAAAATAAATAGATGTTTAGAAAATTTCTTATTTATATTTATATAAATGATGAATTTCAGGGAATATGAGAATTGTTATTCATTTTGGAAATTATGGTTCAAAACGTCGAAATAGTCTTGAAATGACTAATTGTTAAGAACACTTGGGAAGAGGAAATTGTGTTATTTCTTGGATAATGATTTGGAATAAAAGTATTTATATTCATCTTATGTTATTGGCATAACAATTTAATTGATTACATAAATTTTGAAAGTTGATTTGAAAACTTGCATTGAGAAAAGAATGTTGAGAAACAAGTTTTCGTGGCATGGTTTTGGGGTAAATACATTGGTAAGTCTTGATAGGTGGTGTAGATGATATTGAATAAGTTGGCCTGAGAGTCCGGGTTGAAAGACCGAAAACCTGCATGGATAGGTGTCGAGCCTTCCTGTTAATATCGATAAAAATGACAATTTGGTAGTACTTGTATAGTCTACATGCAGACACCGACCCAGGGATTACCAGAATCGTATTTACCGCCCTTGAAATAAATTGTTAAGTTTTGAACAATTGAAATTGCATGATATCATTGAGCATGATGGTTTTCAAAAGATGAAAATATGATTTATCTTTAAAAAGGACATAGCATGGCATGTGCATTTCATCTCTTGAGACTTGTATAAAATATATATACTTTGTTAAGAATTTTTTACTGGGCTTTATGCTCATCCTACGAGATTTTTGTGCAGGAAAAGATATGGTGATCCCACCCAACTAGAGGCGTGGAAGTATGTGTGTTGGGAGTACAATGATCTCATTTTGCTGTGACTCTGTATGTAAGCTAAGGGCTTTGTTTGTATGGGTTTGAATAACAGTTTTGTGTAACTAGGCTCAAGCTTTGGAAACTTGTAAACCTTTGGGGGTATTTATTTGTTTATTTACTTATTGTTAGATTAATGTATTGTTGCATAAAGAACTATTGTATCATATAATATAAGTTTGGAGATTTATATTCGGTTTTCCTTAAAAGAGTCATGATTGCTTTCTTATCATTTGGGCTAGAAATTTGGGACGTTACACTATATATATAGAGCTTTGATGTGAAGAGCAAAAACAAAGAAGTAAACCACAAGCTAGAAAAGTTTTTTTATTCTTCATCAATCTCATACTCCATCTTCTCTGGTTTAATTTGAACAGTTCATCATCCTTGATACATCACTCATCTTCAAAAAATATACACTGAGTTTTAGCTTTAAGCTTATCTACCTTTGAGAGGTTTTATAAAAAAATTAGAGAGCTTCAATATTTTGTATCTACCTGCGAGAGGTTATTCTTGTAGCTTTCTTTGAAATAAAAAACACTCATCAATATTCTTGTAGCTTTCTTTGAAATAAAAAACACTTGTAAGAGGTCACTAGCTTTCATGTGAAGCTAGAAAATCTATGAATGATTGCTCTATGTGTATAAGGTTACTAGCACCCATGTGAAGTATGAAAATTTATAGAGGATTGCTCTATGTAGATGATGTTGCTAGCACACCGTGAAACCAGAGCATAGTGAAAAATCTCAAGTGAAGCTTGAGGAGTGGACATAGGTTTGGTTGAAGCCGAACCACTATAAATCTTGTTTGCCTTTTCTTTCCTAATCTATTTAAATTGCTTTAACTGTGATATTCATCTAATATTATTGTGATTATTATCTATTATACCTACTGTACTTATTGTCAAGTTTTTATTGCTTAATTATTAGTTTTTATTTGTAGAAACCCAATTCACCCCTCTTAGGTTGTTTTTTGGGTAACAGTAGTATTAGTGATTGTGATGATGATGATGATGATGATGATGATGATGATGATGACGACGACGATGACTATGACGATAATTTTTTGTTTTTGTTTTATTTTTGTGTTGAATAGATAAGGATGAGAGAGAGAAGAAAGATTTGCACACATAATAAAATATATTAAAATTTTAAATAGATAAAAAATGGAATAGATAAGTGAAAAAATTGAACAGATAATAAAATTTGAACAGGTAAGGGGGAAAAATTTGAACAGATAAGAAAATTTTGAACAGATAGGAAAAAAACTCAAACAGATAGTCAACAAAAGTCAATAGATAAAAAAATAGTCAACAGATAAATTAAGGAGTAAATTGAAAACAAAATGTCCTTCAAAACTAACAAAAAGACCTTTCGCCAACAAAAAAATATCCATTAGACTTAATACATTATACTCTCCTTAAATTAGACTTTTCAACAATTTTCTCTATAAAAATTACTTTATTCATCAAATTAGTTTTAAAAAATATAAAATAAAAAATTTTGGAAACAAAACCAAACAAAATGAATTATATGACTAGAAATATATCATATTGGACACTCATTTGTCCAATAAAATCCAATAATAATATTTAAGCCCCAAGGCAATTCACTTGTAAAGGGTATTACACTGAAGAACTCGAACAATTAAAATTGAGAATGAATGTTACTCAACCACATAAATATCTGTCAATAATAAGTATTATTTTTATTACATCCTTTGTTTTTTTTTGATATATCAAATTTGCATAGTTATTTTAAAGAATTTTTAAAATTCTTATATACAAATGTATTAACCAACTAATTTGCTAAACTATATGGTTGATTACTTGAAATCACCAGGTGAGATTTTTTTTAGCACATTGAAAGTCATGGTCTAGAAAAGTCTTGTTTTTTAATGTTTTGTTTGGTTGGGGGATTTGGGAAGCGATTTGAAAAAAGAAAGGGAAAAGATGTGTAAAACTAGATGAAATATACGCATATTTTATTCACATTTCACCTACCTTTTCTATTTTTCTTTTCAAATTTCTTTCCAAAATTTTTAACTAAACACAGTATAACGGTTTGATCTCCAAGTAAAATATAAGGAGTCTAACCAATTAAACAAACGTCCGTTCCTTAACCCTTCCTTTTTTTTTTTTTTTTTTTTTTTTTTTTTTTTTTTTTTTTTTTTTTGGTACTTCGGAAAGATCAATTTCTTACCAAATGAATATTCATGTATTAAAAAAAAATGAGACATATAGTCAATGGTAAATCTGACAGTGACCCACTGATAGGGATAAAGTTAAAGGTTTATAATTCGAATTGATGGTATATTTTAATTTGTTAATCTACTAACCCCTTATTTTTTGCTTTGGAAAAAAGGAAAGAAAAAGAAATGATATATGGTAAAATCATAGACTAGTGGCGCTTCAAACAATAACTAGAGTACATGATCGAAAAAACAATAACTAGAGTAGCAATAAATATACTAAAGTATGGTTAAAATAGTTTAAAAAATTATTAAAAAATAATAAAAAAATTATTAAAAAAGGCAAAATGTTAAAAAATTTAAAAATAAAAAATTTCTTTTCAATGTTTGTAAAAAATCATAAAATTATTCTCAAATATTTTTTTTAAAATTTTTTTTCTCTCATATTTTAATAAAAAAATTACTAAAAAGGGACTTCCAAATGAAGCCTGACTAGATATAGTTCATTTGGAAATTGGCCCTTTTAATTGATTTTTTGAGTTTTTATAAAAAGACGTAAAAAAAAGAATGAAGAAAGTGATATGATAACTTGGTTTAGCCTTTTGGCTATTTTTTGCCAAAATGTCGCTCTGTGTAAGGGTGTACATGGATTAGATTGATTCAATTTTAGAGTAAATCAGGAACTAAATCATAAGAATCGGTTCTATAAAAATTAGAACCGTAAACAAACTGTTAAATTATGAAACCGGACCAGGACCGAACTATAAAAATTAGTTTAGTTCGGTTCGGTTTTACGGTTCTAAAATTTTTATATAATAATAAATATGATATATATTTTGTGTTAGTAAAGGAAATAATGATAATTAATTTAGTTAAGTTAGTTATAATTTATAAATTTCACAATGAAGGCTAACGTTCAAATTTTATAAAAGACTTTTTATATTTTTATTTTTACATATAAAAAATAATAAACAAATATGTCACGGTCCGATCCGGTTTGGAACCATAACCAAAGTCTTTGAACCAAGAATAGTCGATTTGAACGATTTCACCATTTTCAGAACCAAAACCAAAACTAATAAAAAACAAATCAAACTGGCGGTGTAGAGTGGATTGGATTAGTTTATCGATTTCATCAGTTTTTTTTGTACATCCCTAACCTAATGTCAAGTGGCAGAATTCACGTACATGTTTTGTGTCTTAATTAAGAGAATAATGTTATACAAACAGAAAAAGTATAAATAATTTGTATACAAAATGACATGATTGCATTGAGGCTTATCATTTTAAAACAAAATACTCATTAAATAATATTTAAATAAAAATATTATTAACACAGTAAAAAAATCAGTATAAATATTTAGTTAGAATAATATTTTTTTAATCAATATGTTTGTTTATTGCATATTAGTGTTTGCATTGATTTTGAAATGGGGCTGGAGAGGAAAACCTGGGCTTTTAAGACACTCTATTTGTGAGGGCCCAAATCAGCATTGCTCTTCCAAAATTGATTTTCAATAGTCCAATTATATCCAACCCAAAACCACCACCACCACCACCACCACCCCCCCCCCCCCCCCCCCCCCAAATAAATCTCAGCATTTATTGATTTGGTCAAAATCTCCTGATCAGCATTTATTAAATTTTTTCAATCCACATGTCTTTCCACATGCCTGCATTTATTGATTTAGGCCTCGTTTGGGAACATGCTAATTTAGTAACTTTTTGGCTATTTGACTAAAAAGGTAGCTAAAAAAAACTTATATGTTTGGGATGACTTTTTGGCTAATTACGAAAAGATGTGCAAAAAGTAGAGAGAAAAGAGAATCTTTGACTTTTTGGTATGAGTTGTTGACTTTTTAGCTAATTTAGTAACTTTTTGACTTTTTGGCTAAAAATGTAAGTTCGTCTAAATCCCCTAATCAGCATTTAAAATCCCATCATATAAATAATTATAAATATAATCCATATATAGTTACTGCAGTACCCTTTTCAACTTCTCCCATACACTATGGTTAATGATAAGATTATTACATTATTTTTATAAAAAATCTTTAAAAACATAATTTATATATTAAAAAAAATCTAAAATAAAATATAAAATATCTATAATTATCCCGTACATAGCACGGGTGATAGGCTAATATCATATAAGTAAAAAAGAATTTCTAACCAAGAGGGTTCCGAGAGCTCCAAAACTTCAACCCAATTATGTTGATTTTTCAATTTTAAAAATAAATAAATAATTTATAAGCCCACATATTTCTACTACAATTTTGCCTTTCAATAATAAAAAAGGTAAATTTTCTCACATTCTCCTATTTCTCTATAATAAAATAAAAAAAAGTAATTTGTCTAGCATCTATATGGTTGATTACTTGAAATCACCAGGTGAGATTTTTTTAGCACATTGAAAGTCATGGTCAAGAAAAGTCTTGTTCTTTAACTGTTTGATCTCCAAGTAAAATATAAGGAGTCTAACCAATTAAATTAAACTAAACTAACCTCAGTTCCTTACCAAATGAATATTCATGTATTAAAAAAATGAGATATATAGTCAATGGTAAATCTGACAGTGCAGTGGGTCTAGTGATCCACACAGTTATTCTTTAAGATAGCTTTTATTTTGTAAAAATTATTTTGAGCTATTTGGTTAAATTTATTTTAAATAATTTTTGATTCTAACAGTTTATTTTAACTCAAAAAAATTATTTATGAGAAACTGTTCACCCCTTACTTCTGATTATCAGTTTCTGCTGTGGATATATTAATTTATGGTTATACTCTTAGATTTTTTTATTTTTTATTTTTTTAAAAATAGAAAAAGATCCAAATAGACTATACATTATTATTATTATTTTTTATGAGATACGTAGACAAGTAGTAAGTAACAAAAAATAAAAATTAATTGAAAAAGTTATTTCACAACTTATTTAATAAACATTACTCAGCCACTTAAATTTATAATCCAATAGTTACACCAAACAGATTAATAACTTCTGATTAAAGTTACAATCTATAATCTGTTAAGGTATAATCTATAAGCTGTTTGAACAGTTACACCAAACAGGACCAGAGAAAGTAAAGGTTTATAATTTGAATCGATAGTGTATCTTAATTTATTAATTTATTAACATCTTATTTTTTGTTTTGAAAAAAAAAAAATGATAAAAGGTAAAATCATAGAGTAGGAGTCCTTCAAACAATAACTAGAGTAGCAATAAATATATTAAAGTATGGTTAAAATAGTTCAGAAAATTATAAAATAAATAAAATTACTAAAAAGAGCAAAAAGTTAAAAATTTTAAAAATCATATAAAAAAATCAAAAGCTCCTTCTCAATGTTTGTTTGTAAAAAATCATAAAATTATTCTCAAACATTTTAGTTTTATTTTATTTTATTTTTTTATCCCAATTTTAACCAAAAAGTCATTAAAAAGTCACTTTCCAAATAAACCCTAACTAGATATAGTTTGTTTAGGAATTTGCCATATTAGTTAGTTTTTTGACTTTTTATAAAACGATGTAAAAAAAATAAAGAGAATGATGTGATAGCTTGGTTTGGCCTTTTGACTATCTTTGCCAAAATGCCACTCTATGTAAGGGTGTACATGGATTAGATTGGATTGATTTTAATCAAGAACTGAACCATAAGAATCGGTTCTAGAAAAATTAAAATTGTAAGCAAATCGTTAAACTATGAAACTAGATCAGAACTGAACTATAAAAACCAGTTTTGTTCGGTTTGGTTTTACGGTTCTAGAATTTTTATATAACAATAAATATGATATATATTTTATATTAGTAAAGAAATTAAAGATAATTAATTTGGTTAGACTTTATTAATTTCACAATGAAAGCTAATGTTCAAATTTTATAAAAGACTTTTTATATTTTATTTTTACATATAAAAAATAATAAACAAATATGTCACAGTCCGATCCGGTTCGGAACTATAACCAAAGTCTTGGAACCAAGAATTGTTGATTTGAACGATTCCACCATTTTTAGAATCAGAACCAAAACTAATAAAAACCAGATCAAATTGGCGGTGTAAGGCGAATTGGATTGATTTACCGGTTTCACCGTTTTTTCTTTTTTTGTACATCCCTAACCTAATGTCAAGTGGTAGAATTTGCCTACATGTTTTGTGTCTTAATTAAGGGAATGAGGTCATACAAATAGAAAAAGTACATATAATTTGTATACAAAATGATATGATTGCATTGAGACTTATCATTTTAAAACAAAATGCCAATGATGTTTAATTAAAAAATTTATTAACACATCATTCTGATGAAAAAATCAGTATAAATATTTAGTTAGAATAATATTTTTTTAATCAATATGTGATGGGTCGTTACATACACCAAAATTAAATACTAAATTATACCAATTTTTTTTAGAATAATGGCAAGTCTAGGTATCGATCCACAGGGACAATTATGAAATTAGACTAATTTAATCGCCAAAATTCCTAAATTAATTTTGATTAAAAAGGTTGAGAGATTTTATGACTAAACAGGAATTAAATAAAATTAAGAAATTAAATTGACAATTAAAATTAGTGTTTGAGATATTAATTTTTGAAAAAAATCCTAAGGCAAAGAATTCATGACTAACCACATAAATGAGATTTAATATTAGCCATCAATTGCAATCCGGTTTGAAATACCCAATATTTCACAATTATAAGTTTGAAATGTTGATCAAGAGGGTTGTCACATTCAACATACAGGCACGAATTATCCCGAGTAGCATGAGGCGTTTGCTCTAAACTATGGTAGCAATACGACTTGTCTCTCGTAGCATGACTCGTCTCGTACTTTGAACACAAACACAAAGAAAACTAATGTATGGAAATCATTAAACAATCACAGAGAGTAAAATACTTGAAGAGATGAAAGGAACAATTATTAAAAACTTCTAAATCATCCATACATTGATTGAAACCGATTCAAAGCTTATGAAAAATCCTATTACATGACTAGAGTTTCATCAAAACTCTAGGAAAAAAGACTAGCCACTCATGGAGGAGTGGGAAGAGAAAGAGAAAGAGGAAGAAGATGAAGAAGAAGCTCCCATGAAAGTTGTCCTTCAAGTTTGAGGAGAAAATCATATTTTCAAAACCCTATCATCTCTTTTTTTAGAATAATTTTCGAACCCTAAGTTAGTCTCTTTTTCCTTTTTTTATTCTTAGCAAGACACACCTAAAATTCTGTGCACGCGTTCCTAGGTGGACCGCTCGAGCGGTGGTGGGCCGCACGTGCGGTGGTCTGGTTGGCTCGGATTTTTCACTTCTCGCACGGAGGATCTGCTTTCGTGCCCTTTTTGATTGAATTTGCGTATTTCCTGCCAAATCTGTACAAGTGCACGAAACACATCATCTCCACCAAATAAATAAAATCAAAAGACTAAAAATGTAATTTAAGTAGCCTCAATATGGTACTTTTCAGCCTACATCAATATATTTATTTATTACATATTAGTGCTTGCATTGATTTTCAACTGGGGTTGGAGAGGAAAACCTGGGCTTTTGTGACACTCTATTTGTGAGGGCCCAAACCAGAATTGCTCTTCGAAAATTGAGCGCCCCCCCCCCCCCCCCCCCCCCCGGGGGTCATTCTTCTTTTCGTACATGTTTATTCCCAACTCCCGTTTTTCTTATAAATTCTCCTTGGTAAGAAGTGAATGACCATAAAAATTAAGAAAAGTAATATCTATCTATATATCACATAAGCAAAAAGGGTTTCTAACCAAGAGGGCTCCAAGAGCTTCAAAACTTTAACCCAATTATGTTGATTTTTCAATTTTAAAAATAAATAAATAATTTATAAGTCCACATATTTCTACTACAATTTTGCCTTATAATAAAAAGGTAAATTTTCTCACATTCTCCTATTTTTCTATAATAAAAAAAAAAGTAATTTGTCTAGCATCTCTCACACTCATATGTACGGCTTCTTTTATCAATTTTAAAAATAAATAAATAACCTATTAACCCACATGTCTCTCCTAAAATTTTACCCTTCTTAAAATAAAATGGTAATTTCTCTTACATTTTCACTTTTTCTATATAATTAAAAAGGTAATTTTTCACACATTCTCCTATTTCTCTATAATAGAAAAAAGTCATTCGTCTAGCATCTCTCACACTCATATGTACGATTTTTTATTTATTTTTATTTTTTTATCAATTAAAAAAAAAAATCTATTAACCCATATGTCTCTCCTAAAATTTTACCTTTCTTAAAATAAAAAATGTAATTTTTCTTACAATTTCACTTTTTCTACATAATTAAAAAAAATAATTTATCTTATATCTCTCACACTCTTATATACATATATGATTTCTCTTAACATAATAGTGACAATAACATTACTCTACATTTTTTACCTTACCGCTTACACTTTCTTATGGCAACCAGCAAACAATAACCTCTACTATCAATAACGATAACAAGTTAGTCAATTCGTTTATGTTATTGATTTTATTGGTATTATGCGCATATAAACATGAACTCATTACTCCTTCACATTTTCTAATGGATTACCGCTTACACTTTCTCATGGCAACTGGCAAACAATAACTTCTACTATCAATAACGATAACAAGTTAGTCAATTCATTTATGTTATTGATTTTATTGGTGTTATGCACATATAAACATGAACTCATTACCCCCTCACATTTTCTAATGGAATACACTGCCTAATTGTCGTTTAAACAACCTAATACTTCAATTTCAACAAAAATATATGTTTATTGTTTATGGAAAAATTAATACTATTAATGTGGAATTTATGATTGGTCCTATGTTGGGTATGAGTTGTTGTGCTCTTCCACCTGCTTATACTTAAGAAATTGTTAAGAGTTTTCAGAATAAATTTTTTGTGATATTTTAATTTAATTGTTATTGGTCTAGCTAGTGGAGTTTAATACTTTCGTGTTATACTTTTGAAAAATGATATGAAACATTAATTTCTTTTAAATTTTGAAATAAATATTTTGTTAAGTCATTTATAACAATTAATGTGACATAAAGGTCAAACCTCCATTGAGTCCATTGTACCAGTAAAATATTAAACAGTTAAACCTGGAAACACAACAAGGACAAAGGAAAAAAAATGAAAAAAAGAAAAGAATATTTTTATATATATGAAAAAAAGGAAAGAATATTCCATTTATTTGTTTTTTGTAAGGAACATTTTTCATTTTAATAGTTGTAAAATTCTTTCCTTTTTTTTTTCATATCTTTTTTCCCACCTTTCTTGGTTATTTATTTAATCTTTTTAAAAAAACTCAGGAAAAATTTGTACTATGAGCAGATAAATTTATATAAATTCAATTAATATATAAATATAGTATATGATATTTTTCTTAATCAATATCATGAACAAATATAAATTATTCATTTTACTGTTATCTATTTATATCAAAGGGACATTTTGTCTAAGAATCTTTAAGAATTTCATAGTATTAATATAAATTTCTTATGTTTTTAAAAAATTGTTAAAAGTTAGAAACATACATGGCATGAAAATATTGCTCCATCTTACCATATAAATAATTTAAAATTTTAAAAATCTTTGCACAGAAAGTAAAAAAAAAAAAAATTATTAAGATATTTGGCTATAAATATTTTTAAAATTTTTAAAAGAAAATTCCAACTGTAATTTTAATTTTATATAATTTGAAAATTTAAAAATATTTATTTCAAAATACTAACATTTATCACCAAAACCAAAAAATACATAAAAAAATGTAAGTATTTTCAATAAAATATGGGGGGAAAATGGAGAAATAGAGGATGGGAAGGAGAGAAAGGGAAAGCAAAAGGCAAAGACCCAAAAAACAATTCATAGGATTACAATTATGGTTAGACAATATAATTTTTATAATTTACTCAAATTTATTTGCTTTAATTTTACCAATTGAATTATAACACATGTATTTATCACATAATACTTAGAAAAATTTATTATTGGCAACACATACTGACACAAAACAAATTTCATGTAATTTTTTCACACATTTAATTTCTATAAATTAAATTTAAGTAAGAACCTGAAAATTAAGAATGGCTTGAATTCTTAAATACTGGAAAAATTTAACATTAAGTCTAATTAGCAACAATGAAAATTATAATTATTGAACAAGAGGGGTAAACATACTTATACAGTAATAATGAAATTTATAACTTTTGATCTTACCAAACAACATGCTTAAATACTATTTTAATCTAATTTTTATAGTTTAAAAGTAAAGTTTGATATTTCAAAGTTCAAACAACTTGAACCTTAAAGAATTTTTTTTTGAAAGTATCATGTTGATGATTTATTTAATCATCTAACACATTAGCATTTCAAAAAACTTTTTCTAAAATATGACAATAATATTCACACTTATAAAACAAAAATAAGTGATTTAAAATGAAGTATAAATATCATTTTTAAGAAAAAGAAAATTACGATAAACATATTTTGAGCTAAAAATTATGTCTACTTATTTTTTTTTGGTATAAAAGAAATTTCTGTGCGTAGCACAGGTATACTACTAGTATGTACATAACAAGATATGTGCTACAAGATAGACTGAATTTAGGTGAGATTACTATGCTTAGGATGGTTAGTCTTAGAATTATCAATTTTTTTAGATTGTGTATCTTATTCTATATTTAGATTGGCTTAGAATTATAAAAAGGGATTGACAAAATTCTATCAATTTTGTAATTTAATTAATTAGTTTGAGTTTATCATTAGTCCTCCACTTTGTATCTCATTCCTTTGTAGGATTCATAGTCCCCATATCTCTTTGACAACATCGAATTATGCATTTTGGAGGATTATTAATCATATCCTAAAGCCATGTCTGTCCAAACAAATATGGTCATAGGCAAGAGCGATGCCACAGTCTACAGAGTGGGTTCACATAAACCTTCTGCACATTGAAAAAAAGTTAACAGATATGCTACATTTTAAGTATTTAAGTGTTGAACCCACTAATTTGAACCCTCTGAGAACATTAAAAAAGAGTTAGGAGTGTTTTAGAAAGTTGGTTAAAAGTTGGCTTTTGACTTTTTATTAAGTTTTTTAGTTTTTTGAAAAGTGATTTGGAAAGTGGGTAAAAGTTGGCTTTTTGCTTTTTAGTTTAATATTTATGTATGGTGTCAAATTAAATTAAAATGACCAAAATATCCTTACCCAACATAAGAAATTTATTTTTTTTATTTTTTTGTCATAGGCCCTAATTTGTAATTTCACACTTGCATTTTTGGCCCTTCCCAAACCAATTTTGTTGTGTTTTTGGCTATTTGCATTTTTTAAAAATGATAAAAAACGTGGCTTTTTATAAAAGTTCCCAAAACGGCACTTAATAGATATAAGTATTCACGTAAGTGATGGTTCAATTGAACCCACTAATTTTTCTCTTGAACCCTATGATATTTTGGCTATCGAATTGATCTAATTAATAGGAGAAATTATTTGGTGATCTTAGAGTAATACTTCACACCATTAATGTTGTGACACTTGTACGGTTATCTCTAATAAATTAGCATAAAAGTGATAGATTCTACTATAAAAAATGACTTATATTCTCATTTTTATTAGTAACCTACATGAGTGATTAGATTTTTAAATCAATTCTTTGGTGACGCATTACGTGATAAATAAAATATTGTAAGGGATTATAATTATTGAAGCATTTTATACAAATTAACAATATTGTTGAAAGTATGTGAATTTGAACCCACCAAAGTTTTTGACTGAGATGTCACCGGTCATAGAATAACCATATCTACAAAATAATAAAACTCACCATTATTTTTTTTAATATGATGAATCTTACATGTATACATAAGGGTATATATATAAGTAGAAAATGATGAAATTCACCCAAATGATATATTATGGACTTTCTAACTAGTCAAAAAAATTTCTATTTCAATAAAAAATCAAGCATTCTTAACATTTGGAGAAATTGTTAGATACTTTTGGAGTATTACATAAATTTATTTATGTGATTTTTTTAAATCAATGAGAAACTGTAACACACTAATGATACGTTTGGATTATGAATTTAGATAGTGTTAGGTTTTTATTCTTGGCAACCCCGTTTAACAAAACTCCTTTCAGATGTATTTTTTTTCGCACTTTTATTTCAGTGAGGCTATGAGTTTATTAGATGCGAATCCAAATCCGAATCGAGCCATGCAGAGAAGTTTGTGATGTTAATGCTTTTAAGATTGCCACTTCGCTGATTATTACGGGGCTCGCGGCCGAAGCAAAATTCAAAATTGCATGTCAGCCGTTGCTCGCTCGAGCCAAGGAGTGCTCGCTCGAGCTAAGACTTTCTCTTTCGAGCCAAGGAATGCTCGCTCGAGCCAAGGATTGCGTCCATACAAAAACCTGCAGAAGTGTATTCCTCGCTCGAGCCAAGGATCCGTCGCTCGAGCCAAGGCACTAGTAGAAATCATGAAAATTACTCTCCTTGCTCGAGCCAGGAAAGCTTCGCTCGAGCGAGCCTCAGAATCCGGATTTCTCAAGGAGTCTGTGTTCTTCCCAATCTGGGATTGTTTTTGGTTCTCTATAAATACTTGGTTTTCTCCCAAAATTAAGGTATTGATTGAAGTCCTCCAGATCTTCTTTTTGGTTCTTAAAGGTTTATATCTGGGGATATTTTGTTAGTTTTCTTTGATGTCTTATTGAGTATTCAACTCATGGTTTAAAAAGAATACATCAAAGGTTTTGTTTGTTCTACACAAAGAGAGTTGTTCTTGATTGTGGTCTGAAGAATTGAACTGAAAGCTTTGATGGAATCCGGAGTGGCTCATCAGAAAGACAATTCCGTGCTGAAGATGAGGTTGGAAGAGGCACATAGAGGTTGGTTCAATTAGGCGTCGTGGATTCGCTAGATAATTGAGAGTGATACCTGTGTAATTCCTTTAAATCTTCTTAGTGGATTGTTCTTGTGGCTGTTGCCTGTGGTTTTTTTATCACAATTGGAAGGTGTCCAATTGTGGTTTTTCCACATAAAATCTTTGTGTCTCTTTCTTTTGATTGTTTGATTGGGATTGTTATATTTTGATTTTTATTGATACATAATCACAAATCAACATCTAGGGTTTCTAGATTTTTCAGATAGAGATTTAAAAAGAGAAGAAAAAAAAAGTGTGTAAAATGTAATTATATTTTATTTACATTTCATGCATATTTTCTTGGAAAATTTATCCATAAGTCCTAGTTTTTGAAACGTTGAACCATTTAGTTTTAAAAGTTTTCTTATGCTCCATTTAGTCCCATTTTTACATCAACATGATGTAAATGATGTAAATGATCTGATATTTCATTCTATAATTTCAAAATTTATTGAAATCTGATGAACATTAAATGTTTTTCATCCTATATTTTCAAACATTATTGAAATGTGATGAACATTAGATGTTTGAAATCTAATGTTTGTAACATGACTCTGATGTTATTAACATTGTATCTGATGTTATTAACATTGTAATGAGACCTTTTAGTCTATAAGAAAACTTTTAGGACTAAATAGTGCATAAGTTATTATTTTGGGATTTATTGGTGCATCCCCCTATTTTCTTTTTCTCTTTTCGAATATCTAAATCTATAAACTAAACACAATATAAATAGATTATTATTTATCATTTAACTATCTAATGAGAGTGAGTTAACACGTTCTATTTATAAAGTTTTTTGCTGCATGATTAATTTTAAGACACCATATAAAATTTGCCAAACATTGCTACGGAAATAGTGAATAACACCACCCAAAAAAGAAACAGTGAGTAATCGTTGACTGATATGGGCTTGAACTTTGGGTACCATGGTCTGGTCCATGGGCTTGAACTTTGGGCATCAGAGCTGCTAAAAAGTGATGAAGGTGGAATAAGTGCATTAATAGTGTAGTTAAAGTGTACACTGGGTTATGTGTTTGTTAATTCAGAGAATGAGGTGTTTCAAATGATGAAACTAAAGTGTGCTTTAGAGTATCTAATGTAAGAGTAAGGTGCAAGTAAATATATATTTATATTATGGATAAATTATATTAATAGTTCTTATATTTTTATTTTTATGTCATTTAAGGAGAAACTATATGCAGATAGGAGTTGGAAGATTTTTTTACCAACACATGGAGGGGGTATAAGTGACACTTGTACTCTCACAACCTTTCATTTGCACTCCACTACAGACACACTTGAACTCCCATATGTTTGTAATTTTTTTTTTTCTCCAAATCCCACTAGCATATAGTTTCTCCTAATTTTAATGGCTTGATTTTGACTCTAAATTTATGATTTTGTCTTAATTTATTTCAACTAATTATAATTGTTAGTGTTTTTGATAATAATAAAAAAAATGCATACATAAGCAGTATTTGTTATACTTTTATAGAAAAAACTATAAATTTGTTCAATTTAATGGGGGTAACCTAAACTAACCAAATGATAATTTTCATTCAAAAATCTTAATCAGCATTATCAATTGGACTAAATTGGGGTTTGGGATGATTGTTGTGCATAGCGCACAACAGCTACTTTTGTGTAGCTAATTGAGCCCCTTTTGAGAGTCATTTCAATGATTCGAGCTGTTTACTTTTTAAAAAATATCGAGTATCGAATATTGGTAGTTTTTTTCATTAAATCACCTTTGTATTTTAAAAAATAAATAGTAAGTGTAAAACTAAATAGAAATGTAATTTCATGAAAGTGCTATAGATGTCCAATTAATTTAATTTTTTAGAGTATATTCTACTCACTATTTGAAACTTCACAAAATATTTATAAATTTATAAAAAAGTTTATACCTTTAATAATTAAAATTGATAAATTTACTACGAATTTAAAATTAATTTTGAAAACATTAGCAATTTTTTCTATATTATTTAGGGATGATACCCCACCATACATATACATCTAGAAAAAATAGGGTAATTGGTGCTCCCAGAGTCCCACTGTACCTGCACACACAAACAACCACAAACAACCTGCACACACAATAAAAACGACACACACTCTCAACCTTTAATTATCTACTGCAGTCTCAACCGTTAAATAAGGGAAGGGTATGCAATTTACCTGCCAGTCTACCAATTGACCCAACCTAACCCAACCTGTTACCTGTGGTTTGAGAAAGCTGACTGGTGAAGTTGAATATCAAAAAAAAAAAAAAAAAAAATGGAAAGTAGAAAAATAATTTCAAAATAATGAAAGTATAGGTAATTCATGTATTGGATTGTACAACTAAAGAGTTGTTTGGGATGATTTAAATAAGTGTATTTTTTGTCTTTTTATGAAAATATATACAGAAAAGTAGAGAGGTAATGTAATGGAAAAAAGATAAAAAAATAAAAAGATGAATTATTTTTGAGTTGCCAAACTTAGCCTAAATCTTATATCTCTATTATTTATTTATGGAGTTTTCTTAGGTGTGCAATCCACAAAAGGTGTAAGTGGATTGCACCTTTTATTTATTTATTTATTTTTACTTTTCACTTTTTTGAAATTCTCCCAAATGAAAATGGGTGGATTGATTTGATTGTGGTTTATAAATTTTCAACCTATTTTAACCCAAGCCAACTTACTTGATTATGGTTTAGTAGCATACAAGTATGATGAATTTTACCCGATTGTCATCATTTCCATTTTAAAGTTGTTCACTTTTTATTTATTTATTTTTAAAATAGTACTTTGAATTATTTTGATCTTTTTCTTATTGTAAACTTTTTATATATTTACATAAATTTTAATAGTTATATATAGAAATAACCCTTTCGAAAGCATGATCAAATATAAAATAATAATAATTTACAAATATTATCTTTTCGATCATAGTTTTTTCTTTTCTTTTTTTAGTGTATGAAAGGTTTCATATGAGGAGTTCATTTTGAGCTCCAAAAATGTCAGAGCCGTCCTTGACCAAACAATTTTATCAATTATGATCTTACAACAAAGGATGAATCTAAGGGGGTGTAGGCGGGTGTGGTCGCACCCTAAAATTTTTAAAAACTATATATATTATACTGATAATTAATAAGATAATTTCAAATTAGAGTTCTTTACACCCCAAAAATTTCAATAATTCGTACCCTCTAAATTATTTACATTATAAAATTTTTAAAAATAATTTCTAAATTAAGTTTTATCAAATATTGATCTATTCTATTTGTTATCTATATTATTTGTTATATTTTTATATTATGTAAAGTTACTTATATTCTTTTATTTATTACTATTATTATTTCTGCTTATATGTCATTTATATTTTTTTTTATTAAATACACATTTTTATTAAGTGTGTGCACAGAGGTAAGTTGGTGTGTGAAAATAAAATTTCTCAAAATGGAATGTCAAAGCGACATGTAACAATGCATTATAATAGTTCAATTTTCAATTCCACAGTACAATCTTCCATTGTGACCAAATTTCCATATCTCTCCTCAATGTAATATCCTAATATCATCATACATATATACATTCTCCACATATTAATTATCATTTTCAAACTTAGTTTATTCAAGACAAACCAACAATAAGCTATTCATCAAGTTTCAAAATCAAACATTTCTCATTTTTTCCCCATGGAATCCCTCATTAAATGCAATTATAGAAATCCCTTCGTCAATTATTCACCATAATAATTTATCAAGTATGAATTTCATAATAACTCAACATTTTTCCCAAAATCCCTAAATTTCTAAGGTTTCCACCAAAACTAGATTTTTTTCATTTTTAAAAGGATTCTTCCCAAACAACACTCACACTAGCTTATACTCTCAAAAGTTTGGGAAATATAGAGAAAATCTACTTTTAAAATCATTTAGAGATCATGAACCCAAAATCATAGTTCAAAATATGTGAGAAAGGTTCCAAACAAGCATAGACTAGCAAAATCTAAGAAAGTCCCTACCTCAAGCTTGGAAGAGGAAGGAGAGAAGAACCTTAAAATCTAACGTTGAAGAAATCTTGATTCGATCGGTGAAAATGTAGCCCTCGTTGCCCTCTTCGATTTGGCATAAAAAGCCTTATCAAAATCTTGATAGTTTTTGCTAAATCTTAGAGAGAAGTTTGAGTTTGGGTGGGTTTGTAGAGAGATGGAGGAGAAAGATAAATATATAGAGAGATATATGAAAAAGTGTGTAAGGCACCGTTTGGGAAGAAGAATATGGGATTTTTTTGGCTATTTTAGCCACAAAAAATAAAACATCACACTCAACCCATAATCATTACACTCTTCTCTCACAAAAAAAGCCAAAAAAGCCATTCCCAAACCAAGCTTTTTAGCCCAGGCTAAAATAGCCAAAAAAACTAAAAAGCCAAAAAGTCAACCCACTTTCCAAACCAACTCTAAAACGTGTTTTTTGCATCATATTTGAGGAAAAGAGCTCTAAATTCGAGACAGATGTGTCGAAAACCGCATGAGAGGTTCAAATTTTGCACAAGCAGAAATATAAATCTGCACGAGCAGATTCACATGCCTCTCACAAGCGGTTTGAGCCAGAAAAAAACCCATAATTTCAACCAAATCTGCATGAGCGATTTTTAGATCCGCACGAGCGACTTTCTGTCCATAATTTTCCAAAATCCCTGAGTAATTCCACTCGAGCGGTTACCAAATCTGCATGATCGGTTTTGCTAGCCAAAGCCAAAAATTTGATTCCACACCCCAATACAAGTTTCAACGCCCAAAACTCAAAATTTTAATCCGAAAACGTTAAGAGAGGTTAAGAGCGGAATTGAAATCTCAAAGACCCAATACAAAAATTAAAATGCCGAAAGTAAAATAAACCACTTGACTACGCAATATTGATCAAGTCTAGAACCCTAGACATCACACAAGGATTATTGGCATAAAAGTTGACTCAAATTTGATTTTTAGATTATTTTTAGTGTTTAATCCAATGTTTGCACTTTCTCTCTAGCTTATGTCCATTATAACTTGAGAAATTATGATATAATTTAAGTTTAAATTTTAAATTTATTATTATCAAATATTTCAACTAAATAACAGTTCAATTTTTTAGATAAGACGTAAGGCTTGGATTAGAACATGACCCATAGTTTAGGTCGACTCGATCTTATTAAATAGTTGTTTTATACATAAATATATCAACCTATTCTTGTAATAGTTTTAACTATAAATATATAAATTTATAAATTTTAATCAATATGTATGAACATGTACATATTTCTTATTTTATTATACAAAGTAAGAGCTATGTATCTACTAATTTAAACATATGGGTCAATTGGTCCATGGGTTGAGTATAGACTAATGACAATTTTTTAATGATTAGGTTAGGACCAAGTGGGTGTAAAGATCTATCCCACTTTTAATGTCAAGCCCAAATTTAATTCCAGAAGCCAATTCTTATATGTTTTTATTTGAGAATTATAACCTAAGGTAAAGCTTAATTTTTATGCTTTAGTAAACAAATTTTAATTTTTACAAAATAAACAAGGGGTAATTAATCTATTGACAAATATGATTTATTATATCAACTCTAACATAGGATAAACTAAAATTATAAAACTCATAAGATAAAATATATTTATATTTAATCGTAAATATAATTTTTTAATTCAACTTATTTTTGTTTAATGCCAATTAAACTATGACATGTATTTCTCATTAAGAACTTAAAACATATTTGATGACATAACAATAAATTTTTTTTTTTATGTAAGTTGTGAAAATAATTAAAATTTAATTCATTCTAAAATAAATAAGATCAGTAATTAATTTCATTATTATGATTTTATAGATAAAAAAAGAATAATAATCATAAAAAGTACTACAAAAATTCCTAAAATTAAGAGGAATTTTTTTGTTAATTTTTTATTTATTAGTATTTATATATAAAACGCATGCAAAATTATTCATTATTTTATACGAGTCGAGTTCGAATTTATGCCAGCTCAACCAATCTATTATCAATTAATAGTTAATCAAAATTTTAATGGCTAAACAATGGGATGAAGGGTGGAGACAACTTTTAATCAGAGAAGAGAGGTTGCGGGTGGGAGTAGAAGTCGACTTAGGGAAAAGGTAAGGAAGGGAAGTAAAAAGTAGTGGTGATCACATAGCAAATGTGCTTTAAATAAGAATTGCTATGGTCAAAAGAGTAGAGATGAAAATTAGAGAGATGGTGGTTGGTGAAGGATGAAGACTTAATAGGAGTTATTGAGAAAATTAGTATCATACTCATCTTAGAAAAGGATAGTCGACAAATCTATAAATCAAAGTAGAAAATAATCTAACGTAAAATCATTTAATAATGACCGCTTATAAATTTTTTAACAATCACTTATTTTAAATTATAAAAGGCAATGTATTAAAAAATGAAAAGTAGATACAAATAGAATTTATTATCTGAGGTATATTGTCAGAGTGTTTTTGGGATTAATTTAATAATATTTCAATTTTTTTTTTATACTAAATGTCTTTTCAATACGATGACAGCACATAATTTTATTTATTTATTTTTTAATGGGATATGACAACACATAATTTGATATGGAACTTTTTTTAAGACATTCGGGGCATAAACTCAATTTTGAATTTTTGTTGGTCAAAAGTTTATGAGTTAAAATATTTTGTTCATAAAGACATGCGTAGGTGAGAAGACCAAAAAAATGTTTATAATACTAAAATGTGTATGTCATTCTAATCTATTTACCAATTTAATTCTGTAAATTAATAGATTGAGTGATTCATAAATTAGTCATGTATCAAGACATTTTTTTAAGTCGATTAGCTTCAAGTTGGCAAGTTAGGTTCAAGTTATCACCAGGGTTGGTGGCCTGGTGGAGGACGCAGCATGTTCCTTGGCTGTGACTCAGGTTTGATTCTTGGGAGGAGGCTGTTTGTAATCTCAGCTGAGAGCTCATCCTTTACTCCCCTCGTTCCTGGACTCGACTGTGGCGCGTGTCTGCCCTCCATTGGTGTCCTGGTGGTGGGTCCCTCCCATGGTGGGGGTTAATTCCTAGCTGGCAACCGGTTATCCCGGGATTAGGGCCCACGAGGGGCGTGACCTCCACCGTCGATCCCCTTTTCTTTCTGATCAAAAAAAAAAAAAAGTTAGGTTCAAGTTAGCAAAAAAATTAAGTCGATTAGGCTATGTTTATTTGATGGATTAGATAGGATAAGATTGTTAGTGAAAAGATTATTAATGTGAGGATTGTTAGTAAATGAATTAAGTAAAAGTGTATTTGTTTTGATGATAATGTGAGAGATGATTAATGATAGGATTGTTAAATTATTTTTATATAAAATAAATAAATAAATTATTTCTATATTAAAAAAATTAAAATAAATATTAAAACAAACAGGTGCACTTGGTAAAAAAAAAAAAATTTAAAAAATAAATTTTTTATATGACTTAATGCTCTCACTATTTTTTTAATCCCACCTAAAATTCATTCAAGTTAATCCCCTTAGAGAGGGGGATTACTAAGCCATCCATACTAGCAATCTCCCCTCTCAAATCAATACCAAACAAACGTGGCCTTAGTTTCTAGGTCACTTTGTAACGCCTAGCCTATCTTCACAAGACGACCCTAATACATCCTTACATGCGATAAATTATAATTTTTATGCCCAAGTACATAAACTTTTAGGCTACAAAATAGACAATGAGTAATTAGTATATTGATAAATATAATTTACTATATGATTCGGTGAACTCTGCCATATGATAAACTAAAATTATAAAAAAGAGAAATTTATTTATATTGTTTTTCATAAATGTAAGTTTTGTAATTTTTTTAATTTCTACCAATTAAACCATAACATTTATTTTTTTATTAAGAACTTAGAACACACATTAACAACATAAGAATAAAAAAAATTCTCCCAAGTGTAATTCTAATGAAAATGATAAAAGTTTAATTAATTGTAAATTATTTTTCATATATATTTTAGACAAATTTTATGTTATTATTTAATTAAAAAATTAAATTTTAATTATTTATTTGTGCCCACGCATAGCACGGGTATTACACTAGTATATATATATATATATATATTCTAAACCAACCCCGTTTATTTCCAACCCTTCATTTTCAAATGACCCTCTCTCTCTCTCTCTCTCTCCCCCTCCATATCTCTCAGATCGCTCTCTCTTTTTCTCTCTCTCTCAAACTTCGCAGCACCGTCTTCTATTGCAACACCTCATTCTCTCTTTCGTCTTCTCTAGTCTCCATTTCACTCTCCTTCAGTGCCAATAGAGACACGGCCTCGCTAGGTCCTAACGTCATCATCAAAATCAGAGTTGCCATTGGTGGAGGTGAGGTCCTTCCTCCACCGATCTCCCTCATCCGTATAGAACTTCATACTTCTTGGTATAATAGAATTATATTTGACTCTTTGATTATCCTAATTGAGAGCCTTCTTAGTCGATATTTGACCTTTGGTTGAGACGTTACCATAATGGTTGTTGAGATTGGATTAAAACTCCAAATTTGAATAGTTGTTCTTGAGTAGTCTTCACTCTTTTATCATTTACTCCATCTACACTTTGAATCTTGATGTGACACTAGAACCATTGGAAAGCCTTCTTGGTATAATGGAATTATATTTGACTCTTTGATTATCCTATTTGAGAGTCTTCTTAGTCGATATTTGAGCCTTGGTTGAGGTGTTACCATAATGGTTGGAGAGATTGGATCAAAACTCCAAATTTGAACAGTTGTTCTTGAGTAGTCTTCACTCTTTTATCATTTACTCTCTCTACACTTTGAATCTTGATGTGACACTAGAACCATTGGAAAGCTTATTTTTGGGGCTTCGATTTAGACATAAGAACGACCTAAAATGGAGTCCAGACGAAAATTTATGTCTGTTTGAAATTTGTGTACCCGAGTTGTGTCAAGTGAACTTTTGACCGCTCAAGAGGTTTGTTCGAGATTTAGAGATTTTGAGAGCTTAATTTCACCGCTCAAGTGGTATGTTCAAAGTCAGCCACTTTAAAAGTCACTTTTGGCTCACTTTTTTTCAAATCTTTCTTTCTCTCTTCTCTCTCTCTTTCTGTCATTTTTGAGCTTCCAAGCTCTTTAACCCTTGATTTCATCTATTTCTAAACATTTTTTTACCACTTGTTCCATATACCAAAACGAGGAGCTCGGCTATAGCTTCTTTTTGATCTGAGTAGATCATCATTTCGTCACCTGTGGACTTTGGGCTTTTTTTTTTCTCTTCTCTGCAAGATGTAGAGAATTCTTTTGCTTCTCTTCAATACCTTGTTATATATAGACTTGTGGTATTTTTTATTGCATAAAAACATGGTTTGAAAAGAGGTTTGTGAAAAGCATGTAGATTTGGGTTAGGATTTTAAATTTAAGAAATGAATCTTATGTTTTTATGTTGATTTTGATAGAATGATGATTTAGAGCATGATTAAAATGAAAACCCATAATTTTCTTTATTTAAATCATGATTGAGAAATAAGATGATTAGCTAAAATTCATGGATGGGGGATTTAGTGATAGACCATTCACTGTCTAACTTGTCCTTCAAAAAAACAATAATTATATGGATCCTTTCAAAACCCTATAATATTTTAAAACTTATTTCTTTTACGATAATACCCTGATATATATATATATATATATGTATCAGATTAGCAATCAAACACTCTCTCTCATTTCGTTCTATCTTCTCTCTGTTTTGCTCTCTTATGACCATTGCTCCTCACTGGCCACAGCCGCTCTCTACCAACGTCATCGTCGCTCACCATGGAACTCTTTCTCTATCGTCTTCATTGCCACTGTCGCTCATCACATCTATAACCTCAAATCTGAGATCATTTATAGTCATCGTCGTCGAAAAATGACCATTTGCGATGGTTCACGAACCTCAAATCTAAGATCTCTCTCTCTCTCTCTCACGACCCAAATCCGTCCCTATAGGTTTAGTGTCATAACCGGCTAGTAATCCGTGATTACCAAAGGTTAGCTTAACAGTAAAATCAATAATACAACAATAAAGGCCGGCGGAAACCTGTAAATAACAAAATATTTTGTCCAATGAGCTGTGAGGACTAAAATGAACAACCAACTTTAATATACACATAAACACTTAAGTCCATAACACACTTATGTACAACATGAAACGTATGTTAGGGAATCAAATCCCATTACCAAAACAGTAATAACAAAAATCATACAACATTTACATCATTAAAAGACAGTGCCAAAAGGGTGAAAACTTAACACTTGACGGTTCAAAACCTCGCTGTGAGACACAGTAGTTGGCTTGACAAAAAGGGGTTTGGGTTGATGCCGCTAAGTCCGATCCGGTGCTTGTGATAACCTTGTTCCGTATTATGTTAATTGGTCTTTATTATGAATGTGATTATGTGTTTAATATGATTTGGTGTGCTATTTATATGAATATATGTGGTTTTGAATTTCTATATGTTTACCGTAGGAAAATCTGTTTGACTTTCTGCTTTGGAAATTAAATTGAAGGTCTTATCAGCCACAAAACCCGAAATTGACTACGCCATTGTGATTGGCATAATTTTTAGAACTTACAGTGAAATTTAATTGAAAATTGAGTCGGATCAAAATAATTAGATTCAGAATGATTAATTAAGTGCCATTAATTGGCTATAATCAAATTTGATTGAGTGGGGCTATAAAAGGGCCTTATTATATTTAATTCCTCATCTTTTAAATCATTTTGGCTGAGATCAACTCTCTAGTAGAAGAGAGAACCGACTTTGAGAGAGAGAGGAGACATCTTTGTGCATTTTGGCTCAAGATTTGTGAATTGGGAAGGCTAGGTGCAAGATTTGACCACAATTGTGAGAATTAAGGCTCCTAGGTGAGTAATTAACCCTTGACTCATGGATTTTAGTTTGTAATTTGTAAATTCAAAGTTGAATGATGATAAAGAACATGAATTGAGTTGGTTTTGTTGAATTGGAAGTCAATATGCACATGCATGTGAGAAATTGCTTTGAATTTGCATGTTTGAGCTTGAAATACATGATCCATGTTGAATCTTTGATTGAAGTTCATGTTTTTAACCATCTTTTCATCATCTAAGTTGAGAATGAGGGTTATATCTCACATGCATGTACAATTCATAAGAATATGAGTTTTGAATGCATAAGTTTGTTATGTTGGAAATAAGTTTGGTGTAAATTGGGACATGCATGTGGTTAATTTGTGAAATTGAGCTCCATAATGTAATGAATTTGGTGTTGGATCATGTTAGTACATATATATGTGAAGTTTGAGTCATAATATGCAAGATATGTTGATTTGAATACAACTTTGAAGCTCAAGAACAGTTCTAGAATTTTCAGAATTTGGCGTGTCTGCTCGAGCGGGAAATTCAGGCTCCCAGTATTTTTGCAGTCATGATATCTGCTCGAGCGGGGAAGTTCACGCTCGAGCAGGGAGCTATGTAGAATGACCTTCAGCTTGAGCGTTCGAGTTCATGCTCGAGCGTAAAAATAGGGCAACCAGTACTTTTGCAAACTTAATGGGTCCGCTCAAGCGGGAAAGTCCACGCTCGAGTGGGGACCCCTGTTTTTGAAATTTTGTAAAGATGTTCTGTGTTTCGTTTTCCGTTCTCTTTTACTTCTAAGTACTCTTAGGCATGCATTGAGCATTATGAATGAATTAAAAAGATAAGAATGAAGCCTAAAGAGGAATATGTGAATTAAGAACGAATTGAACTGTTTGTGACCCATTGTGTTCATGGAATGTGTAGGGTCGAGCTCCAAGGCAAATCATCCGGCCGATCACTATGAGTAATATCTTAATGAAGATATTTTGAGATATGTTGTTTGTTCAACTACTTATTTCTCTATAAGTCTTATGAGTTGTTGAGTTGAATTGTGGACAAATGGTTGCTATGCCATATGGTTCGGCCTAAGGCCGTTTGCTATAAATGAGTGGGCCGAAGGTCGTCTGACATGAATGATAGTCTGACTCGAATAATAGTCTGACATGAATGAATGGGCCAGAGGCCGTATGACGCGAATGAATGGGCCAAAGGCCAGTTTGACATGAATGAAAGAATGAATGGACCAAAGGCCGTTTAACATGAATGATATGAATGAATGGGCCAAAGGCCGTATGACATGTATGACACGAATGAATTGGGCTCGAGGCCATATGATGTGTTTGGAACCGTAGTCACTTGACCTATATTTATATATATATATACTAGATAGAAATACGAATTGGGCCCAAGGCCGTTTGAAGCACGTTGTTCTAAATACTGTTTGAGTAACTCCTTTATTTGATATTATTCACTGGGCTTTCGCTCACGTTCATTCATGTGTTTGTAGGTGAGCCAAGAGAGGTCCAAACCCAGCCTCAGTGAAGTTTGTGTGGAACAACCAAGGTTTTGAAGAGTCAACCCATACGTCTCACGCACGAGACTCATTTTCGCCCTTTTGCTATTTTATTACATTTTGTCATGTTGGCGAGGACTTTGGATTATGATTGTATATAGTTTTGATTGGCTGACCTAGACTTGAATGATCATGTATGTATAGAGCTTTGTGTTAGTACATATTTTGATGTGAGTTATTAACATGTGTATGTATGGTTTGTTATGATGTGCCACATAAGCACAGCTCTATGGACAAAAGTTTGAAATTGCTTCCATTTGGCCTCTTTACTTTGATGAGTTATGTTTTATCTGGTTTGAGGCCGTAGGTAATCTCGTGATTACTAGCCGGTTATGTCCTTAACCCATGGGGGCGGGTTCGGGTCATGACAGTGCTTGTTCACCTACATACATATAATAAACAGTGAGTTAGAGCCCAGTGAATAATAATTGTGTAAAGGGGTTATGAATGATATCCTCATAGTCAATTAAAAGCAATCAGTTTCAGTAATGACTAAATTCACAAAGCAGTATCTCATACATTGAATGAAATCATATCAGTGATATGTGGTACATCCAATAGCAGAACAGTACAGTAGGTCTTAAAGACCGAATAGCCATTTGATGGCCATCAATACAGTAAACAGTAGTTCCAAGAATTGGAATTGACAGAGATCACTGTAATAGTAGCAGTATGCTATGGATGCCACGAATATAGTTCATAAATTAGGACAATCATTTATTCAATAAACAGTATCATTTTACAAATAGAACTTAGCAATATCATTCATAAAATAATTAACACTTGAACATAACTTTACAACATTGTTACTCGTAGTGGGCTCCCAAAATTTCGTACTTAAGATGTGGCGTCCGACCTAAACAAACAAATCCAAGCACAACTCAATTACACTCATGTCATTCAGTCATTCATATTTAGTTTGGTACTTATACTTATTCAGTTTTTATCCATTGCTTAGCTGTTGGGTTGCAACTTTTTGTTCTATAATTCATTCGTGTTCATGAGATGCGAATGCACATGAAAAACACTTTAAAACCATGTAAACGGAGGCTCGGAAGGTTGAAAAATGGAACGAAAACAAAATCGGGACCGCCCTTAAAACCGCACGTTCGGAACCACCACTGCACGTGCACCCCGCATGTGCAATTATAACAGTGGTTGAGCTGAAACAGGGGAGGCTCTTCCGCACGTGCATACAGAGCCCCAGGCTGCACGTGCGGAACTGTGCAAAACCAGTCTGAAAATTCTGTCTCAATTTGAAGGTCCAATTTTTCAATTCTAACTTCATTTTCATGCAATTCAAGTACTAAAACTTATCAACAACACCTTGAATTTAACATATCTAGCTTTAAACAAAATTCATAACTTCAAATTGAAGCTTAAATCCATACAAAGGGTTCAAACTCTTTAAATTAAATACAAAATCATAAACCATACAAATTGAGCTCTAATCTTAGACATTCATGAAGTTTCTCTCCTCAAATTACAAGAATCATGCATGGAGGAAAGCATATGAAAAAGATTTCCATGAACATATGCAGGCATGTCAATAATTGAACTTAATTCCTACAATTCATCTCTTTTAAACTTTTGTGAGTTCACAACATCAATCTACATCCTTAAACTTTTAAGTATGCAACATTCAACTTGTATCTTAGAAGATAATGAGTGTAGCAATTTCAATTTCAAGAAATTGGAGAGAAATGCCTACCGTGATTTGATGATTTAAGAGGATTCAAGCTAATTTTCTATCTTCCTCGTAAGTCCCTTTTTTGTTTTTCTTCTCTTGAGCTCTATCTCTTTCTCTCTAGAGTTTGTCTCACTAAAGCCCACTAAATCTCTCTCTCTTTAACGCCTCTCTTTCTCTTTTGTTTTAAGTTGATGAGTAGAATGTAGGATTATTATAAATTTTCTAATTATACATGAATTACTAATTAAGTTAAATTAAACTATATTAATTTTACTCAAAGTAAATTAAGTCTCATCATAATCTACCCAAATTAGACTAAAACTTAATTATACCAATGTGGATTAGGCTCTAATTTCCTATCCAAATATTTAATTCTAACTTGTTAAATTACTGAATCAGACATCTTTATTTCATATCTATACATATCTGTTCACAATAACAATATAATACATATAACACATGACACCTTAATTAATACAATTAACACATAATCACATGATCAACATTAACTATATAATTAGCATAATTAATTAAGGATGTGGTTGTTACACCCTCTCTCTTTCTCTCTTTGTGTGTGGTTCATACAGTTTATGCTTTGTGTGTGTGTCACTCACAATTTATGCTCTCTCTCTCTCTCTCTCTATTCCTTCTTCTTCTTATGATGCTTTGTTTTTGAACCCTATCTCCTTATCTCTCTCTATTCTTCTCATGATGTTATATTTTTCGAACAGTAAAATTTTACTCTGGTTCATGATGCAACCCTCTCTTGTAAAGCCATCATCGCATCATGTTCCAGAGTAAAATTTTCTTGTCTTTAAGTAGATCAGCATGTCGTTAACCATACTAAAATTTTGATATTACAAAAAACATAGTACATACTAAATAAACGAACTAGAGTTAAATTTTACTTTTAGATCTATAAACAAACAAACAAACAAAAAACTATTGATTTTTCATTGCAATATCTCGATTTCTCATTTTCTAACAAATCTAAGTTCATTTATTGTAGATATAAAGTTGTTGATCTCAAATATTAGTTCGTAGGTATCAAATTTAAGATGGTGGTAATTTGACGATAAAAATGGTGGTCGCTGGCTGACGATAAGGATTAGCGACGTCGACAAATGATGAAGATGGTGGAGGCAATGAACAACCATTGAGTTGGTGAAGAGAGAGAGAGAGCGAGAGAGAGAGAGAGATGAGAGGGTATAATAGTCAAACAAACTATTCAAATAACAAATTTTGTCTTTTAAATAGAACTTTATTAGTATGAAGGGGTTTTGAAAGTACTAATTTTTTTTTTTTGGTCCTTTTAACCAGAAAAGAAAGATATGAGGGGTTTATGGCCAAATTTTCCTTAATTATTATGGAAAGAAATGTGATATGAGAAGTGAAAATAGAAATGAATTATGTTATGGGTTAACATGTTGGTGGTTAATGTCTATATTTGCAGAGTAATTGAGCAATGGTTATGAGATTGGGTAAATTATAAATGTGATCAAGGGTGGGCAATTATACTGTGTGATGATATGTTATCAAAAGTTTAAGTCATGTGATGAAGTTGTAATTATGGGAATTCTATGAGACTTCATTTGTTTCATTTCATGATAATTGTGCTAGATATTGATAGAGTCTTGTCCTTGGCCATCGGTGGAGGATGGTATTGACTGTTGTTGAATAAGTTATATGTATATTTCCTCGTTATTGATTTAGTTGTGAAACTTAGAATGTTGTGATGACATATTAAAGATGTGAAGGGTCCATTTCCTTTCGGCTTGTGATTGTTAAAGCGCGGCGCATTGACAGAGGTTCCGCATTCCTTCCGGTTTGCGCTCGGTAAAGCATGGTTGGAGGTTCCACATTCTTTTTGGATGATAATCGGTAAAGTGTGGGGCCTGGAGATAGGGTTTTCTTATCTTCCAACTTGCGCCCAGTAAAGCATGTGAATTGTTGGGGCTATATAGAGGTTCTGCTTTCCTTCTAGCTAGCCACCGGTAAAGCGTGGCTAGTTGAGATAGGTTACAATACCTTCTAATTAGCGTCTGGTAAATTGTGTTGTGGTTTTAATGGTCCTATAACCATTGTTGGGGCTATATAGAAGTTCTGCTTTCCTTCCAGCTAGCCATGGGTAAAGCGTGGCTCATTGAGATAGGTTACAATACCTTCCGATTAGCGTTTGGTAAATTGTGTTGTGGTTTTAATGATTGTACAGCCAATGTTGTGGTATTAGATTAATAGGTGCCTAATTGCCCCTTCCATGCCGCAAGTGGTAAATGGGGAAGTAATTGATGATGCTTATTATTGTATGACTCGTGTAATAATGATTGTTATATGATGAGTACTCGATGAATATAATTGTATGTGTTGAATTGTCAATGTTAATACAAATAGTTATTTAATTTTGTGGACTGGTAAATAGGTGGAAGTGAGTGTGAAATTAACTATATGTGGAATCGTTTTTGTGAAACTAAATGGAATTAAGGAAGTAGTCTCTTTTGAAATATGAGAAATGGCTCGTAAGAATAAGGAAAAAGAAATGAGATTTCTAGGTTATTGTAAGTGGATTATTTTTTGAAATGTATAGGTATGTACGTGTATTTTGAGTATCAAACAACACTCTATGGATATATAATTACAACATTGAGCATCATAATCATTTTTATCTATGAAGTGTTATTGTTTAGAATAACTGTGAATTCCTACTGGACCTTTGTGTTCATTCCTCATTGCTAAACCATTTTCAAGTGCGGAGTAGGTTGCTTCCTTCAAGGATCAAGAAGTGTTTTCAATTGAGGACTAATTCTTGTTGATTGTGGGTGAAGAGTTTAATTGTTATAGAAACGATGTTGTTCATGCCTTGTAATTATTTATTTTGTAATATTCAATGTAAGTGTAAGGTCATGGATTGTAACTTGTGATATTGTAAGTTCCATCATTTATATTATTTGAAAGAGAACACTTTCTATTTATTCATTTGTATCCTTATTTCCATACTGGTGTTATGACCTGAGCAATAAAATCGGAGACGTTACACTCCGCCTCAAATTTGAATTTATTTTTTATTTTTATTATTATTAAGATTTGAGGTCAGATCTGTTCGAGGCTCATATTTGTTCAAGGCTCAGATTTATTCAAGGCTTAGATCTTTTCAAGGCCAGATTTGTTCCACCTATGGTTCAAACCATCTGTTTCGCTGAAGGAGCCTTGGAAGAATTACTCGGAGGCTTCGCAGTAGTGGTGGAGGGCAGAGCTTGTTTTTCTCTGCAGCTATCCGTTGGTTGATTCAACTCAGATGATGATGATGATGATGATGACTCAGATCTAGAAATGGGAATAGGAGTATTTTGTTTGGGATAGAAATCCTAACCACCATCCATATTCTTTTTTTTTGGTTGATTTTTGTTGTTGTTCAGTTTTTGTTGTTGTTAGGGTTTGGTTTGGCTTAGTATTGTGACAGATACGATTGGTTTGGCTTTATATTTCAATAGATAGGATTTGATTTGGCTTGGTGTTTCAACAGATAAGAATTTCAAACTTATGGTATTTCACATAAGTAGATTTTCAATAGATATAACCAAAATTTCAATAGATAAAATTTTGACAGATAGAACTCCAGAGAAAAAAATGAACAGATAATAAAATTGGGATAGATAGATTTAAACAGATAAATGAAAAAATTGAACCAATAATAAAATTTGGACAGATATTTGATTAGATAAGTGGAAAAAAATTGAACATATAGTCAAAAAATTTGAATAGATTGATATAAAATTTGGATAGATGGACATAAATTTGAACAAATAATCAAAAAAATTAAATAGATAAAAAAAAAGTCAACAGATAAATTAAGGGATAAGATTGAAAACAAAATATTTTTCAAAACAAACAGAAGGATTGTTCACCAAACTATTTCAGAAAGAGTGGAACTCTCACTAAAAAAAATACCTTCATTAAATTGGACTTTTTAACATTTTTCTTATTTTTTTAATACAAATTAATTATAACAACGTTATTCTTTTTGTGGTATGTAAAATCACTATTATTAAATACATTTATTAATAAAAAAATATTATTATGTGTCACGTCCTGTTGTTAGGCTAAATATAAATGTAAAGTACATGTTTAATAATATTTATATATATTTTTTTAAAATTACAAAAAATATTATTTTTCATTTTCAAAAAGTTATGGAGATAATTGTTGATAAATCTAATTTAAGGAGGGTATATGACATTAAGCCCAGTAGATATTTTTTATTGGTGAGAGTTCCACTCTTTGTGAAATAATTTGCTGAGAAATCTTTTTTATTATTTAGGAGGACATTTCGCTTCTAATTTTACCCTTAATTTATCTGTTATTTTTTTTTTAATTATGTTAACTTTTTTTGACTATCTGTTTAAATTTATATCTATATGTTCAAAATTTTCCCTATCTGTTCAATTTTATGATCTTTTCAGTTCAAAATTTGTTCTTATTTGTTCAATTTTTTATTCTAAATTTTATACGTTGAAATTCTACATGTTCAATTTATTTTTTATCTGCTGAAATATAAAACCAAACCAAATCCTATCCATTTAAAAATTTCTATATATATATATATATTTCTTCTCTCTATCTATGTCTCTTTCACTCACTCATATGTTAAAAACAACAACAAATCCTATTTGTTCATCCTATTTGTTTATCAACAACAACAAATCCTATATGTTTATCAACAACAACATCATCACTAAATCCTATATGTTCATCATCATCATCATCATCATCATCATCATCAACAACACACCCATACACCAAATCTAACAAATATAATCAACAAATCTAACACATTCAACAGATAAAAAAAATCTAGCACATTCAACAGATCATCATCTTCGTCAACATCAGAGTGTAGACGATTTGATTGTTTTTGTATAACACTTGCAATTTTGATCTCTAAATGAAAGAATCGCAAAAATGGTTGCAGATTGTAGAAACTTTACCTGAAAAAAAAAATACTCAGTAAATCAAATACTTAAATACTTTGTAAATCAATACATAAACTGTTATATCTGCGTCCAATTTTTTATCTGTCCAAAATCATTGTAGAAACTACTAAATTTGATCTTCAATGGTCAAACACAACCAAATTCAATATTATCAACTACAAATTTCAATTTTCAAACAAATATTAAACAAAGGTAAAAAAGAAAAATAAAACTTAGAAATTGTGAGAAGTACACTGCCGTTCCTTTCCTTTTCGAACTTATCAATCCTCCTTCACTTTCCATCGACCTGAAACTTGCGTTTTTTACCTCCTTCCGATGCACTTTGAAACAACAATAGATCTCCCAGCCTTTATTTCCTATACGTTAAAGACGAAGACGAAGAGATCTGGATCAAGAACAACAATATATATATACACGCTTATATACACATATATATATATACAAATCAACTCCATTTGAATGAAATGGTGCAACCTTTTATAGTGTCTCTTTGTTTTAAAGGAAGTGTCAACCCTCCATTTGAATGAAAGGGTGCCACCTTTTCATGTTATCTCTTTATTTTAAAGGAAAGGTCATGTTCTTTCTTTATGCATTTTCTATTCAAACTAAATAGTTGCCAACAAAATCTATATAAAGGCAGGCCCATTCCAATTTTATTAATTCCAAAGGTTCCTCGAATTCAAGCATTCTTTTTATATTCTTCATATTAGTTCATAGAGATTTCAGAGAGTTGTAGAACATAAGTTTGATTCGCCTGTCAGATTATTTGTAGTGCTGCTATAAGCTGTGTTTTTTGATTATTGTGTCTTGAGGGATAGACGTTGATAACCCATAAGCACCTGTGTGGCGGCAAATCTGTCTTAAGGACAGAGTGTCACACACTCGACTTGATCAAATTTTTCAGTGATTTTACTGTTCTCAATTTTCGAAACCAAAACGTCCTGCAAATAATTTATTTATTTTATTTCAGTATTTATTTCTCTATACAAAAGATTGTACCAACAATCTTAAGACAGTACCGAATTTATTTTTTGTGTGGGTTTTTTTTCAAAATTCAAATTTTGATTTTTCCGAAAATAAATTTTTTGGGTTTGTTTAATAATGAAAATTCTAATTTTCCGTTTTCTAAATTATTGACATTAGACTTGGTTTTACAGAATTTATATTCTACAAAGTAATATTCTGGTTGGAAAATATAAATAGTAGTAATATATTGTTTGAAAATAGTAATAATATACTATTTATTTTCTTTGATAAATAGTAGTAATATATTGTTTGTTATTGGTTTTTTCCAGAATATTAATTTGGGATTATTTTGTTTTGTGTGAAATTGGTCATAAATTAATTTTGTTTTTCAGAAATAACATTATGAGTTTTCATTAATTAAAATTCTGTTTTAATTATTTTAATTTTTGAAGTTTACAGAAATAATTTTCTGTGTGGAATTAATTTGCTTAAATAAAAAGTTATTTTCAAATTAATTTGAAATAAAAGTTACAATTTTGTTTCTTTTACTTTCTTAGGGCCTCGTTTGTGAACATGCCTTTTTAGTAACTTTTTAGCTTTTTGGCTAAAATGTGATGTAAAAAAACTAGTATGTTTGGGATGACTTTTTGGCTTTTTACGAAAAGATGTGCAAAAGTAAAGAGAAAAGGGAATTTTTGACTTTTTGGTATGGATTGTTGGTTTTTTGGTTTTTTTTAGTAACTTTTTGGCTTTTTAGCTAAAAGGGACACTTGCCAAACGAGGCCTAAATTCTGTGTTTTATGGTTTAATTGTTTGTGTAGTATAAAATTTTAATTATAATTTTGTTTTATAATTTAGAATTCATGGCTACTGAAACTGCTTAAACTTCTAATCCGACCGGTGTTGTGACTGCCCCGATCCCACCTGCTACTGTAACAATCCCAGTAAATCATGGGAAAAAGCCAGAAAAGTTCCAAGGAATTGACTTTAATGGCAGCAGAAGATGCTGTTTTATCTTACTACATTGAATCTGGCACGTTTTCTTTGTGAGGATGCTCCTGTGCTAAAAGAGGATGAAACCGACCAACAAGTGGTTACTGCGGTTGATGTTTAGAAACATGCAAATTTCCTTTGCTGCAACTATATCTTGAGTGGGTTTGATAATACATTGTACAACGTGTATAGCTCCATCAAAACAACATAGCAATTATGGGATTCATTGGAGAAAAAGTAAAAAATAGGAGATGCTGGCTCGAAGAAATTCACGGTGGGCAAATTCTAGACTTTGTGATGGTTGATTCAAAGACTGTGATCAACCAAGTTCAAGATCTCCAACTCATTCTGCATTACATCCATGTAGAAGGCATGTCACTAAGCGAGTCCTTCCAAGTCGCTGCTCTAATTGAAAAATTACCATAAGGATGGAAGGAATTTAAGAACTATCTCAAGCATAAATACAAAGAAATGACTTTGGAAGAATTAATTGTGCGACTGAGAATTGAAGAAGACAACCAGACTTCTGAGAAAAGGGTTGGCAAGCATCCTATGGAGTCAAAGGCTAATGTGGTGGAACATGTTCCAAAAACAAAGAAACGAAAATTTTCCAGAGAAAGTTCATCACAAGGTTTTAAGGGGGAGGAGGGGATGCCAGGAAATTTAAGTTTAATGGTAAATGCTACATTTGTGACAAAGAGGGACACCAAGTAAAGATTGTCGTAGCAAGTGCAAAGTAAAGGAAAGTCAAGTAAGAAACCTACTCAAGCCAATGTCACCGAAGTGGACAGAATCTCCAATGGTGTCGATGACATAAACCTTTCAGCCATTGTTTCTGAGGTCAACCTTGTTGGAAATCTCAAAGAATGGTAGGTGGACACTGGAGCCATTCATCACATCTGTGCTGACAAAAAGATGTTATCCTCTTATTTAGTGGTGGACAATGGATAACAACTATTCATAGGCAACTCCTCATCTTCTAAAGTTAAATGACAAGGAAAGGTAATTATGAAGATGACATATGGAAATGAACTCACTCTCAACAATGTGTTGCATGTACTGGATATTTGCAAGAATCTTATTTTCGGATCTCTGTTGAGCAAGAATGGGTTTAGGCTAGTTTTTGAAAGTGACAAATTTGTACTTACCAAAAACGGGATGTATATAGGAAAAGGTTACATTAATGATGGCATTTTCAAAATGAATGTAATGACAATTGCTTCTCCTATGATTAATAAAAAAATACATCTTCTTCTTACTTGCTTGAGTCTTCTAATTTATAACATGGTAAATTAGGATATGTTAATTATGGATCTTTGCGTGGATTAATTAATATGGAATTTTGGCCTAAATTTGAAATTGATCCAAATCATAAATGTGAAATTTGTGTTGAGGTAAAATTAACCAAAACTCATTTTCATTCAATTGAAAGAAGTACGGAACTACTTGAATTAATTCATAGTGACATTTGTGATTTTAAATCAATTTAAACTAGAGGTGGGAAAAAATATTTTATCACTTTCATAGATGACTATACTAGATATAGTTATGTTTATTAATTCGAACCAATGATGAAACTTTGGAAACTTTCATTCAATATAAGAATGAAGTTGAAAATCAACTTGGTAAGAAAATCAAGATTTTAAAAAGTGATAGAGGTGGTTAATATGAATCATCTTTTGGTGAGTTTTGTAAAGAACATGGAATAATTTATCAAACCACTGCTCCTTACTCACCTCAGCAAAATAGAATTGCTAAAAGGGAAAATAGAAGTATAAGGGAGCACCATCTTACAAATACTTAAAAGTGTGGGGGTGTTTGGCTAAAGTGGCTATTCCTAGTCCTAAAGAGACTAAGATAGGTCTGAAAACTGTTGATTGCATTTTCACCAGTTATGCTAAAAATAGTAGTGCATATCGATTTTTATTCATAAGTCAGAACATTCAGAAATGCATGTAAATACTATTATTGAATTTAGGAATGCATCATTATTTGAACATATATTTCCTAATAAGACTGGACAAGAGACTAGTACTAACAAAAGATCTTATGATGCCATTATTAGTCAAGATCAAGAACAAGATCAAAAGTTAGATCAAAATTATCACGACCCAAACCCACCCCTATAGGTTTAGTGTCTTAACCAGCCAGTAATTCTAGGATTACTGAAGGCCTTCGACCTGAATAACAAAATATAAGGGGCTAGTAGAAGCAAATATGTAAAATATATTGTCCATAGAGTTGTGTTGACATACATGGGATAGTTAATTCAAAACTTAGATATATAAAAGGGACGTCATATTTACATTAGTTATACGTCACCAAATTCCACATATACCGTATTTACAAAACATGTCCAGAAAAAGCATAAGAAAAGAAGAAAGCTTAAAAACTTGTTTTATCTAAACTTGATCAGGTCTCAAAAGGAAACCTCCTTGGGAGACACAAAGGCTAGCTGACAAAACCCAAGCTCCAGGTCATCAACTTTGGGCTTGGTCACGCTTCTGGTCACCTATATACATAATATAAGTAGTGAGCGAAAGCCTAGTGAATAATAACAGAATAAAGGGTTAAATAAATGATCTCCCATATCAGATTTAGAAAGCAGAAACAGATTCATATTCTTATTCAGAGTTCAGAAGCATATACTTATTCAATTTCACAGAGGATCATACGTGGTACACCCATTAACACTAACAAATCAGATACAGAGCATTAAGGGTCATACTTGACCAGTTCTATAAAGGAACCTCCAGTACTGGGAACAGATAACATACTTAAGCCATGATATTGTTACCCCCGGGCAAGAGCCATAAGACCACGATATTATTACCCCCAGGCAAGGGCCTTGTGCTCATAGACTACAGTATTATTATCCTCAGACAAGGGCTATGTGCTAAGGATGCCAAAAAATACATTTCAATACATGGACAATCATTCATTGATATAGAACATAACATTTCAGAAAACAGAGCATTTCTTGTCATATCATATAGGAAAATATTTAAATGTAAACATAGCTTTACAAAGTTATTACTCACAGATGGCTCCACTTGCAGAATAGATTAAGCAGATAAACTAGACCGTTTATGGCGTGTGACCTACACAAACATAAAACAGATACGTATTGAATTACACACCCAAAATCATTAACATAGTTCTTTCTTATCTTGGTGTGTTTCTAATCTTTATTCTCATTATTATGTCTTAAACATGGCCTAGTAATGCCTAGGATGCAATGAGGATGGCAAAACATGCTATTTAACACTTAGTCAAATTTGCTGAAAACAGGGTCCTCGCTCAAGCGTAACTTCCCTCACTCGAGCGGAGGGTCGAAAGTAAGGGTGGTTGCTCGAGCGTAACTTCTGTCACTCGAGCGGTCAGTAAACTCTGTAAAAGTAATGGTTGCTTGATTTTTTCGCTTGACGCACGCTCGATGATCGCTCGAGCGTGAGACTGCAGTCTTCGCTCGAGTGCAACTTTGGTTGCTCGAACGGTTTGCAAAATGTGTAAACTTTTGGAAGCATGCAATTTACGCTCGAGCCAACTTTTGGTTGCTTAAGCAGAAGTGCAAAACAAAGAGTGGTCGCTCGAACGCAGGTTCTGTAGCTCAAACAAAGAAGCAGAATTCTGGAATTTTCAGATTTGCTCCCAAGCATTTAAACGCGAAGTCAAAGCCTTAAAACATAACCTTTGAGCCCCAAAACTTGAGAAAACACTTGTAAACTTATAAAACATCATGAATTAAAGATCATTACACAAAATCAAGGGCCAAAAGCAAGTGAATTCTTCAAAACCAAACTTGAATTACATGTATACATCCCATGCATGTGTTGTCATCAACTCAAATCTTCCAAAACATGTACAAATGAAGTGTTAAGGTGCAAAACCACAATGAGCTCCCATAGTTGAACAAAAATAGGTCCTTGCATATAAGAATTTGTTAAAATCAAAACTCAAAATTCATGAATTATGCATGCATGTATGGTATGACTTAAATTCCTTCATTTCTAGCTCAATTCTCATGTTTAAACACTTAGACCTCTTGAATTTATGCATTGTTGGCTCAATTACATAGCTAAAGGGTTGAATTCTTACCTTAGATGCTCAATTATGCTCTAGGTGGCTAATTGGTTGAGATTCTAAGCTAATTCTTCCAAATCTTCCTTAATTGCCCTTGATGGTTTCAAATCTCTCTTGGTTTCTCTCTCTCACACATTTGAAGCTCAAGTAGAATGAAAATGAGAGTGTAAAGTGTATTCTAGAGGTCTCATATGCCTTATATAGGCTTAATTAAGAAGACTTAATTAAACTTGGCTTAAACTAATCAAATTGACGCTAATTATCCTAATTAATTCGTTCCAAACTAAATTTTAATTAAACATACTATAACATTATAAAAATTCTAAATAACACAGAAACCAAGTCAATTTTTTGATTATATACCGATAAAGCCTTCAATTCGCAGAACAAAACAAACACATAGACAGATGTTTATACAATAAATAGATAGAAACACAAATAATGCAACACACATGCAATTAATTCAGAATTTCATCTTAATTACTTATTAGGCATCCTTAATCATGGTTTAACAATAAATCATAGGTCGGGGTTGTTACAAAAATGAGAAAGAGGAACCTAGGCGTAGTAAACGTGCTAGAACCTCAAAATCTTTTAGTCTAGATTTTCTAAATTTTTTGTTAGAAAATGAGCTTTTAATTATCAAAGAAGCTATGTGCAGTCTTGAGGCTCGTTTATGGAAAGAGGCTGTAAATAGCGAAGTTGAATCCATCTTGCAAAATCACACTTAGGAATTGGTAGATTTTCCACAGGTTGTAAAACGTCTTGGGTACAAGTGGATTTTTAAGAAAAAAATGAAAGCGGATGGATCAATTGACAAATACAAGGCAAGATTTGTGGTTATTTTGACACATACTCACTAGTTACTAGAATAACATCCATTAGAATGCTAATTGCCATTGCATCTGTGTACAATCTAGAAATTCATCAAATGAATGTGAAAACAACTTTCTTAAATGGTGAGTTAAATGAAGAAATTTATATGAAACAACTAGAAGGATTTTTTGTTCTAGGAAAAGAAAAGAAAGTGTGTAAATTGGTTAAATCATTATATGGTTTAAAACAAGCACCAAAGCAATGGCATGAGAAATTTCATAAGGCAATGATGTTAAATGGATTTAAAATTAATGAATATGACAAATGAGTTTATATTAAAAACACAGAAAAATATTATGTCATAGTATGTCTTTATGTGGATGATGTGCTCATCATAGGTAATAATAATGACATGATTAAAACTATCAAGAAAATGTTGAATAAACATTTTGACATGAAGGACATAGAGATTGCTGATGTAATTCTTGGTATGAAGGGTCATGTCTCTTCTTCATGTATTTTCTATTCAAACTGAATAGGTGCCAACAAAATCTATATAAAGGAAGCCCCATACCAATTTTATTGATTCCAAAAATTCCTCAAATTCAAGCATTCTTTTTATATTCTTCATACTAGTTCATAGAGATTTCAGAGAGTTGTAGAACATAGGTTTGATTTGCCTTGCATATTATTTGTAGTGTTGCTAAAATTTGCGTTTTTTGATCATTGTATCCTAGGAGATAGACGCTGATAACCCGTAAGCACCTGTGCGGCGACGAATCTATCTTAAGGACAGAGTGTCACACATTTGACTTGATCAAATTTTTCAGTGATTTTACTGTTCTTAATTTTCGAAACCAGAATGTCCTGTAAGTAATTTATTTATTTTATTTCAGTATTTATTTCTCTACATAGAAGATTGTTCCAACAATATATATATATACGGAGAAGCTTGTCAGATAGATTTGACAGAGTTATCGGAGTTTGATGAGTAGCATTAGTGACCTCGACCTGGATCTCATTCGACGATCCCATATTTTGTCGCGTAGACGTCATTATCTGGCCTTGAACTGACATTGAGGGAGATTTGAGCCAATCTACATCGATGGCGACTCCGATAGTAGTGAAACAACTTCGGCGACGATGGTAGATGAAGTGGTGGTGGGGAGGAAAAGAGGAAAGGAGAAGGAGAAAAAGGAACGGGGCCCGCCGGGAAAGGCGGAGATGAGGCTACAGATGAGAGAGAGTGGTTATGGTGGCAGTGGTTCTAGTCATAGTGGTGCGATGACAGCGTTAGAGCGGGTCTAGCGGTGTCAGAGAAAGAGAGAGAGAGAGAGAGCTCTAAATATCAAGGGTTTGCAAGCTATGGAACATATCGCACCATTTAAATAGATAAAACAAAATAGATAGTTTGGTCTTTTTACAAAAATGTGTCCTTATGGACATAGTATTTGTGTACGTGGATCTTAGCCAAAAGAAATTCAAATTTGAGTTTTTGACTTGAGTCCCCAAAGTCATGAACGGTTTAAATTTTTTTTCTTACAATTCTTTTAACCATAGAATATTAGTTTAACTTGTTAAATTGTTTTTGTATTCCTTCCTCCTCCCATCACCTATTACTTTTCACTATTATTGCCCCTCCTATAGCCACCATCACAAAAGTGACCTCCTTTAGCGATGAACAATCAACTCCAACCATTAGCCACCACCTTTAGCAATCAACAACTGCTTTTGACCATCATCAATCACCTATTATCAGTGACCATCACCTTTAATTAGTACCTCTTGCCAAAAACCACATTCGATAATCGATAATTACATATGAGAATCATTTCTAACTGTCGACAACCACTTACAATCATCACTTCTAATTGGCCTTGTTTTAAAAATACATGTGTACTAAATATGTTTTTATTTTCATTTTTACAAAAAATAAACATCTATATATGTGTGTGCGTTAATTTTTTCTATAAATAAAAAATAAACAATAAAGATTACCAAACAATACTAAATGTAGCGATCTTGATTTTTCGTAAGCTTTTATTTATTTATTTAATTATTATTATTATTATTATTATTATTATTATTATTATTATTATTGTCATCATCTTATTCTATTTTTGGCTTTATTAATTGTGTGGTTACATGAGAATTTAATGTGGTATTTAATTAATTTAATGTGATAGTTAATTTTATGTAATTAATCCAAATATTTATTTTTATATATATTTATATATAAAAAAGGGTGTTATATGTATTGATTTATAAAGAATATTTATATATGTTGTAATTATTTAATAAAATAAAATATAAATAATGTCAATTGGGTTATAATTATAAGAGGTAAAGGAAAGAAAGAAAAAAAAGAAGAAGAGAGAGCAGCCGAAAGAAAAGAAAAGAAAAGAAAAGTAGAGAGAGAGAGAGAGAGAGAGTGTGTGTGTGTGTGTGTGTGTGTGTGTGTGTGTGTGTGTGTGTGTGTTTAATCATCAAAAAGAGGGTGTGCCTGTGCGGGTGAATCAGAGAGAAAGCCGAGAGAGAGAAAGAGTGGTGAGGTAGAGAGGAAAAGGAAGAAAAGGATTAGGGTTTCGTTTTGGTGGTTTTATTAATTTTTTAAATATTTTTTTGATCTTCAAAAAATTATTGTGAGTACAAAACGTACTTTCCTTGATTCATGTTTAATTCGTTGTTTTTATTTATTTGATGTTAGTTTGATTTTGTATTTACATGAAGATGATAGATTGATTTTAATTATTTTGATTAGTTGTGTATGTCAGGTTTATGGTTTTTATATGTGTTTATTTTTATGGTTGTAATCACACTGAGCATCTCCAATGGTAGTAGGCATTTTACCTATCTAAATATTACTATAAAGTATATATTTTATTTTGCCTATCAACTGTTTTATGCTTTTACTCCAACCATGCTCTTTATTTTAGCTATTTATCCAAATACTATTAATTTTATAGAATGCCACATCAACAACAAAGATGGAGGGAAATGATCCTAATGATTGAATACATTTTACCTAGCATTGAAGGCTAGCTACATGTAGCTAGTGAATATGAGTTGAGTCAAAATGTCTAACCTGTATGCCTAGTGCATTGGAATTGAAAAAAGTAAATCACACTAGGCATTTTAACTAAAAAGTATTATATGCCTAGTGCATTGGAGATGCTCTTATACTCCACAATGATATTGATTGTTGTTTTATTTGAGTATTGGTGAGAAAGAGTGTATAAAAAAAAGTGAAGGTTATGAGATTTATTTAAATGCCTTAGGCTTGACATTGTTATGTTTGTTCTCATGAGTAGATGAGAGATTGTGTATATATATATTGTTGCCTCGTTCTCATGAGTAGACGAGTGCTTTGATTTCCGTGCGTACGTATATGCTAACCGTCCGGGGAGCGTGGGTCAAACTCGGGATGATATTCCTATGCAAGTTTGGCTTCAGAGCGTTGTTAGGTATACGGGAGGCACATGGGATATATGTGTAGGTCGGAAGGGAAGTGCCGAAGTGGTGGAGTTAAGGTACAAAGAATTAAACATGAACTTATTGGTATAGTGTGAATTGCTTTGCTTTGTACACCTCGAAAAATAGTAAACGACCTTGATAAGTTATGAAATTTGGGCAGAGGCATGTATATGTAATTCTTGACAACTGTTGTATTTTAACTTTGTGCTAAAAATATCGATTGGAACTTGTAATCGAATGATCTTGGTTACAATAATTTTTATTCGTTTTACTAATGCAGATTTTAGATGCTGTTTTAATCCACGAAACGAGCTCAGTTTTATTAGTTTCGCGTAAACTGAAGTAAAACATTATTCTGTACACTTTTTGTGTTTTGAACTTTTCCCAAAAAAATCATCTTAGAGCAATTTCTTTTCATTTTTCAGCTTCATATTTTTCGGTTGAATTCCATCTAGATTCTTCTATCCAGTTTTTCTCTTAACCTATTAGTTTCTACTAAATTCCATTGTCTCTTAGGAAATTTAAATCTGTACAACTTTTGTTCCTTGAGTTTTGGTCAATTCAAATTATTTAAGTATGAAATGGTACATTTTTATATTTCTTTAGCAATTTACTTATGATTAAATGATACTGACTTTATTTTTTTTTACAGAATGGTGGGTTTTACTAACTTTTTATGCAGGGCTGACCCACCATATATTTTTTTTTTATGTTTATTTTGTTATTTTATATTCAATTTATATTTAGTTGTGTACGGGCAAGAAACTAAATGCCACCGTATCTCGAGAAACTACTACTCCTTTGTCTCGGTACGGGTATAACTACTTGTCTTGTCTCGTAACAAGAATTAAATGTAATTTTGTTTGTGTTTGGTGGACACGTGGATGTTAAATCTTGTACTTGTTACGACCCAAACCCGATCCTATAAATTTAGTGTCGTAACCGGCCAGTAATCCTTGGATTATCAAAGGCCTCTTAGCATAATAACACATAGTTAGAGGCTACGGAAGCAAATACATGAAATATACATAGTCCATCGAGCTGTGCAGACATACATGAGACAAATAATCTTAAACTTTCATAATTATACAGGTGATCAAAACATAATACGTCACTTCATGTAGATTTGTCACGACCCAAACCCACCCCTATGGGTTTAGCATAATGGCGGCGATGTCAAGAGATTCAGAAGGCACGCTTATGATAAAAGCGATGTCTGAGTACATGGGCTGGCGAAAGCCAAAACAGAAATTAAAAGATGTCCAATGAGCTGTGACAGTCTGTATGCAAAAAGACTTTTTATAACATATGCACATTGAGAACAAAAACGGTATATACATACATCACTTACAAGCATACAGGTTAGGGACCAAATCCCCACCATATGATGATACAAAAGATCACTTTCGGTCTATACATGTGAGGCAGTTAGGGTGAATCTGAGACACCCCAAGAACAGCCTTAGCTTGAACAGATCTGGAACCTCAAGGTGAGGCACAAAGGTTGGCTTGACAAAAGGGAATTTGACCCAACGCTCCTAGCTTCGTTCCGGTGCATGTACACCTGTATATATATATATATATATAAGCAGTGAGCTAAAACCCAGTGAATAACATAATGCGTAAAGAGGTTAAGAATGAATGCCCTTTCAGTATTGAAAACAGTCATTCAATCAGTATATCAGTTACTCAGTCATAGCAGTCATATGTGATACATCCAATAGCAAAATAGTACAGTAGGTCTAAACAGACCGAACAGTCAGTTGATGGCCATCATATCAGTAAACAGTAGTGGTTCCAACATGGAAACCGATAGAGATCTCTGTGACGATGTGATCTGATGCGAACGGTAGGTTGCTAAGGATACCACTGTCTGATTCACAATTAGGACATCATTCATTCAAGAATAAAGATCATTTCGTAAAGCGATGCAGTTCAATTGTTCAGAGGATAATCATTTTTGAATATATCTTTACAACATTGTTACTCACAGAGTTCTGGGCTATAGATAAGCTAGAGCGTCTCCGGATGCCAACCCTACACAGTTACAGAGTGAACACACACTAATCTACACAGTTGGGAAAAATAATAGCTTAATCCCTAAATTGACTTGGTGTGGTTCTACATCAATATCCTCATTAAGATGCCTTAAACTAGGCCTAAGAATGCCTAGGATGGAATGAGGATGCAAATATGCACTTTAAAAACATTTTCAGCTTTTTCAGAAAACAGAGGTCCTACTCGAGTGTGGGTTTCCCCGCTCGAGCGGACATGCAAACAAAAGGCTCCGCTTGAGTGTAAACTTTCCCGCTCGAGCGGTCTGCAAAATAGGACAAAAGTATTGGATGGGTGAAAATCACGCTCGACGGGCGCTCGACCCCCGCTCGAGCTTGTGACTCAGGTCCCCGCTCAAGCGTCCATTCTTCCGCTCGAGCGTACTGTAAAACAAATGAAAGTGCTGGGAACACGATTTTCCCGCTCGAGCACCAGTTTACCCGCTCGAGCGTGAGTCCAAATTCTGGAAATTCCAGATTCGAACCTCAAGCTCAAAACCAAGTTTTAAAACACCAAATTCGATCCTCTTGGGCCAATTTTTTGGAAAACTCTTGTAAACTCATAATATAACATGATTCAAAAATCAATTTGAGAAATCAAAACCCGAAGGTAGTTCAATTAAATCCAATTTCAAACCAAAGTTCAAGAACATACTTCCAATGTGACATGCATGAGTTTAAACCAATTCAAAGCTTCGATCACTTGCTCAAATGAGCCAATCCTTTCAAAAACATGAGGAACTCATGGTCCAATGCAAAAATATGAACATGCATGTGGAATTTCATTAACAATAACTTCAAAACTCAAGAATGGCAACATGCATGCATGATTTATGCTACAATTCAACATTTTGAACTAACTCTTGGCTAGAATCTCTAATTTCACATGGATCATGCAAGACAATACACAAATACATCAATGAGAGGTTGAATTCTCTACCTTAGGTCTTGAGTCTAGAGTTTGGAAGCACAATCATGCAAATTTCCTTTAATTCTACCAAGTTTCCAAGCCAAAATGAGATGAAATCAAGCTATCTCCCTATTTTCTCTCTCTCTAGTTGGTTTTGCTTAGAAATGGTTGATGAAATGAAATGGTAGTGCCAAACAAATGAGTCAAATACATAGCCTCGAGTTGTCCACTAGGTGGCAATATTGAAAATAACCCAGTTAATGTAATTTAACATTATTTAAACCAATTTAACCATACCAAATCACATTTCAAATAAATATACCATAAAAATCACATTAATTCTAAGTAGCATAAAACATTAATCAATTTCAGACTCGGCTGCCGATAAGGCCTCAATTCGCAGTTTAAAGCATAAAACACGAACAGATCATTTAAACGACAAACAGATAGATATGCAAAGAACACAATATGTTCATGCAATTAATTCGGGATTTCAGTCTAATCATTTACTTATCCAGTTCAGTCACAGTTTAGCAGTAAGCAGTGGTCTTATTAGTAAACAGTAGTGAGGGTTGTCACAGTCTCCCCTCCTTATAAAGAGTTTGGTCCTCCAAACTCGAATTACCTTCATTCTGGAAGAAAACAAGATTCAGTGGGAACAATTCAGGATATCTCTTGGTCATATCATCTTCCCTTTCCCAAGTGGCATACACGCCACGATGGTTTTTCCAGTCAACTTTCACTAACGAAATCTCTTTGTTCCTTAACTTCTTGATCCGTCTGTTCACAATCTGAATAGGCCGTTCTTCATAAGTGTAGTCATCACTTAGCACTACACGGGTAGGCTTAATCACATGGAAGGGATCCCGAAGATAATCCCTCAACATTAAAATATGGAAGACATTATGCATATGCTCTATTTCGGGGAGGAGTGTTACTTGATACGCCACCTGATTGATTTTCTTAATAATCTCAAACGGTCCGACATACCTTGGCGCTAGCTTACCCTTGACTCCAAAACGAGTCTGCCCTTTCATCGGTGTCACTTTAAGAAAAACGTGATCCCCTACTTCGTATTCTCTGTCTCGCCTGCGGACATCCGCATAATTTTTTTGTCGACTCTGTGCGGTTTTCAGTCTCTGTTGAATCAGTTTCACTTTTTCAGTAGTTTCATGTACAATTTCGGGCCCAAGTAAAGGCCCATCTCCAACTTCTGCCCAGTAAATCGGAGATCTACATTTCCTACCATACAAAGCCTCGAAAGGCACCACACCAATGCTTGAATGAAAACTGTTATTGTAAGCAAATTCAGCTAACGGTAAATGGCTTTCCCAATTTCCTTGAAAATCAAGGACACATATTCTCAATAAATCCTCCAGAGTCTGGATGGTTCTTTTTGACTGGCCATCTGTTTGAGGATGATATGCACTACTCAGTCTCAATTCAGTACCCAATGCTGTCTGTAGGCTTTGCCAGAATCTCGATGTAAACTTCGAGTCCCTATCAGAAACAATGGACACATGCACTCCATGCAATCTAACAATCTCATCAATATAGATTACAGCCAATTTGTTCGCGTTATAAATTGTTTTGACTGGTAAGAAATGAGCAGATTTAGTCAGTCTATCAACAATAACCCAAATTGAGTCCATACCTTTCGGGCCCAAGTAAAGGCCCATCTCCAACTTCTGCCCAGTAAATCGGAGATCTACATTTCCTACCATACAAAGCCTCGAAAGGCACCACACCAATGCTTGAATGAAAACTGTTATTGTAAGCAAATTCAGCTAACGGTAAATGGCTTTCCCAATTTCCTTGAAAATCAAGGACACATATTCTCAATAAATCCTCTAGAGTCTGGATGGTTCTTTTTGACTGGCCATCTGTTTGAGGATGATATGCACTACTCAGTCTCAATTAGGTACCAATCTTTGTCAGAGGCTTTGCCAGAATCTCGATGTAAACTTCGAGTCCCTATCAGAAACAATGGACACAGGCACTCCATGCAATCTAACAATCTCATCAATATAGATTACAGCCAATTTGTCCGCGTTATAAATTGTTTTGACTGGTAAGAAATGAGCAGATTTAGTCAGTCTATCAACAATAACCCAAATTGAGTCCATACCTTTACTGGAGTGAGGTAAACTAACAATGAAATCCACAGTGATATGTTCCCATTTCTACTCCAGTATCAGTAAGGGTTGCAGTAAGCCTGTGGGTTGTTGATGTTCGGCTTTAACTTATTGGCAATGAAGACATTTCGATACGAAGTCAGCAATTTCTTTCTTCATCCCCGGCCACCAGAAATTCAGTTTCAAGTCTTGGTACATTTTCGTATTCCCTGGATGGATAGACAGTTTTGAATTGTGGCCTTCTTGCAAAATTCTTCTTTTCAGTTCAGAATCACTCGGTACACAAAATCTTCCCTGGAATTTCAACACATTATTCTCAAATTTGAAATTCGGCCTCAGTTTGGATTCCCGTTCTTCGATGATTTTCTTCAAGAAGTTATCCTGTTGCTGTTTCTCTTTAATCTCTTCAATCAATGCTGGTTGAGCAGAAATAGCAGCTAATGTTCCACATTGTTCACGCAAAACGATTTCAACTTCAAATCTTTCAAGGTCACATAGCAATTCTTTCTGCCCAGTGAGTAAACAGGCTAAATTCCCAATCGATTTCCAACTCAGTGCATCGGCAACGGTGTTAGCTTTTCCTGGATGGTACAAAATTTGCAGGTTATAGTCTTTTATCAATTCTAACCATCTCCGCTGCCTCATGTTCAGTTCTTTCTGTGTGAAGAAGTATTTCAAACTCTTGTGGTCGGTATACACTTCACACGTCGCTCCATAAAGGTAGTGACGCCAAATCTTTAGTGCAAACACCACTGCAGCAAATTCCAGGTCAGGGGTTGGGTAGTTCTCTTAACTATGAGTGATCTATTTATATGTTTGATTAGCTAGGCTAATTAAGTGGGCATTAATTTAATTTAATTTAATCGTTTCAAATCGAATCTTGATTAAACCTACCATAATGTTCTAACAATTTCAAATAGCACATAAATCAAGTAAATTTCTAAATCGGATGCCGATAAGGCCTTCAATTCGCAAACCGAATAAAAACATGAACAGATCTTTCTATGTTAAACAGATACAAACACAAAATAATGTAATGCATATGTAATTAACTCAGGATTTCTTCTTAATTACTTGTTAGGCATACTTAAGCATGAATTATCGCTAATCATGGGTTGGGGTTGTTACAGTCTTCCCATCTTAAAGAGTTTGGTCCTACAAACTCAAATTATCTTCATTCTGGAAAAACACCGGATTCAAGAGAAACAACTCAGGGTATCTTCTCCTCATGTGTTCTTTTGTCTCCCAAGTTGCATAAGTTCCTCCATGATTCTGCCAATCAACCTCACTAATGGAATTTCTTTGTTTCTCAATCTTTTGATTCGACGGTTCACAATTTGTATTGGCATCTCCTCGTATGTATAATTATCTTTTAGAAGTACATGCGTCGACTTAATCACATGTAGCGGATCTCTCAAATAATCCCGAAGCATAGAGACATGAAAGACATTGTGCATGTTTTCCATCACCGAAGGTAAGGCTACTCGGTATGTTATCGAATTAATCTTCTCGAGAATCTCATATGGCCCAACATATCTTGGCGCCAACTTGCCCTTAACGCCAAACCGGGTTTGCCCTTTCATAGGAGTCACTTTTATGAATACATGATCACCAACTTCATACTCCCTATCTCTTCTTCGAATATCTGCATAACTCTTTTGTCGGCTCTGTGCGGGTCTTAGGCGTTGTTGAATCAGTTTAACTTTCTCAGTCGTTTTTTGTATCAGTTCTGGTCCCAATAACGGTCTATCACCTACCTCGGCCCAACAGATCGGAGATCGGCATTTTCTATCATACAAAGCTTCGTAAGGAGCCATACCAATACTTGAAAGGTAGCTGTTATTATACACAAACTCGGCCAATGGTAAGTAGGTTTCCTAACTGCCTTGAAAGTCTAGAGCACACATTCATAACAAGTCTTCCAACGTTTGAATGGTCCGTTCAGATTAACCATCTGTCTGTGGGTGATAAGCATTGCTTAGCCTCAATTCATTTCCCAAAGCTTGCTGTAGACTCTGCTAGAATCTTGAAGTGAACTTGGGATCTTTGTCAGACACAATAGATACTGGTACGTCATGTAATCTCACAATCTCATTAATATACAAGATAGCCAGCTTGTTCGCACTATACAATGATTTAACAGGTAAGAAATGTGCGGATTTGGTTAAACGATCAATAATTACCCAGATAGAATCCATACCTTGAGAAGAGCGAGGTAAACCCACAATGAAGTCCATAGTGATATACTCCCATTTCCATTTTGGTATTGGAAGCGGTTGTAGCAACCCAGCGGGTTGTTGATGTTCAGCCTTAACTTGTTAGCAATGCAAAAATCTAGCCACAAAATTTGCAACAGACTTTTTCATCTCAGGCCACCAAAAATTTTGTTTCAAGTCATGGTACGTCTTTGTATTTCCCAGATGCATAACAAATTTCGAATGATGAGTTTTAGTCATGATGTGTTTTCTCAAATCAAAACAATCCAGCACACAAAGACGATTCTAAAATCTTAACACATTATTTTCGATCATGAACCCAGGCCTCGGTTTTGAGTCAATTTCATTGAAAAGTTTCTTCAAAACCTTATCTTCATGTTGTTTTTCTTTAATCTCTTCAACGAGCGCAGGTTGGATGGAAATGGCGACTAAAATCCCGCATTGTTCTCGCAATACAACTTCAGTCTCATTCTTTTCCAAGTTGCATAACAATTCCTTTTGACTGGTAAACAAACATGACAAATTTCCCATCGATTTTCGGCTCAAGGCATTTGCCACAATATTAGCTTTTCTCGGGTGATACAGAATCTGTAAATCATAGTCTTTAATCAACTCCAACCATCTTCTTGTCTCATGTTCAATTCTTTTTGGGTGAAGAAATATTTGAGGCTTTTATGATCCGTGTACACTTCACAAGTCACACCATACAGATAATGTCGCCAAATCTTCAAAGCAAAGACCACCGCGGTGAGTTCAAGGTCATGGGTTGGATAATTTCTTTCATGAGGACGGAGCTGTCGAGAGGCATAAGTAATTACCCTTCCATTCGCATTAAGACACACCCCAAGCCTTTGTAGGAAGCATCACTATAAATTTGGAACCCGTCAATACCATTAGGTAGTGTCAGAATTAGTGCAGTTACTAATCTAGTCTTCAACTCTTGGAAGGCAGAATCTCTTTGATCGTTCCAATCAAACGCCACATTTTTCTAAGTTAACTAGGTCAATGGCATAGCAAGTTTTGAAAAGTCTTTCACAAACCTTCTGTAATATCCTGCAAGTCTTAGAAAACTTCTAACTTCTGACACATTTACCGGTTTAGGCCAGCCTACAATAGCTTCAGTTTTTTGCGAATCCATTGATATGCCATCCTTGTCGATCACGTGTCCCAGAAATGCTACGCTGTCAAGCCAAAACTTGCACCTGAAAAATTTTGTATATAATTTCTTTTCTCTCAAAATCTGTAAGGTAGTTTTCAGATGACTTTCATGTTCTTTGCTGTTTTTAGAATAGATTAGTATGTCATCAATGAATACAACAATAAATTCATCAAGAAATTGTTTAAACACCCTATTCATCAGGTCCATGAAAGCAACAGGTGCATTTGTTACCCCAAATGACATGCTTAAAAATTCATAATGTCCATATCTAGTTCGGAAAGCGGTTTTCTCTACGTCTTCTGCTTTGACTTTTAGCTGGTGATACCCAGATCTAAGGTCAATTTTAGAAAACACTTTTGCTCCCTGTAATTAGTCGAACAAGTCATCTATTCGGAATTTGTTCTTGACTGTTACTTTATTCAATTCACGGTAATCTATGCATAATCTCAACGACCCATTCTTTTTCTTACAAACAACACTGGAGCACTCCAAGGTGACGTGCTCAGATGGATGAATTTCTTATCTAAAAGTTCTTGGAGTTGGACTTTCAATTCCTTTAGTTCAGTGGTGGACATTCTGTATGGAGTTTTAAAAATCGGCTGTGTCCCGGGTACAACATCAATGGTGAACTCAATTTCTCTATCGATTAACTCCCCAGGTGTGGACACACTCGCGTGGGGCCTCCCGCCACAGTTCGGACTCGATTTGTCATGGTTTTTAATCTAAACCAAAGAGTCCAAATTCGGCAAATCGTTTTGGAAAATAGATTTTTGTAAAGAAGTGCCAAACATAGATTGCTTTGCCAGATACAGAGTCGCCACCTAAATATTTTTTATGGGGGAATTTAGAAAACCCTGACTCGTTTGCCTAAGGCCACGTGTCCGTCATCACCAAAGTTGCCTCGGCTCGGGAACTTGGGTACGATTGGGGAATGTAAGCTATGAGCACCCCCTCTCGCCTGATCCGAAGATTGGCCTCTACTAACCATGATATCTAGTTTTGAAAATTTTATGTGCCCTTAAACCGGTTATTAGCCTAAAATTACTATGTGATGCACACAGCAAAACAAGTATAGATTAAATTGCCTAAGTCGGAACAAAGCATCGCATTTCCGTTTGTTTGGAAAATGGTTTGAATTTTGCTACTTATGAATAGGCTAAAATACGGATTTCGATGAATTATCCCAATTCAAACAATCCAACCTTCACCCACAGGCATTCAGGTAGTTATAACATGTAAGCATATAGCCTCATGGTAAGTATATTATAATGGCAACACTCACACTTATGCAAGGATGCTAGAACATAAATGCTTACCGAGTACTCCAAGCCAAAACAAAAACTAGTTAGTAATCATATGCATGATCCTAGTTCATGTTTTTAAAATGTCTAATGTAACACATGCAAAGATGCAATCTAGGCAGGCTCGGCTATCCTAAACATGACATGTGAAGTGTAACAGATAATTTGGAATTGAAATACAATGCAGTTAGCATGATGCGCCGAGCCCAGTGCATGCAAGACAAATGTGTGAATGAACGCATGCATAACATAAGGTATGCTAATTTAAATATGTCTTAATACTAACCATCAAAAGCTAGTAAATAAAAGGGAAGAAAGAAGTGGGGGTTGGAAAACATACACACTCACATACACTTATTACACAATTGCCCTCGTTTGGAGGGTCCGAATAAATATTACACAACCAAAGGACTATTACTAAACCAATTATCACAGAACTTCTAATTATTTAACAAATTAAATGTAGAAGGAAGGTGGCCGCAGCCCTGCCTCGGGATGCGTAGATGATGCATGCTCGATCCGCCTTGCCCAAAAACCCAGTACCATGCCACTGTTGTCTCTGTTTACACTGCCTTACCCCTCTGAAAATTATGAAAGTCTCCAGGCCCCTTTTGAATCACCCCCTGAGTGCTCTGGGATGTCATCGGCCAGAATAAGAGGTCATCGGCCATGAGAATAGGCTTACCGGCCAAAACTTGTGTCATCGGCTGGACCCTGATGGTCGGTCGGTACTGGAGATAGCCGGTCGGCCATTTATTCCTACAGGATCCTGCAGTTGACAACAGCAGAGGGCAAGTAGTGTATGGCATGAAATTTTCAAGCAAATGTGTGCATGGCCACTCTCCCAATCATGTTATGGACTCAAGGGAGTGTGGCCCCTGGTACTCGAGCCACCAATCACGCATTCCAATGCATGATGGCCTAAGACGCCAAGTTTGCCAATCAATGTAAATGAATGCAACAAAACAAATGAGTGCCACTACCCTATCATGTTGAGATCGAGGGCATTAGCGACCGAGGATTGAAACATGTTTCGTCACTTCAAGTATGAACACTTCTCAATCCTCATACTTGGTTTGACACCCCAAACCAAGCAAAATGTAATGCGATGTATGCCATATACAATGCAAAGTAATGCACCTAATGCAATGCCATGCTACCTATTCGTGCAAGCTAAACATGAACATATCAAGCATACACCAAGGCTATGTGATGCAACCAACTATACAATATGCAAACATGCAAACAAAACATAATGCAAGCATGCAACTAATGGTATGCAACATGCAACATGCTAAGTATGCAACTACATACAATGGTGGTCTTAAATTGAAATGGGAGGCCTCAGCTACATCCCAAAACAGTGGCCAAGAGTGCCAAAAATGATGGACAAGTACTCATGCAAACATGCACACCAATGAGCCAAAAACCCAAGCATGGAAGGCGACTCTCAAGAACACTCAAAGGTGATATACATGGACATTAAACACTCATGTTAAACTCTGAAAAACATGCGAAGAGTAATGCCAAAACATGCTAGGGGATGGGTGTAAGATAGAAGGCATTCAAGGGCACAAAAAAAAAGGCATTACTCAATACTTATGCAAGCAAACATGGCATGAACTTTTCAATACAAAACAAAGTTTTAGCATGCAAAAAGGACCTCCAAAACCCACTGATATGGCAGCTAAGGGACACAAACCAAGAGGCATGCATTAAGACCTATTTCAAGACATAAAAGAACAACACTTCAAGGCATGAAAGGGATGATGAATGCAAGCATACAAGCATGGATTAGGGACTGAAATGGCATGAGAAATGATTCCAAATCACTAAAGCAATCCAACTCAAGCATACTCATGACTCACACACTAAAGACTCACAAGCCAAAATGCAAAGAGGCTATACCAAACATGGAAAATATGATCAAATCAGTGCCTAACAGACCTCAAGCATGATGAAATATGACCAAGAACTTCACAAAGTTGGGCAAGAACATGCATGCATGATGGTCTTAAAGGCAAGATGCATTTCTAGGCAAAATAGAGGATTACCAAGCAAGTGTATTACATATGCAAAGGGTCATGAATCCGACCAAAAACAGAGGCATAACATGACCCAATAACACCCAAAAACCTCTGAAATGAAGCCAAAAGCAACTACACATACATGCTACCCTTATGAGCCAAAAATGTAAACAAAAAAGAGACAAAGGGAGAGGGGTGTCCCTCCCCTATGCAAGACCTCAAAACCCCTTCTTCACCACTGAAAATCCACTGGATTTTAGTGGTGAGAAGGTCAATGCACAACGGTATTCAAAGCTTAACAAAGAGAGCACAAAAAAGGGCTAAACAAAGCCTAAGAGGGGGAGGTCGACCCCCAACAACAAAATGACCTTAATGAAAGATCTTAAACATGAAAATACAAGACTTTTTCAAGTTATACACAAAGTCTAAAATAGCATGCAAAGTGGATTAAAAACTAGTGCAAGATTGGGGAATATAAAGCAAATAGTGTTACTCTTGAAGAACACTTGAAGAACAGCAACCTCAGCCTCTTCTTTATGATCAAAACCAGTTCAAAACTCCAAGGACAACCTTTCAACACCTCCCAAGTCGAAGTATGGTGTAAGACTATGTGTTTTAGTGCAAAACTAAGAACAAACTACACTTTTAGGCCCTCAAACACACACAAATCAAGAGAGAGAGGGAGATATAGAGAGAGAGGGTGATATATATCACAAATATATGTAATTAGGTCTGGTTTTGCTCAACCCCTTCAAAGGAGAGGAAGGGTCTCCTTATATAGGCAAGGCAAAGTGTTAAGCTTCTTAAAGAAGCTAACAAAAGGGTCAAGGCTTCTAAGGGAAGCTAAGGCAAAGGGGTCAAGGCTTCCTGAGGAAGCTGGGACAGGGGTGCAAGCTTCTTGAGGAAGCTAAGACAAAGGTCCAAGCTTCCTCAAGAAGCTAGACCAAAAGGGTGCAAAAGGAGCAAGTTCCTCCATACAGCTGTATAGAGGACAAATCCGTGTACTCCAACTAGCACAACTGGCATGCACTATGCCTGAAAGAAGCCAAAAGGTGGTATCGGCCAGAAAAGGAGTCCATCGGCCAAATAAATGGTCGGCCGACCACACAAAAAGCCGACCGGCCATCACTAATGGCTGGTGGAAAGAAAACAAGGCCGGTGGCTCTAAGCCATGGCCGGTGGGTTTAAGAGATGGCTGACAAGCCACCTCCTACCCTCAGGAGCACAAAACACAAGCCCTTGGTGCAAAACCAAGCACAGAACAGGCAAGTTAAGAGATCCTGAGGCAAGGCGCGTAGCCGAGACTCCGAGAACTTAAAACGAACACAAACATGGATGATCACCGAGTGTTCAAATGGTGACGTCCAAGTCTTGAGGACGGTCAAAAATGGGATGTCTACAGTTGCCCCTCTTTGACAGAACTCGAAAGTCATAACAGTGACGGAAGTGAGTGTCAAAGCCTAGAGAAGACCCATTTTTGACAAGGCCGAAGACTTAGACAAAGCATGCAAGACAATAAAGATATGCGCCCAAAGGTGGAGGCAAAATGCAACTAACAATGCAAGAAGTCGAACATAACTTATGATCATGCCAAGAAAGCTGTAACGAAGCATGACAATGCAACGGTTTTAAGCAAGCAAACACAAATCCGACTACATTACAATGCAGAAAGGATGTAAGAGAATTATGTAATTCTTGTTATGTTTCACGCGGAGAATACAATACCTGTGCGGTTCATCTGGTCGTGTCAACTTCAAATGAACCGTACATACAATATCGTGCCTGTAAAAGAGAGAAACTTAACAGGTACAACGTTGTTAGCGACATGCATAACAATGCGGTTGAAAGTGCGTGACAACGCCAGTGAAAGGGTGCACGACAATGTGGATGAAAGGGGTGCATAACAACGCAACCCGAGTGTGTGCATAACAATGCAATTTAAAATGTAAGCACATATGAGTAAAGCACACGCGACAACGCATGCAATGTGTGAAAAAGGAACTTGAACACATATAAGTAAAGCACAACGTGACAACGCATGCAACATGTATAGGAATTTGAACACATATAAGTAAAGCATAACGCGACAATGCATGTAATGCGTATGGAAACTTGAACACATATAAGTAAAGCATAACGCAACAACGCATGCAATGTGTATAGGAATTTGAACACATATAAGTAAAGTATAACGCGACAATGCATGCAATGTGTATGGGAACTTGAACACATATAAGTAAAGCATAACGCGACAACGCATGCAATGTGTATGGGAACTTGAACACATATAAGTAAAGCAAAATGCGACAACGCATGCAATGTGTATGGGAACTAGGGGCATATTCAACTGATGCATGGCAAAGGCATGTTATTCATGATGTTGAGATGCAAATTCAGAAGAAGACAAGGCATTATGTAATGCGAGACGCGTAGCGAATGCACTTTTAAAGCCAAAACGAAACAACGTAATATGACATGATTGAAATGATTTGCGGAATTCACCATATATAACAAAAAAAAAAAAAAAGGATACGAGAAGGGACGCTTCTCGCGCGCACCGAGCATCGCTCGTAGAAGATGTAGCTCGAGGTCAACTCGAAGGTCTACTAATGTTCCGAGAGTGCACTTCCTTGCACTGTCTTGAGTGATGAAGGTGCCAAACCACATCGTTGACTTGAACAAGGGTGCGGGATGCATCGATCGTAAGGGGAGGTTACCGGTATCAAACTCGATACTCTGCTGCCCTGCTCTCTTTTTGTTTTACTCTCTTTTTTACTGGTAGTTTAAGCATATTGCACTGCCTCAGGCAGGTTTTCAAAACTGTATATTTTTGCAAAAGACATAATGGAAATGAAATAGCTATTTCAAAAATGGTGTTACGATTGTACTTTCTATGCATCGCATCACGTGGCATCACATAACAATACGAATGAAATCGAACTTTGTTTGAAAATTAAGTACTTACGTCGTAATAATCAGGTAGTGAACCGACTTACAACTCGATAAACAAAACAAAGAAACTTAATAAGTTAACCAAGTGTGAGTACAACTTGATAAGCAAAGTGAAGACTTAAGGAAATGAAGTACAACTCGATAAGCAAATGTACAACAACTCGATAAGCAAATGGGCGTGACCCCAGAAAAATCATCATCGGAGGGCATTGGAAGTGGTGCCAGTCCCCAAATTCTCAGCATGTTCAACACATAAACAGCTCAGGGGACAAGAAGGAAGACCACCGGCCACAACGGAAAGCCATCGGCCTCAAGGAATGGCCATCGGCCAAAAGTGATGGTTGGTCGGCACAATTTTTGGCCGGTCGGCCATGTATGGCAAGAACCACTAGAATGCTGACAGCTATCCCCCACGCACACCTTATCCCCTACAAAAGCCTCAACTTCGTAGTTTTCTTCAATTCAACACTGATTTGCTCCAAATAGAAGAGTTCCTTGCCCAAAATCTCATAGCTTGGATTGCCAACTTGGATGGCTCAGAAAGGTTGAATTTTCGGGGGTTCGGCATAAACGCACTATTTACTCTGAGTCGTACTCCGCTGCACTTTCCGTTCCTCCATGTCGCGGCAAGGTTTTGGAACCCGGTAACGTATGTCTTTAGCTTTGGCGGGCAAGAGGTATGTCTTACCTTCGAAGATTTCCAAGTTTTGATGGAATCCGAGCACAACGAAGAAATCCTGCCCCAACTTCGCTTTGGCCATGCGCAAGCTTGAGGGCGAATGTGTGGGCTCACGATGCATGACGCTCGATCTTTGATTGGTGACGGAATGCTGGATATTCTGAGTTTAATTTGTCGTTTTTCTAACGCCGGCGACCGCGGCGACCATCACTGGCAAGGTTTTTGGCGACACACCCTTTGTTTGTGCATGCTATCCCATTTCTTGCTTGCCTCAGGTTCCGAGGATCTAGCGTCCGGTTGATCGAGGTTGTCCAAAGCTTGAAGGAAGGCAAACGCTGCGTTGCCATGACGTTGGCCGAGACGTTGATGGGCTTGGACGCTTTTCATTGCCGGGAGACGACTAGATTTGCGAGGAGTCCACCATTGCTGCAGGTAATATTTCCCACCCAATCTTACATATGTATTGCTCACATCACTCGGCTCTCAGGCTCGGTTTTTCTCACAAAACCCTTTTCTCACTGTTCTCTCATCGTACATCTCTTTATTCTTTATTCTCTCATTTTTCATCCCTCCCCAGGTGTGGTTGATGGACAAGTTGCAGGTTGTGGACTCCTGCCCGGTATACTCAGCTCGCGGTTATTTCTTCTGACAACGTCTGGTCGATGCCCTAGATGAGGGATGGTGGTTTGAATGGATGTGCCATCTGTCTGCAGACCGCATAGCTTGGCGCTGTCCTTGGCTTAATCTACTAGCAATGAGCTATAGCATGTCCTGGCAGATTGGGATTCAGTTGATAGGCTTGACACACTGCATGTTCTACTTCCCGTTCCGGTTCCAACGCCAGTTTGGCCATGATCAGACTTGTCCACCAGAGGGGATAGAGTATCTCTTTGCATTCGGTCCGAGGCCTTGACTTGCTCGGTATGCCACAGCATGGAGGACTAGAGAGCTCCTGGCCCCCGCTCCCACTTTCAGTTGCACTTTGTCAGATGAGTGCATAGATTAGCTCAATGAAGAGGCACAGATTGGACCCACTTTAGCGTTAGTAGCTTTGACCAGCTCTGAGAGGAGGTGCAGGAACACCTGACTTAGCTATGCCTCGGATTTATTGCTTCATTAGTATTTTCGAGTTTTCTTTATGATTGTAACCAAAAACAATTTCAATTTGTATGCAAGAGCAGGAGAACTTTGTATTGAAATCAATAAAATTAAAGATTGTGGGTACTGAAAATTTTTCGCTTTGGTCCAAAAATGGTCTAGGTTGTAAAAAGATTAATTTGAACAAAGTAAACTTTTATTAAAACTTTCCAAAACCATTTTTGATATGGATCAGAACTGGACACGCTTGAAATCTGTCACTAAGATGCACAACCCCGGATCTCAGCAACTGGAAAGTTGCTTCTAATCTGAATAGTATCAAGAAGATCGCAAGACAAAGAATAAAGTTGCCCCTAGTCTGAAAAAGCATCGCAGAGATCATAACCGAACTCTTGAATGCTGAATAGACAAAGATGACTGAGATGATCAAATGGACAAAGTTGATCGGGGAAAAGTTTATGGCTGAACTTCAGGATGAAGTTGCCTACGTATCCTAAAGATGGGAATCAAGCCTTACGTAGTTCAGGCTCGGGTTCACTCGAGTATTTTCACTCTCCTTTTACGCTCTAACTTTTGCCAAGGCCGCCCTTTGCGGGTTTTCAACCTTGCGAGCTCAGTTTTTATCATTTCAAATTTTTTGTGCTCTAACTTTTGCCTAGGTCGCCCTTTTAGGTTTTCGGCCTAGCGAGCCTCTCAGGGATAATATTTCTTCAACTTGTCCATATTGATCGGTTGGAAGAACTCTAGGCCATCTAGGTCCATCAGAACCACAGCTCCACCTGACCAGATAGACTTAATGATGTAGGGACCAGTCCAATTGGGTCTGAACTTGCCCCTCAGGTCGTGGATGAGAGCTCGATTGTCTTTGAGCACCAAATCTCCTTCTTTCAGATTCCTGGACTTAACTTTCTTGTTAAAAGCCTTGGCAATTCTGCGCTGATAACCTTGAACATGGTACAGTGCTTTCAGTCTGCGCTCGTCAAAGAGCATGAGTTCTTCAAATTTGCTCTGCTGCCAATCTACTTCGGCTATCTGACACTCAGCCAGCACTCTCAAAGACGGAACCTCAATTTCAATAGGTAGAATGGCCTCCATCCCATAAACTAATGAATACGGAGTCGCCCCAGTAGACGTTCTAATTGAAGTCCGGTAACCCCACAGAGCAAACGACAGCTTATCTAGCCAATCTCGGTAGGTTTCCACCATCTTCTGTAGTATGTATTTGATATTCTTGTTGGCGGCCTCAACCGCTCCATTGGTGTGCGGCCGATAGGTGGACGACTTATGAAAAGCCACATTGTATTTTTCCAACAAATCAATCACTTCCTTCTTGAAGTAGGAACCATTATCTGAGATGATCTCGTTTGGGACCCCGTAGCGACGGATGATGTTGTTTCTGATGAATTTCGTGACATGTGAAGCCTTCAACACTGCATAGGATTGGGCCTCAACCCACTTTGTGAAATAATCTATCGCGACCAGGATGAACTCATGCCCATTTGACCCCTTCGATGTGACAGCCCCGATTACATCAATTTCCCAAACTGAAAATGGCCACGGTGAAGTCATATTGTACAGCTTTGATGGCGGGATGTTCATGCGATTTGCATGGATTTGACATTTGTGGCATTGCCGAACAAAGCCGATATAATCCTCCTCTATGGTGGACCAGTAGTAACCTTGTCTGAGGATCTTCCGAGCTAACATTACCCTGTTCATATGCACACCGCATTCCTCTCTATGGATGGCCTCCATTAGGCGTTTTGATTGTTCAGCTTCAACACACAGCTTATGCATTCCAAGATGACCTCTCTTATACAATTTACCTTTGCAAATAATGAATTGAACGGCCATTCTTTTGATTGCCCTTTTGTCCTTGGCATTTACCCTTGGTGGATATGCTTCATTCTCCAAGAAATTCCAAATATCGTAATACCAGGGGTTCTCATCTTGAACCTCATCTATAGCAACAATTAACTCGTAAGCCGGCACAAATTTTTGGTCAATAATGACTGGACACATCCAGACTCCAAACGGGATGTCTATTATGGAAGATAGAGTTGCTAATGAATCTGCAAACCTGTTGTTCTCTCTTAACAGATGAGTAAAGTTTAACTTCTCAAACCGAGGAATTAACGAGTCCAAGGTCTGGTGATACATAATCATCTTTTCTTCTTTGACTTTCCAATCTCCTTTCGCTTGAGATACGACAAGGTTCGAGTCCCCAATGACGTCAAACCGTTTTGCCCCTAGTTCGAGGGCTGCTTCTAGACTGGCAATGCATGCCTCATATTCTGCTTCGTTGTTCGAGACTTTGAACTGGAGTTTGAAGGCTAGAGGGATACGGGAATTGTCAGGTGCTATCAGCAACACCCCTATTCCGTACCCATACTGGTTTGACGCTTTGTCAAAGTACATCGTCCAAGTTTCATTGTTGATATGAAAAATGGTCTCATCTGGGAATAAGTACTCAACTGCTTCACCCCCTTCCACCGGATGATCGGCTAAGAACTCTGCTACTGCTCTTCCCTTGACTGACTTGCGCGTTACATATTTCAGATCGAATTCGGAAAGCAACAGCAACCAACGAGCTAGCCTACTCGTAAGCGCCGGTTTCTCGAAAAGATATTTGATGGGATCCAGTCGTGAAACCAACATTATAGAGTGAGCTAACAGTTAGTGCCGCAGCTTCCTGGTAGCCCATATCAAGGCTAAGCAAGCCTTCTCCAATGGTGTGTAGCGAGTTTTATATTCTAGCATCTTCTTGCTCAGATAGTAGATGGCTTTCTCCACCTTGTCCTTTGATTCTTGCGCGAGCATGCTGCCCATCGTAGTCTCAGTTACTGAAAGATACAAAATCAACGGTCTCCCTGGCTCTGGCAGTGACAACACGAGCGGGTTTTGTAAGTATTCCTTGATCTGTTCAAAAGTAGCTCAGCATCGGCCGTCCCATTGGAATTTCTTTCCTTTCTTCAGGAGGCCAAAAAGTGGTTCACAAGTTAAGGTTAATTTTGAGATAAACCGTCTTATGAATTGCATTTTACCCAAAAAGCCTCACACCTCATTTTCAGTCCTTGGTGGTGGCATTTCTAAGATGGCCTTGATTTTGGAAGGGTCGACTTCAATACCTCTCTGTGTAATCAGAAACCCTAGCATTTTTCCTGCTGTAACGCCAAACGTACACTTCTGAGGATTCAGCCGCAACCGAAATTCTCTGATCCTTTGAAAGAACTTTTGCAAGGCAATGTAGTGGCCCTCTCTTTCTTTAGACTTGACAATTATGTCGTCCACGTACACCTCAACCTCTTTGTGGATCATGTCATGCAATATCGTGGTCGCGGCCCGTTGATATGTAGCTCCTGCATTCTTTAACCCAAATGGCATCACTCTGTAGCAGTATGTCCCCCACGGGGTGGTGAAAGCAGTCTTCTCCCGGTCTTTAGGTGCCATCACTATCTGATTGTATCTTGAGAAGCCATCCATGAATGAAAGCAAAGCATGCCCCGCTGTGAAGTCCACCAACTCATCGATATGAGGTAAGGGAAAGTCGTCCTTCGGACTAGCTCTGTTCAAATCCCTGAAATCCACACATACCTTGATCCTGTTATCCTTCTTCGGCACCGGAACGATGTTGGCCAACCAAGTCGGGTATTCAGAAACCAGTAGGAACCCTGCGTCAATTTGCTTGGTGACCTCTTCCTTAATCTTGAGGGCCTAGTCCAGGCGGATTCTTCTGAGTTTCTGCTTGACGGGTCATGCCTCAGGGTCAAGAGGGATCTGGTGCTGTACAATCTCAGGATCGATTCCAGACATGTCTTCGTAGGACAATGCGAAAACATCTTTGAAATCTTTTAATAAAGCGACTAAGTGCTCGCGTTCCTCCGAAGACAACGTGGACCCGATCTAGACCAGCCGCGGGTCCTCCTCAGTACCAATATTCACGGTAGTGATTTCATCAACTAAAGGTTTAACAAATCATTCCTGCTCTTGATCAATTAATCGTTGCAAAACTGGGGAAATTTCTTCCTCATCGTTTTTGTCAAAATTTTGAAAATCCTGATTCAAGCAATAAATCAAAGGCACAGAAAAGTACTCAGAAACCACATCCACATCATTCTCATTAAGCACATCCAAGCCGTCCGATTCTTCTGTTACAACAGACTCAAAAGAGAAAGAAAAAGATAACCTGGACAGGACTGTGGCATCCGGGTTATCACCCCGAGAATCTGGGACTCGAGACTTAGTTGGTGGAACTTGATTCCGACTCACAAGACTTCGGTAGAATCGGTTCGCTCACTACGACCAGTCTTTGCTTGACAAAAATCCCTCCTCGTACTGCCAAATGAGGGAGGGTGCGATGGATACATCCAAAATATTTGCTGGTAGGCCCGCAGCCATTTCATTCCCGATCATGGACACCGAGAAGTTATCCCCCGAGCACTTCTGTTCGATCGGAGGATCTGAAAGTCGACATGCCAGCGCTACCCCCATTTCACTTTCGGCGTCCTCGGACTCTTCTTTCTTGCTCTGCTTAACCTCAACTGTTGGGTCAGTCTGCTCTTCAGCAACGTCATCCCCGGATAATTGCAGATCAAAGAAGATCTCAATACCTTGTACACGCTTCCTCTCCGCATTTAGCCACGGCTCTAGGAAGCCACAAAATGGAAAGTCCTCCTCCTCCCAGACGAAGCGTTCGTTTAGGGTACCCTGGATGAGCTTGTGCATCAATTCAAAAGGCTTCCCCGCCTGCTTCGCTCTGGCTCTTCCAGCTATCTCCTTGCCTTTCCTTATCCAATCCTCTTTGGTGGGCAGATATCCCAAGCCAAAGGTATGCGGGTTGTGTGACACTTCGGCTAATGCTGCGACACCCTTCCGGCCGCTCTTTCCCAATCCCATCTCGGGGATGTGTTGAAACTTATTCATGAGGTATACTAATTGAGCACTAACATATAACCCCTCATTAACAGCCATGATGTTCTGAACTACCCGAGCCTCGGCCAAGGTAAAACCCGACATGAACACATCCTCCATACCGTGCTCAATTTCCAAAACTGGCGTAGATACTTCTGGTGGTGGATGGATCGACGAATTTCCAAAAACAATGGCTACTCCATTCCCATGGGGGTATTTCACCATCTGATGCAAAGTGGACAAAACTGCCTTCACTTGATGCAGCCACGGTCGCCCCAAAAGTAGATTGAAGGTTGTAAGAACTCCTAAGACGTGAAAGTCAACTTTATGCTATCCCGGGCCAACCTGGGTCTGAATTTTCACTGTTCCCATTACTTCTCTGCTCGTGTTTTCATACACCCGAATCACCTGGGCTGTTGGCACGAAGTTTGCAGTCTTCAAACCGATTGCATATGTAGTCCTTGCTGGGCACACATTGATGGCGGACCCTGTGTCGACAAGCACCATAGGTATCCATTTGTTTCTGCACTCCACGGAGATGTAGAGTGGCTTGTTATAGTTCGCACCCTCGGGTGGCAATTCTTTGTCGGAGAAAGTCAACATCGAGGTAGCCCCTCCCGAAAAAACTAAGCCCACCAGCTGTTTGGGTGTGGTGTCTATCGAGAGCTTGGCCTTGTCCATGGCCGATAAAACAGCTTGCCGATGTACTCGTGACGCCATAAGCAGTCCCCAGATGGAGATGTCTGCTTGTATTTTTTTCAGCTGCTTCAGTACAGCTTCTTCTTCGAGTTGCTTCTCTTTTTGTTTCTCTGCCTCCTTATCTTTCCCAAATGCCTCTGGCTGATCTAGATGCGGAGGTTTGAAATACCGTCCATTCCTAGTCATATGGTCAACTTCACCAATGTACCAGGTATCGTTTGGTTGGTTGCTTCCCCAATCCTCATCCGTGTGGGCAAGACATAAATCATCGTCCTCCCACCACATTCCATCGGCAACCGACAAACACCTGTCCGGCTTCAGTATGACTGCTCTCGTACTTGCAGTACCCTCTATCCGTATGCTTGCAGCATTCTCTGTCCCTACGCACACAGCAGTTTCAGTCCCCACGTGAGCTTTAGCTTTCCTGATTCTCTCAGAATCCCCAAACTTTTCCTGTTCCAACTGCGTTAGTACAGCTGTTTGTTCAACAGTTCCTGTATTCAAAATGCTCCAATTCTGAGCGAAATTCTTGTCACCGGCGCTCTCCGGCGATGTATCCTAATTTCCGACCCTTCCGGCCACCACTGTTATTCTTGCCCCTGTCGAGCCCTGTTCCAACTGAGATTCTTCGATGATGTCTGGTAGGTCATCAAGCCACCTGGTGGCCTCTACTGATTCCTCGAAAGCTGACCAGTTGACGGCTGTGTCCCTTGGGCCTTGTTCGTTGAAAGATTGGAAGTTAGCCAAGTCCCCTTCCACAGCTGCCAGGTCATCTATCCTCTGACCTGATTCATCCCCCTGTATCATACAAAGCTCTGTCCCTGTCGGCAATTCAAAGTTCGGCCCAACCTGGCCCACTGATAGAATGTAGTTACTCAGACTGTATACCTTCTCAGAAAAACTCCCAGATTCCTCAGATTCTGACTCAACACTCCCATTCTCCTCTGAAATCTCCCCTACTCTGTTTTTGACAGTCACCACCATTGGTTTGAGTTGGGTTCTAGAGAAGTCCAATATGCACAAGTCAGTGCAGTCAGGAAGGAGTACCTCCGACTTGGGTAGGTGAGATGGGGTGATATATTTACTAGGGTCGTAAGGCACGACCCTAGTCTGGATAAAGTTGATTCTTTTGGGAGGTGGAGCTTGGTGGTGCGGTGGGAGAGGGTTTGTTGTGACATTGGGTTTTTCGGGAGGCACAATCACCCCATTATCAATGAGATCTTGAATCTCATGACGTAATCGGTAACATTGGTCGGTGTCATGACCGTGTTGTTGATGGAATGCACAATATTTGGCTGGGTTATGGGTAGAAGGAAGTTTCTCCGGCAATGGCCGCGGCTCTAGGGGCTTCAAGTGCCCATTTCTGATTAAAACCCCTAGAGCTTTGGACAGGGGCATATATAGTGGAGCGAAGGCTCTTTGGTTTTGGGGCGGGTATTTGGCTGTTTGTGTATTGCTTTCGGACGCACCGGAGAATGGTGTAGCTGCCATGGTTCTTGGAGGGGGAATGGTGGTGACCATACTCACTTTCGAGGTTCTTGTAGGTGTAGCGCCGCTCGGGTCTGCATTGGTGTTGTGGTTAAAGGTTCTCTTGGGTTGCTCTCTGTCATTGTCGATCAAGCCTTGCTTCAAGGCATCCTCGATCTGTACTCCCATCTCATGCAGATCTAAAAAGGTAGGGAAGGGGAACACGATCATTTTCTGCATCAGTTTGGGTTGGAGATTGCGCACAATCATCCGAATCTGATCCTTGTCAGTGGGCCTTAGGGTTATCATTGAGGCCTTGCCCTCTATCTGGTCACAAATTCTGAGAAGCTCTCCTTAGCCTTCTGTCTCGTTGTCTCAAGATCACGGGTCGTAATCTCGATTTATGTGTTATACGAGTATTGTGCAATGAAGGTCTCAGCCATCTCGTCCCAGTTTCTCTTGACATCATCTTCTAATTTGGCATACCAGATGGCCGCTACACCCGACAGGGTCCGGCCAAACAGAGACAGTTTCTGTATTCTGGTGAGGCCTATCGGCCTCAAGATATCTGAAAACAACCTCAGGTGTACCATGGGGTCGCTGGACCCATCAAATCGGTCAATATGCGGCATCTTGAATCGATCTGGCAGCGTCACAGCTGTGTCAGTATACCCGTCCTCAATGTCGGGGATAGTCTTTACCCCTTGGGATTTCTTAAACATCTTTTCCAGCTTGCTCAACTTTAATGCGGTGGGGTTCGCTTCGAACTCGAAGGGAGAATCCGGTACATTGACGGGCGTGGGCGCCTTGGATAGTTGTGGTAGAATTGGGGGCGGAGCCGGCCCCGTTGGAACGTCTATATCGTCTTGGATATTCTAGACGTTTGGTGTCTCCTCGGGTATCGGAACCCTTGGTGGGAGAGGAGCTTGATGTGAAGCAGATGCCCCGGCTTGCTGTAGCCTTATGATTAACTCTGCTTGTTCCGTCATAACTGTGGCATGTTGTTTGGCGAACTCCGCCTGTCAGACAGCATCTTGCTGCATAGTTTTCATGCTGTCTTGGAGCTGGCGCACTATCTCCTCTAAACTTGCCATACTACTCTGATCTAGCTGTATTGTCGGTGTATGTTCCCTTTCTGCGGGATAAACAGGACTCTGATTCCGACTATACCTAGGCGGAGTGGACAAAGCCCTCTGAACTGTCTGTTGAACTGATATCCTCTGCCTAACTGCCCTCTGTCTGGTAACCGGGGGTAGAGAATGATACATTGGTTGTCCGTCTACCAGATCCTCAGATCGATGGAGTCGACGACCTCTTGTCCAGAGTGCTTGGGGAATATCTACTTGGTCTGAAGCAATTGTGCTAAACTACCTAGCAAAAAGATAAATAAAGCAGTAATAAGGAAATAAACAACCAGAAAAAACGGACAGCATAACAGTGTAAATAAACACACAACACACAGTTGGGCATCACAACACGTAGTTGATGAGCTGAATACACTGTTCTCAGATGTTTGATCACTGTTCCTAGATTACTGGCCCCAAAACCAAATCTGATACCCGCAGATAACTGATCCTCAAAACACTGGTGCCCGCAGGCCTGATGCCCAAACTTGCAAACTGACATACGCATTCCCTGTAGAGATACACTCTAAAAGCACATAGCAAGTAAAGAAGAGCCAAAACACCTCTATGTTGGGGTAGGGTTTTCCTGTCCTATTTTGTCTGGAGCTAGGGTTTCACTACGCACGCAGTGGTTTCAAATAACCTATAATTGGGTAAGCAACCTGTCCTAGCTTGGAATGGTCACTATGGATTCCGAATATGCACTAGGTCGAATGGTCAAAATGGGTGCCCCGGTAGAACCGGGGTTTGTGTTCCCATACTGGCAGAGCCCGTAATCGGTAAGCCTTATGGCACGCAGTCTCTGGCAAACCGTTCAGGAATAACAGATGGCAAACACGGTGTTCTAGGCGCACCAATGCACATGTAATGCAAAGAAACACATAAGTGTAGACAAAGCAAGATATCATGAGTTCGAGTCAAGTTCTCTAAATCCCCAGCAGAGTCACCAGAAACTGTGGATGTGCTCGCGTGGGGCCTCCCGCTACAGTTCAAACTCGATTTGTCACGGTTTTTAATCTAAACCAAAGAGTCCAAATTTGGTAAATCATTTTGGAAAACAAATTTTTGTAAAGAAGTGCTAAACATGGACTGCTTTGCCAGATACAGAGTCGCCACCTAAATATTTTTTATGGGGGAATTTAGGAAACCCTGACTCGTTTGCCTAAGGCCACGTGTCTGTCATCACCAAAGTTGCCTTGGCTCGAGAACTTGGGTACGATTGGGGAAGGTCAGCTATGAGCACCCTTTCTCGCCCGATCCGAAGATCGACCTCTACTAACCATGATATCTAGTTTTGAAAACTTTATGTGCCCTTAAACCTGTTATTAGCCTAGAATTACTATGTGATGCGCACAGCAAAACAAGTATAGACTAAATTGCCTAAGTCGGAACAAAGCATCGCATTTCCGTTTGTTTGGAAAATGGTTTGAATTTTGCTACTCACGAATAGGCTAAAATACGGATTTCGATGAATTATCCCAATTCAAACAATCCAACCTTCACCCATAGGCATTCAGACAGTTATAACACGTAAGCATATGGCCTCATGGTAAGCATACTATCATGGCAACACTCACACTTATGCAAGGATGCTAGAACATAAATGCTTACCGAGTACTCCAAGCCAAAACAGAAACTAGTTAGTAATCATATACATGATCCTAATTCATGTTTTTAAAATGTCTAATGCAACACATGCAAAGATGCAATCTAGGCAGGCTCGGCTACCCTAAACATGGCATTTGAAGTGTAACAGATAACACGTATTCAATTTGGAATTGAAATACAATGCAGTTAGCATGATGCGCCGAGCTCGGTGCATGCAAGACAAATGTGTGAATGCACGCATGCATAACATAAGGTATGCTAATTTAAATATGTCCTAATACTAACCATCGAAAGCTAGTAAATAAAAGGGAAGAAAGAAGTGGGGGTTGAAAAACATACACACACTTATTACACAATTGCCCTCGCTCAGAGGGTCCGAATAAATATTACATAACCAAAGGAATACTACTAAACCAATTATTACAGAACTTTTAATTATTTAACAAATTAAATACAGAAGGAAGGTGGCCGCAACCCTGCCTCGGGATGCGTAGATGATGCATGCTCGATCCGCCTTGCCCGAAAACCCGGTACCATGCCACTGTTGCCTCTGTTTACACTGCCTTACCCCTCTGAAAATTATGAAAGTCTCCAGGCCCCTTTTGAATCACCCCCTGAGTGCTTTGGGATGTCACCGGCCAAAATAAGAGGTCACCGGCCATGAGAATAGGCTTACCGGCCAAAACTTGTGTCATCGGTTGGACCTTGATGGTCAATCGGCACTGGAGATAGCCGGTCGGCCATTTATTCCTGCAGGATCCTGCAGTTGATAGCAGCAGAGGGCAAGCAGTGTATGGCATGGAATTTTCAAGCAAATGTGTGCATGGCTACTCTCCCAATCATGTTATGGACTCAAGGGAGTGTGGCCCCTGGTACTCGAGCCACCAATCACGTATTCCAATGCATGATGGCCTAAGACACCAAGTTTGCCAATCAATATAAATGCATGCAACAAAACAAATGAGTGCCAATACCTTATCATGTTGAGATCGAGGGCATTAACAACCGAGGATTGAAATGTGTTTCGTCACTTCAAGTACGAACACTTCTCAATCCTCATACTTGGTTTGACACCCCAAACCAAGCAAAATATAATGTGATGTATGCCATATACAATGCAAAGTAATGCACCTAATGCAATGCCATGCTACCTATTCATGCAAGCTAAACATGAACATATCAAGCATGCACCAAGGCTATGTGATGCAACCAACTAAACAATAGACAAACATGCAAACAAAACATAATGCAAGCATGCAACTAATGGTATGCAACATGCTAAGTATGCAACTACATACAAGGGTGGTCTTAAACTGAAATGGGAGGCCTCAGCCACATCCCAAAACAGTGGCCAAGAGTGCCAAAAATGATGGACAAGTACTCATGCAAACATGCACACCAATGAGCCAAAAACCCAAGCATGGAAGGCTACTCTCAAGAACACTCAAAGGTGATATACATGGACATTAAACACTCATGTTAAACTCTGAAAAACATGCGAAGAGTAATGCCAAAACATGCTAGGGGATGGGTGTAAGATAGAAGGCATTCAAGGGCACAAAAAAAAAAAGAAGGCATTACTCAACACTTATGCAAGAAAACATGGCATGAACTTTTCAATACAAAACAAAGTTTTAGCATGCAAAAAGGACCTCCAAAACCCACTGATATGGCAGCTAAGGGACACAAACCAAGAGGCATGCATTAAGACCTATTTCAAGGCATAAAAGAACAACACTTCAAGGCATGAAAGGGATGATGAATGCAAGCATATAAGCATGGATTAGGGACTGAAATGGCATGAGAAATGATTCCAAATCACTAAAGCAACCCAACTCAAGCATGCTCATGACTCACATACTAAAGACTCACAAGCCAAAATGCAAAGAGGCTATACCAAACATGGAAAATATGATCAAATTAGTGCCTAACAGACCTCAAGCATGATGAAATATGACCAAGAACTTCACAAAGTTGGGCAAGAACATGCATGCATGATGGTCTTAAAGGCAAGATGCATTTCTAGGCAAAATAGAGAATTACGAAGCAAGTGTATTACATATGCAAAGGGTCATGAATCCGACCAAAAACAGAGGCATAACATGACCCAATAACACCCAAAAACCTCTGAAATGAAGCCAAAAGCAACTACACATACATGCTACCCTTATGAGCCAAAAATGCAAACAAAAGAGAGATAAAGGGAGAGGGGTGTCCCTCCCCTATGCAAGACCTCAAAACTCCTTCTTCACCACTGAAAATCATTCCGTGGTGAGAAGGTTAATGCACAAAGGTATTCAAAGCTTAACAAAGAGAGCACAAAAAAGGGCCAAACAAAGCCTAAGAGGGGGAGGTCGACCCCCAACAACAAAATGACCTTAATGAAAGATCTTAAGCATGCAAATACAAGACTTTTTCAAGTTATACACAAAGTCTAAAATAGCATGCAAAGTGGATTAAAAACTAGTGCAAGATTGGGGAATATAAAGCAAATAGTGTTACCCTTGAAGAACACTTGAAAAATAGCAACCTCAGCCTCTTCTTTATGATCAAAACCAGTTCAAAACTCCAAGGACAACCTCTCAACACCTCCCAAGTCGAAGTGTGGTGTAAGACTATGTGTTCTAGTGCAAAACTAAGAACAAACTACACTTTTAGGCCCTCAAACACACACAAATCAAGAGAGAGAGGGAGATATAGAGAGAGAGGGTGATATATATCATAAATATATGTAATTAGGTCTGGTTTTACTCAACCGCTTCAAAGGAGAGGGAGGGTCTCCTTATATAGGCAAGGCAAAGTGTTAAGCTTCTTAGAGAAGCTAACAAAAGGGTCAAGGCTTCTAAGGGAAGCTAAGGCAAAGGGGTCAAGGCTTCCTGAGGAAGCTGGGACAGGGGTGCAAGCTTCTTGAGGAAACTAAGACAAAGGTCCAAGCTTTCTCAAGAAGCTAGACCAAAAGGGTGCAAAAGGAGCAAGTTCCTCCATACAGCTGTATAGAGGACAAGTCCGTGCACTCCAGCTGGCACAGCTGGCATGCACTATGCCTGAAAGAGGCCAAAAGGTGGTATCGGCCAGAAAAGGAGTCCATCGGCCAAATAAATGGTCGGCCGACCACACAAAGAGCCGACCGGCCATCACCAATGGTCAGTGGAAAGAAAACAAGGCCGGTGGCTCTAAGCCATGGTCGGTGGGTTTAAGGGATGGTCGACAAGCCACCTCCTATCCTCAAGAGCACAAAACACAAGCCCTTGGTGCAAAACCAAGCACAGAACAGGCAAGTTAAGAGATCCTGAGGCAAGGCGCGTAGCCAAGACCTCCAAGAACTCAAAACGGACACAAACATGGATGATCACCGAGTGTTCAAATGTTGACGTTCAAGTCTTGAAGACGGTTAAAAATGGGTTGTCTACACCAGGTAAGTCATCAGGAAATACATTAGGAAAATCATAAACCACAGGAATATGGTCCACACTAGTACTATCCGAAGACTCAGTCAACACACTACACAAGTAGCTTTGACAACCTTTTCTCAACAATTTTCTAGCTTTTATAAATGAAATCAAGTATGGTGGAGGAACTACTCTACTCCCAGTGAATACAAACTCAGGCATTCCAGGTGGTTTAAACTTGACGGTTTTATTCACACAATCAATAGTGACGCAATATTTCAACAACCAATCCATGCCCAATATGCAATCAAAGTGATCAATGTTCAAGGGTTGTAGATCAACATATAATATCATATCACGAATCATAATATCACATGCCGGATATGCATACGCATACATCATAGAACTTTCAGATGGTGTAGACACAGATATCATGTAATTCAAAGGTTCTGATGGTCGAGTTAATTTTCGAGAAAAAACGTGCGATACAAACGAATGTGTAGAACCAGAATCAATTAGTACATAGGCGTTCTGAGCATAGATAGGGATTATACCTGACACCACTAGCTCAGCATTCTGTACATCCCCAGGCACTAGTGCAAATACCCTTCCTTGCCTTAGTGTTTCATTCTCGGTCTTACCCTTGGCATTTGTCCTTGTATTGGTTCTCGTTATAAGAGCAAACCCGGCTGAACTTGCTGTTGGATGATTTGCATTATCGAACCTCATTAGCCAGTCTCTCATCATATGACCGGTCTTGCCACACTAGAAACATGTGCCCGACGCACGATGGCACACGCTCGTATGCCTCTTTTCACATTCTGTATAGGTTGGCTTAGACCCACTACTTTGGCTCGAACTGCTTAAAGACCCAGTATTTTGCTTTTTGTTTGTAAAGAATGAACAACCCTTCCGAAAAGTGGATCTGGATTTTTTGCTTCGCCATTCGGTTGTTTGTGTCTTAGTTTGCCTTTTTGTTGCCAAAATGGCTTCTGCTATTAATGCCCTGTCGAGCACATTTATGTATGTAGGTAGGTTGAGAACTCTCACCTGATCTAGTATCTCTAAATCCAATCTGCCTTCAAATTTTCGTGTCTTCTTATAGTTAGTATCCACCATGTGTAGAGAAAATTGAGCCAATTCAGTAAATTTGGCTTCATACTCAGCTACTGACATCCTGCCTTGTTTAAGTTCTGAAATTCAGACACTTTTCGATCTCTGAAGCATTGGGGAAAATAGTTGTTATAAAAGATCTCGTTAAACTGCGCCTATGTCATGTTTCCACTATTAGTTCAGACCAGTAGCCACTATCTCCAGGCTTCATCTTTCAATGTATAAGGGGCCAAGAGAACTTTTTGCATTTCAGAGCATGGAAATACCTCAAACAATTTTTCCATTTCAAGTAGCCATTTTTTCTGCCTTCAATGGTTCAATACCACCCACGAAAGTTGGCGGCTTCATCTTCATGAATTTCTGAGTCAGGTTAATTATATCACTGTTGTCTAGTTCATGTTGTACTGGAGGAGGCGAGGGAGGCAAGGGTTGCTGCCTCTGTTCTTGTGTCATTGCTTTGGTTAGCGCTGTGAGGATTTGCTCCATTCTGTTCATTCGGGCTTTAGATGATTCAACTGTACTATCATTTCTTGCATTTTCCATTTGCTATAGGTAAACAAAACATTATAAGCATGGGAAACTAGTCCTTTTATAATACTCAGATCGTTTGTTTCCATTTCTTGTCGTTATGTTTAGATTTGGTTTTCACTTTCAATGAACACACCCACACACTTACACATGTAAATGGGATGTCCCTACTTCTTACTAGGACACCCTAAGCTCATATGGACTCGTGTGTGTGGTAAGACGTGTGCTCTGATAGCATTCTGTCACTACCCAAACCCGTCCCTATAAGTTTAGTGTCGTAACTGGCCAGTAATCCTTGGATTACCAAAGGCCTCTTAGCATAATAACACATAGTTAGGGGCTACGGAAGCAAATACATGAAATATAAATAGTCCATCGAGCTGTGCAGACATACATAAGACAGATAATCTTAAACTTTCATAATTATACAGGTGATCAAAACATAATATGTCACTTTATGTAGATTCAACCGAAAAAACTCGTTCGTGATCAGGGGAAACAAAAACTTATACATCCACAAAACATAGCCACGAGACTTGACTTGAACTGGAACCTCCTCGGGAGGTATAACGGTTGGCTAACAAAAATAACTGAGGCACCAGGTCTTCAACTCTGAGCCTGGTCACGTGCTTGATCACCTACATACATAATATAGATAGTGAGCGAAAGTCCAGTGAATAATAACAGAGTAAAGGGTTAAATGAATGATGATCCGTAATTAAATCCATACATAGAACCAATTCATATTCGTGTTCTCATTCAGTGCGTATATAGAATTCAAGAACCATGCTTGATCAATCATAGTTCATCCGTTAGCGCTAACAGATCGTATATAGAACATCATAGATTATACTTGTCAGTTCCATAGAGGAACCTCCGGCTGGGTACGGATAACTTGCCAGTTCCATAAAGGAACCTCCAGCCGAGTATAGATAACTTGCTAGTTCTATTAAGAAACCTCTGGACTGGGTACAAATAACTTGCCAGTTCCATAAAGGAACCTCCAGTTAAGTACAGATAACTTGCCAATTCCATTAAGGAACCTTCGGTCTAGGTACAGATAACTTACTTGAATCATAGCGTTAATGTCACAAATATTTGCCAAAGTTAGACAATCATTCATAGTACAAAACATAGCATTTGCAGAAAATAATTTAACTTGAACATAGCTTTACTAAGTTATTACTCACAGATAACCGGTGGCTCCAAATAGACAAGTAGAGTAGGCAATTCACTTAACTTAAGGCGCGTGACCTACATAACATGATAGACACATACATTGGAACACACGCTCGGATTGTACATAACTTATTTCATTTGTTCTTAGTATGTTTCTAGCCTTTATCCTCATCATAGTGTCTTGGTCTTGGCCTAGGAATGCCTAGGATGGAATGAGGATGCAAAAATGTACTTGAAAACATTTTTCAAAACTTGCTGGAAACAGGGTCTACGCTCGAGCATGGCTTTCCTCGCTTGACATACATGCAAAATGAGAGGGTTCGCTTGAGCGCAACTTCATTTGCTCGAGCGGTTTGCAAACTTTGAAAAAGTACTAGTTGCTTGATTTTCACGCTCGACGAACGCTCGATCCCTACTTGAGTGTGAGACTCAAACCTTTGCTCGAACGTGACTTTCTTCACTCGAGCGATCTGTAAAAACACATAAACTTCTGGGAGCATGCATTTAACGCTCGAGCTGACTTATGGTCGCTCGGGCGGAAGTGCGAGCTTACAAGGTCGCCACTCGAGCTTAGAATCTGACGCCTGAGCGGAAGTGCAAAATCTGGAATTTCCAAATTGCACTCCCCAGCTCCAAGCTCGAATTCTACACTCCAAAACTCATCTTCTTAGGCCAAAATTCTGGAGAACATCTAGGCCCAAAAGTATGTCAAACATGCGACAATTCAACTTGAAATGTAAAAACATGGTATGAACATGACATGCATGTGTTCATTTCAGTTTATGGCTTCTAAAACATGATCAAATGTGATCCATTGATGAGAAATGTTATGAATTCTTCAACTTATGCTAGAATTACAACATGCATGGAGAAAATCTTTGAAAATAACTTCAAAATGCTATAAATATGCATGCATGTATGGAATGACTTATCTTTCTTTAATTCTATCTCAATCCTTACATGAATTCATCTAATTCACTTGAATCCACGTAAAATCTAACTCAATTACACAACTAAGAGTTTGATTCCTTACCTAAAGTCCACAATTCCCTTAGATTCTAGCTAGGCTCAACAAACTATCACCAATCCCTTTCAATTCTTGATCACTCTTAGCAAATCTCTCTTTTCCTCCTTGAATTGAGCTCAAGTTTCTTCTTCTCCCTCTCTTACACGTTTGTTGCTCAAGATGATAGTAGGAATGAGTTCTCTCAACTATGAGTGATCTATTTATATGTTTGATTAGCTAGGCTAATTAAGTGGGCATTAATTTAATCTAATTTAATCGTTTCAAATCGAATCTTGATTAAACCTACCATAATGTTCTAAAAATTCCAAATAGCACATAAATCAAGTAAATTTCTGAATCGGATGCCGATAAGGCCTTCAATTCACAAACCGAATAAAAACATGAACAGATCTTTCTACGTTAAACAGATACAAACACAAAATAATGCAATGCATATGTAATTAACTCAGGATTTCTTCTTAATTACTTGTTAGGCATACTTAAGCATGAATTAGCACTAATCATAGGTCGGGGTTGTTGCAGCACTCATACCAGTATACTTGTATACTGACCCATTTTGTCTTTTGGCATCTCGGGTGCGTTCTGTTTGAGCACAGCCGAGCTTCTTTTGCAAGATTAGTTGGGACTATGGTGGTGAAGAGAAATAATTATAGTTGTTGGACATGTCGTTTGAACTTCTTTTGTTTTCTTAAGTTTAGGGTTGATATTAGTTTATGTATTTATTATTTTTTTTATGACCTTAGTATTTTGATAATTTGACATAGTTTGTAACTTTATATTATTTAAGTTATGTTAACTATTTATTGTTACTTTAATGTTGGAGATATTGGTTAGTTATGAAATTATAGTGGATGGTTTGGTTGGCGTTTTGTTAGTTTTTTTTTTTTATCCCTTGTAATCTTTTGAGGATGAAAATTTTCTTAAACCCTTTGGGGACGTGAATGTTTAGATTTTGTTTCACCTCTAGGATTTAGATGATGGAATATTGATTAGGGTTTAGTCCTAATTTAATATTTAATTGTCCAAATTTTAGGGCGTGACACTAAAATATTAAGCTTTACTACTTTATATAAATCAACAATATAACTCCATAATACCACCTAAAAATGTTATTTTTCACTCTTAACACACACATTGATGATAACCCACAACCAATTAAGCTAAATCAAGTGATTATTCATGTGTTTTTTTTAGAGATTAGGTGGTTATTTATTTATTTGTATTAAAAGGTTACCAATTTGTATCAAATTATAATGGATGTATAATATGATCACTTATTAGAGCATCTCCAATGGTGCTATATAGCTTGCTATTGCTATTTTTGCCGTGAAGTTTCTAAACTTTCACTTCAATGATAAGGCATATGACTTGCCATATATTACCTGTAGGTAAAAATTGTGTCAAATATAGCACAAGTTTTTAATATAGCTAAAATCTTAGTATCTCTCTCTTTCCTCTAAGTATCTACATATAACATTTTGATTTGATATTTTGTGTGAGTTAAATTTTTTTACATCGTATCATTGGAGCAAAATTGCTAAAATTAAAATTTTTAACACTAATTATTGCTAAATTATAGCAATAACTAGCTCTTCATCCAGGGCCAGCTCGGACATTTTTGAGGCCTAAAGTGAGCTCCTAATACGAGGCCTTCCATAAATTAAAAAAAAAAAAGAAATTGTGATCAAAAGATTATGTAACTATTTATTAATTTATTTATTTTTGGTATTTGACATAAAATTTACTTAAACATATAAAAAAATTTATAATAAAAAGGTACTAAAATAATCCAAACTCAAGTACCAAATAAAAAGTCAACAAATTGTAACAAAATATCATTTAAACAATACCATTCTAGAATTTTTAGCTACAAAATTGCTAATCAAACTTACATAATCTAACTTATAACTAAATTATTTTTAATAGATAAAATTGATAATCTATTTAACATTTCTTGTGATATATTGTTGATCGAAAGTAAGATTTAATTAACTTTAAATTTGGAAAATTTCTTTTCCTAGAAACAACTATAACTAAACTATCTATTAATTTCAAATAAAATAGTATTTTTAGAATCCACTCATTCAAATTTATCAAACAAGATTTGTGTTGACTATGAAATTCTTTTTAAAAAAAATACCGTCAAAATTTATGTAAATAGTAACATGTACTTTATCTGATAGTAACATATTACTGTTATAAAAACAGAATACATACAAGATGAAATAACTAAAAATACATATACACAACATTTTTAAATTTATATAAAATAAAATAAAATAAAAGTATTCCTTATCAAAAGAATTATGTGATATATATATATATATGTACTATTGTCTATGAATTTTTTTTTATTCTATTCTTACTCAATTATGCACCTGCCCCTGAAGAGATTTACGAAATAAAATAAATTGAATTATTATTTTTACTAAATAAAAATTCAATAAAGGAGTTTTTGTTATATTTTTTCAATAATTTTTTATAGGGTACTGTTATAGTATGCAACTTACGCCTTACACTTACGTCTTTTCTGTTTGCAGTCTTGCTTTTGTTTTCCCTTCCATTTATACTTTTTGTGTAAGTGACACATAATGTGTAACCCTTAAAAGTTACACACTTAAGAAAAGTCCTTTTTCATAAATGTGGCACTCTACCTGTTTGAACATCATTGTTCAGAAGTCCCCTCATGTATCAAAAGGCTAACTTTTTTATTATTATAAATCTGTGATCCTGTCTAAAAACAAGGCCGTGGCTGGCTTCCAGTCGAGTCCATCATTTGAATTGAAGGGTTCACTTCGACCCATTGAATCTATTTTTGAATTTTTTTTTGATATTTTAAATTATTCATATTTTAAAGTTTGTTGAATACGTTGTTCTTATAAAAAATCACGTCGATCGAATAACAGATATTATGTATTCGGATCACTTTTTTATAAACCATTAATTTTCTGATTGTCTATTTTTTTAGATAAAAGTAATCCGAATATATAGTATTCGTTATTCAATTGATGTGATTGTTTATAGGGATAATGTACTAAACAAATCCTAAAATGTGAACAGTTCGAATTATTAAAAAGAGACCCAAAAGTGAGTCCAATAGGCCGAATTGAACCGGACTGTTCGAGATCTAAATCGAAGACCGTCCAGGCACTAAAAATAATTATAGATTTATAAAAAAATTTATAACATTAATTATTAATGTATATAAAATTTATTACAGTAATACTATGTACACAAAATCAAATATAGAATCAAATACGAAAACTATTTTGTAAGACGATTGAAAGACACCATGACAGTCACAGTTAACACCATAACCGTCGCCATTGACAAATTTTGGCCAAAATGAAAGTTGTGGCTGATAAGCTCTAGGCGATCGACCAAACAACTAGATGCATAGTTTGTGTGTTTAGATTTATGTTCAATCATCTATGCTCCTAAACTTTTTAAATTTATTATAAATTTGTAATTATAATTCAAAATTAATATTTAGTTATTTTTCAATGAAAAAGATTATAGTATCATATGTATCTTATAATTAAAAAATGGAAAATTTATTGATAAATCCCATTTAGAGATATTTTATCCCAATAAGTCCACAAAGAAAAATTATATCCCAATGAGTCCCATATAGCTTTTTTCTTATTCCATAAAGTCCAGTTTTTAAATTTCATATTTATACGGGACTATTATGCCCTTATATATATATAGACTGTGTTATCGTATGAGCTTAGGTGATTTAAATTATTGATTTTGGCGTTCTATATTTCTAATTCAAATCGTTACGTTTCTACCTTGCATCTTTGTCGTTCTATCGTTACGGCGTTGATGTCCTAGGGTTTGATTGTTGCTGTTCTAGTCTGGTATGGCGATTTTCAAGTGAAGAGGACGAAGTTGAAGGTGTTCGGTTCTGTCATTTTCTGGAGTATAACTGCATCAAAACAGTTTTTTTTGAGTTTTGGACGACTGTTGGATTGGATGATTAAGGTTAGTATCATTGTAGTTATGAATAGATGTTCAATTTTTGTTTTGATTTGTATGATGGATCAGATCCTTTGTTCTTGGATTGATATTTTTGGATGCTCTGTTTTTTCAATTACATCCATCATACGTGGTCATTGGAGGGGAGGTCATTTAGATATTTGTTGAATGTTATAATATTCCTTTTACTTTGATGTATGTATAATGAGGCCCTGTGTGAGTGATGTAATTCAGAGTATATTGAAGAATGTGAATGTTTACATCATGTTAGTATTACGTGAAGCATGTGGATGTAGATGTTTTATTTAATTTCTGTGAGCAACATTGCCTGGACAAAATAGTGATTGGTAAATTATAAGCAATGTGAAGATTGACATTAGTATGCACTGATGTGAAGGTTTACATCTGTGTATGCTAATGACAGTGATGTGAACATTCACATTAGTGTATACTAATGTTAGTTGATCCATTAATGAACAGTACTGTGAATGTTAACATTGTCAGTGACTCAACAATCAATAATGAATTATTAATGGTCGTTAATGTGAATGTTCACATTGTTGATGTCGATTTTTACATCGTGTTAGTATTACGCGAAGGATGTCGATTTTTGCATTTTACTTTAAGTTTTGTTTAATGAGGCTCTGTGTGAGTGATATAATTGAGAGTATATGGATGAATGTGAATGTTTACATCGTGGTCCTTTGGAGGGGAGGTCATGAGATTAGTGATGAATGTCGATCTTCTATAATTCAGAGTATGTGTCAATGTAAATGTTTACATCGTGTTCATATCATGTGAAGAATGTCGACCATTTCAGTTTTACTTTGATGTTTGCTTAATGAGGCTTTTGTGTGGGTGTGAATATTCACATCTTGTTTAATGATGGTTGTTGAATTTAACACTTGAACTGTACTTGTATGCTGCTAATTTTCGCGCAATGTGAATATTCATATCGGTTTGGATTATTGGTAATTGTTGTATTGTTTTCTTGTTACAGGACATAGATAGCTTCATGATGTTAGTGTGTACATATAGTTGTAGTACCACTGTAATAAATGCTGCCCGCGCATTGTGTTATTCGCGATTGGTGGACTGTTTGTGTGAAAAATGGGGGGAGTTGTCTGCTGGTTTTATTTCATTGTTTTGTAAATTACCTGAGATTAATAGGTGTGATTTGGAGAATGAGGAAGAATTTCAGAACATGTTATTGCTTGCTAAATCAATGGGGGTACAACATGTAGAAGTTGTGGTTGAGTTGAAAAGTGATATTGGTCAGTCAAGTAGTTTGGGATTGGTGCGTGTGGGGGTTGAGGAAGAAGTTGATGCACTACGGAGATTTTGCCACCATAAGGAGAAGGTGTTGTTGTCAGCCCCTTGGGCAAATGGTATTACGCATGTGGGACAACGGTTTATTGGAGGTGCACAAGAATTTCGTGACGTTTTGTGTAAGTATGCCATCCAATGTGGGTTTCAGTTTACATACGTGAAGAACGAGACAACAAGAGTTATTGTTGTGTCTGTGATCGCGGAGGAGAGGGGCTGCTTGTGGGCTATACATTGTAGAGCACAACGAGCAAATGATTTTTTCTACATCAAGAGTTTTAGTGACGTGCATACTTGTGGTAAGGATGTCCGAACATTGAAGAATCCGCGAGTTAGTTCGGATTTGGTGTCAAGTACCATATCCGAAATTGTGAGGGACAAGCCGTTGACTCGGCCGTGTGATGTGGTGACTATTTTGAAGAGAGATTATGGGCTAGATGTTAGTTACCATGTCGTATGGTTGGGTGTGGAGAAAGCAAAGGCTGCTATTCATGGAGAGCACTCGTTATCCTTTGACCAGCTGCGGTGGTATTCGGATGTTGTGATGCGGTACAATCCAGAGAGTTATGTCAATATTGACTATGATGCGAGTAGTCAACGGTTTTGTCGCTTCTTTATGTCATTCGCTGCGTGTATTTCTGGGTTCAATGCTTGCCGGCCTTTATTATTCCTGGATGGAACATTCCTCAAAGAAAAGTACAAAGGTCAGCTACTTGCGGCAACGGCGAAAGACAGAAACAATGGTTAGTATTTTTTTTTAGCTGTCTATTCATGTCAATATTCCTTTGTGGCGACATTATGCGGACAAAAGAGTGATTGGTAAATTATAAGTAATGTGAAGATTGACATTAGTATGCACTGATGTGAAGGTTTACATCTGTGTATGCTAATGACAGTAATGTGAACATTCACATTATTTACACACTGATGTGAATATTCACATTAGTGTATACTAATGTTAGTTGATCCATTAATGAACAATACTGTGAATGTTAACATTGTCAGTGACTCAACAATCAACAATGAATTATTAATGGTCGTTAATGTGAATGTTCACATTGTTGATGTTTACGAACTTGAATCCAAAAATCACAATAGTAAATAGGGCAATGTAGATATAGACATTCACATGACCTGTTTCGTTTATACTGTTTTCTATGCACTTTGGAATATTGTGAACAGTTGTGTATTGGTGTTGTGTTGTAGGTCTGTTTCCTGTTGCCTTTGCGATTGTTGATTCAGAGACCACGGCGAATTGGTCGTGGTTCTTGCATGAACTTGGGAAGGTTGTTGATGGTAAACGCCATATTACTTTCATTTCGGATCGTAATCTTGGTCTGTTAGAAGCTATGCCAAAGGTGTTCCATCGGCTCATCACGGTTACTGCTTACAACACTTGAAGAGCAATTTAAGAGACCGGATGAAAGGAATTGATAATGGATTCAGGGATCACCTAGTAAGTAGTTTGGGTGATTGTCGTCTGAGCCAACTGGTAGGGTTCCATGAAAAGCTTGCAAAATTAAAGAGGAGGGTAAACAACGAGTTCATAATTTTTCAAGGACTTGCTTTTTTGAGCATTGGGCAAATTCATACTTCAGGTAATAATAGTTTCCTAACATCTTTGTGAATTTTATAATGGTAGCGATGTGAATTTTCGATTTAGAATGGTAACAATCTTCGAATTGTGTTTCATGTTCAATGTAAATGATGTGAATGTTCACATCTCCTAATGATAACTGATGTGAATGTTCACATCTGTTAAGTTGTCAAATAGACGTGCAATGTATTACAGATTTGAATGTTGACACGTGTCATATTTTGTTGTTGTTGTTAACATTCACATATTGTCCATCGTTTAAGTTGACAACATAATAATCATATGATGTGAACATTCACATTATTATAAACTGGTAGCAGATGTAAACAGTCATATTATTATACCCTGATGTGAATGTTCACATCACTGTATTCTAATGTCAGTACTATGAATGTTCACATCGGTTAACGTTAATGGTCAGACCTCTTAAATTCCGTATTGTACAATGTTTGTGATATTGTGCAGGGGCATGCGTTATGGGGAGATGACATCCAATGCGGCGCAATAACTGGATTAAAGAAGCACGTAATCTTCCTATCACTCAAATGGTGGACACAATTCGTACTCAGTTGATGCGGCAAATGTCTGCAAGGCGTAACCAAGCGAACAGATGGAACGAGATTATTTGTCCGACATTTGAAACAAGGCTTATGGATTCGTTCAATGACAGCAGGGCTTGGCAAGTTAGCAAAGCCAATGAGGATGTGTTTGAAGTTCATTCGATACCATCTGTTACAGTTGATGTTTCGAGGCGTACATGTTCTTGCTTCAAATGGCAAATCAACGGATTCCCATGTGACCATGCTGTTATTGCCATTCAGAAGAGCCGCTACAATCTCAATGATTGTGTGGAACATTACTTTCATGTGGAGACATATCGTGCAGCCTATTCGGGAGCCATATTCCCTATACCATCTGTGGAGAAGCCGTCTTTTGATCCCACGGACTTCACTATATACCCGCCAACTGTGAAAAGACCACCCTAAGGTAGAAAAAATAGGATCCCATCAAGGGGTGAAATCAAGCAAATAAGGTCACGGGAGATGTGATAAGTTGGGGAGTCATAATCGGAAGTCATGCACAGCGCCAATATAGGATGTACCTTTTTTTCATTTTTGCATTGGATTCTTATATTCATTTTTGAAATAAGATTGTGTTGGGTTGGCAAACATTGGGTTGCAATAAGATTATGTTGCGTTGGCAAACATTATAATGCATTAGTATTTGATTTGTGTTTTATTTTCACTTTTTTAAGGTACCAATTTGACATTTATGTAGGTTGTGTTTTGGATGAATGCATGATTTAACACTGGTGTAATATAATCACATTATGTGAATGTTCACATTGTTGATCTTTCAAACATTTCTGTGCTGGGAATGTTCACATTGTTGTTACTGTTGACAGTATTGAAGTAGATGACATTAGTGTTTACATTAATGCAAACATTCACATCATCCACTCATTAGATCTAAATATTCATGACATCGTTGTTGCCATTCACATAATCAGAAGTTATGATGTGAATATTCACATTTACGTAAACGAATCATATTATGTCAAAACTTGCACATGGGTTGAACTTCTTTACCTTCTTGTTGTCAATGTTGACATGAATATAAGCTGTTAGCATAAGTTAGTATGAACATTCACATCAGTGTTGCAACTGTGAACATTCACATCTTTCAAACATTAGTGCATATGAATATCATAAGTGAATGTTCACATTTGGCAGACATTAGTGCAAGAATTATGCTAATCACAACACAGCATTACGAATGTGATAAGTGACTATGTACATTCAGACCAGTGTTGCAACTGTGAACATTCACATCTGTTAGTGCATATGAATGTCATAATTGAATGTTCACATATGGCAGACATGAATGACATATACAACTGTTATGAGCAAGAACTGATGTGAATGTTCACACATGTGTAAGTGATCCGTAATAATGTCATGTAGACCAAGTGTACACTCCTGCACAAAGTATGTGTATTATAGAACACTCAGGTTCAAACATTCGCATGAATTACACTCATAACAACACAGCAGTATGGATATCGTAAGTGAATGTGAACATTCACATCATTCACATCTGTAAAGGATAACAACACCAAAAGTAGTTCAAAATTCCCAGCTGGCTTTTTCCCATTAATATATGTTGTATCAATGTTTTACAATCCGTTGTTGTGTCAAAATGTTAATGCATTCCATATTAACATTCATATCGAGTCTTGCTTAGTTTGTAGGTGGACACCCCCTACCTATAGGTTTTAATGAAGCTCTGATTTCTTATGATTCAAAAAACTATGCACTAACAAATCTCGTAGTCCACACCATTCTGAACTAGTGAGGCTGCCCACAACTTCTTCATGGAATATGTGCGCCCGCATGATGTAACATACCGCAGGTCCACAGTCCACTCTGTAAAAAATAAATGGTTTTGATTAGCAGTTGACATGAATATTTGCATAATTGTTATGGAGGGTTTGTTAAAAAATGTATTGAGGATTACGAGTCGGCGTGTTGCTGAGGACAGACATCCACATTGTTGATTGGTTGTGTTGGATTTTGGCCTGCTAGCTTAGTGTGTAGGGGTGATGACTCGCCAATAACGCTCACAACATGATCAATGTACTTCCTCTGTGTATGGTATTTCAAATTAGGCACCAACAAACATTAGTGTGTGTACAGTCATGTAAATGTGAACATTCACAGTAGTATGTAATGAGTGAATGTGAACATTCACATCATCGTTGAATGTGAACATTCACATTTGTGAAACGTGGGTGAAGTGGCGGTGTTGTGAACATTCACGGTAGTAGATTATGAGTGCATGTGAACATTCACATCCTTTGGTTCGATGTAAACATTCACATCTGTGAAACATAGGTGAAGTGGCGGTGTTGTGAACATTCACATCGTGGGCTGTTTTGAACATTCACAGCAGTATATTTGTGTTCAAAAATAGCCACTTACAACTTCCTGTGCTTGGTCGATATGCGGGTCATGTATTCCTGTTCTTGGACGCAATGAGTTGTAATGCCTCCACAAATTGTCTTTAGCATCATACACAACTATCGTCCAGTGGTACTCATGATGCAATGGGAATAGTAGGTATCTCTCTCCTTGGTAGTTCTTGACATGTGCATCAATGTGTTTACTCCTTTTGCGAGGATGGTACTCTCGTATCACTTTCTATACACATTGGACAAATAATTAATGGTCTGTGAAGTTTCACATTCGCAGTACAAATAAGTAATGGACTGTGAAGTTCCACATTCACATTATAAATAATGGAATGATAGATTACCAAGCACATGCTTGTGAAGATGAATGTCGCTTCATCCGAAGCTGGGTTGACCACCTCTTGTTGTTCATGCAGCGATTCGGATATGCATCTATGAGCCGCACAAACATGGGGTCATATTATATAGATTTGTGGTACGTGAGTGTGTATGCGTATGCGTGTGTGCATATGCATGAAGAGCTAATTATGTTTGTACTAGCATACATTACTGTGTATTGATTCCTCCTTGATAAGGTTGACAATGTCATCAAAATACACATGTGTAGCCTTTGAATCTCCTTTCCACACCAGCAGCCTGTGCATTATAAACAAACCAATGTGAATATTTACATTGCACAGATCTGAACAAACCCAGAGAATTGAACACAGTGATGATTATAGACAATTACGAAATGTGAATGTTAACATTAGATGTTTGCAGAGTCACTTACTCATCGCCTCCACTTTTTTGTAAAGCTTGGACCTTTTGTTTGTCTTGTTTGGACATCTTGCTCCACACTTTGAACTTGTTGGTCAAGGATAATTTTTAGTCGCCATTTGGTGTGTTTCTCCACATCTTCAACCATTTCGACTGGATGGGGTTGCTTTTGGCCCGGTAAGTCTGGGTACTGGAATTCAGGCAAGCGATGTTCTTTGCGATCTTTTTCCTTTATATGCTTGACCCTAGAAGGTGGGCTGATATTGTGTTGGATGGGGCTAGGGGGTTGCTTTTCTGCCACAGCTTGTGTGACAATGTGGACTGACTGGTCATCGTAAAGATCTTGAAGGATTGTTTTATCGCATTCCAAGTCGATGACCAGCTGCGTTAAGCGTTTGATTTCTTCATCCTTCTGCTGCATGCACTTCTATATTTCGGTATTTATGTTGGGTGGGCTGAACTGGTTGAACAATTTATGTTCAAGATCAGTTATGACTCTTGCCCTTAACTCCCATGAAAATTGAAGGTGTTTGTACTTCGTTTCCCATTGCCTTATGACGCCCCAGGCCTTCCGATTTTCTTTGATAAGCATGTCAATCAGATCAGGTTGGTTTGTGTTTGGTATTACAATAGCTGTGTAATAATCTTGGCTGCTAAATGGAATGTGAATGTCCTCATCACTGTCCTGTTGCTCAATCCCATCCCCAGAAAATTCGGAGTTGCTGCCATTGTTCATCCTTGATGTCAAAGGGGTTGGGAGATGTTGTGCCTGGTTCAGAAATTTCAGGCTCCACCTTCAATGTTTTATGCTTGAAGTTTTGTATTTCTGTTGGGATTGCAAAGAGTTCGCCGGCATTTACCTGACAATGAAAAAAACAGGTTAGGTAACGTATATATTTGGGTGGTGTTATAATGTGAATGTTTTGATCAGCAGTTGAAGGCCCTACCTCATTAAAATCCAAATCTGCTAAAGAGGTGGTTCTCATCTTCTTCTGTAAAGCAGTCAGATCCCACTTCACACAGCGCGAAAAAGCATTGGGTTTGTGAGGTTGTAGGATGGTTGTGTGCTCACACAACCAATACTTCAGCAAAACAACAAACACAGTGTTATTTAGGAATTGCATAGTAATGTCATGAGTGGATGTGAGTAGATGTGAACATTCACAGTAGTATGTAATGAGTGAATGTGAACATTCACATCACTGGTTCAGATGTGAACATTCACATCTCTGAAACATAGGTGAACTGGCAGTGTTGTGAACATTCACAGTAGTATGTAATGAGTGAATGTGAACATTCACATCACTGATTCAGATGTGAACATTCACATCTCTGAAACATAGGTGAACTGGCAGTGTTGTGAACATTCACAGTAGTATGTAAAGAGTGAATGTGAACATTCACATCACTGGTTCAGATGTGAACATTCACATCTCTGAAACATAGGTGAACTGGCAGTGTTGTGAACATTCACATCTGTGAAACTATTTTGAACATTCACAGCAGTATAGTATGAGTGAATGTGAACATTCACATCAGTGATTCAGATGTGGTCATTCACATATGTCAAAGGTAATTGCCTATGGACATTCACATCAATGGTACATATATGAATGTTCACAGTTGGCTTAGATGCACAACACTGAAGGACATGTGAATGTTATTATTTGACAACATGGGTACTTACCATCAATAACATGACACAGCCGGTTACTTTTGCTGGATTTTTGTCATTTTGGGAAATAGACGATGTCAACGTTGTTCTAATTTGTTTGGCCCAATCATATTCTCGCATGGTTTCCAATGGAACCATATGTGTGTAGTAGCCCCATCCTATCGTCTCTCCACTTGTTGTGAAAAAAAGCTTTTGGCAAGCATACATGCACACTAGTCGGGCAACTTCTTCGTTGTCAGCTTTCTTTTTGCCTTTCAACGCCTCGGTCAAAAGTGTGCGTATCCATTTTGAAGTCAACCGGCTGACATTTTTGCATATTTTGTTTACAATGCCAGTCCTTGGTTTTGCACCGTACGATATGTCCATCGGCTTGCTGCCACAGTCCACACCGAAAATCAGCTTGATGTCGCTGTTGTGTATGCTCATCTTCTTCTCCCCAATGTAGAACGCATCCTTTGAAGCTTTGTACATTTGTAGTATATGCACAACGACGTCATCATACTTCATGCATTTGTCCAGGTCAATCTCATTGTTTCTTAATGCATCAAGCAAATTCCAAAAAGGTGTTTGTTGAAGGCACCGCAGCTGTGCTTGTGTGAACTTGGTGGTTTTCATGAATTTGACCAGACCGGTCATATTAGATCTGTAGTTCACATTTCTCATGTCCACATTGGTGCTAGAATTTGTTTTTGGGGTTTCTTCATTCACATGGTACTCATCTCTCTTCCTCTTTGCTGTTTTCTTGTGTGCAACATCTGCAAAATGGAGCAGTTTTAAAAAATTAAGTCCACGCTCATGTGATTAGCGTAGTGGAGCAGATGTGAACATTCACCGCTTCCAATCGATGTGCATGTTCACAGCCAGTTGTGCGGGTGTGAATGCCCAGAGTTTGTGTCTGGTTGTGAAGATTCTTATCATGTTGATTGTGTCAGCACAAACACAATGTGCATATTGTGTCACTGTGTGGAAAACAATGTATTTTTATACAACCATAAACACCATTGAAGAACATGTGCATGTTAACACGAACATATAAAATGACGGATCAACTTATTGGATCACAATCAAGAATATGAACAAGGCAAACATTCACAATAAGGGGGAAAAAACTAAATATCCCTAGTCATTGGCCTAATGTTTTGCAGTCCATGTGAATGTTCACAACAGAGAATAACAAAGAACAATAATATCTGATTGTCCTAAAATCTACTAAAATGTTCAGTCAATGTGAATGTTCACAGCCTAGACCAAAATCACCAACAATATCTGATTGTACTAAAATGTTGAGGCAATGTGATTGTTCACAGTCTAGAACAACAGTCAATAGCAAAAGGACCAATAATGTGAATGTTGAGGCAATGTGAATGTTCACAGCCAATAACAAAAGGACCAATAATGTTTCATTCTCCTAAAATTTACAGGCAATGTGAATGTTCACATCTTTCATCAACAATAACAACAACAGAATTGGCCAAATATTTTGCAATCCACAAGAATGTTCACATCATAAAACAACAACACCATAACTACCTGATTACCCAAACATTTTAAACTCAATGTAAATGTTCACATTTTTAATCAACTACAACAAAACAGAATTGGCCAAAACATTTTGAAACCGTGTGAATGTTCACACCATTGAACAACAACCATATAAAATCTGCAATAATTTTATTATCAAACCATTTTCAATCAATGTGAATGTTCACATATTGCAATAACATCTACTACAACAAAAACATTTTGGAATGTTCATAGTTGTGAACACAATGTAATGCAACTGTAATGTTTTTTACTGCAAAGATCAATAAAATTAAGGATTATCATGGAGGGGTGCAGAATAAATATTAGGGTATGAACAATATGGACTCCTATATATTGTACGCATACGAAAAGGGGATATTTGTCAAAGTTCAGAATAATGGTTGTTGATAAACAGGATTAGGGTTTAAATACACGAATGAGTAGAATGCTTACGTTTTGTGCCCATTTCGACTAAAAAGATGTTGAGACGGGACAATGCGACGATGGAACGATATAGTATTCCCATGTATGAAGGACGCAGAAGATGTTCACACGATGTGACAATGGAACGAAGCTTCTGCCAGAGGGACGGGCGAAGGAGAAGATCAATGAGATGATCTACGATGCTACGATGGAAGGAATTCGGTTTTGTGGGAGTTGAGGCGATGTGGAATATGGGTTTCGACATTGCATCTTGCGTGATTTCCGCCAAGAATAGAGAGGGTAAGAGAGCGGTATGAGTTTCAAAGAGAGAGAGAAAGGCGCGTGTTTTGTTCAGGGATGTTTTGGTCTTTCTGTATGAAATGGACCTAATGGAATATTATAAAACACTATGGGTTTTATGGAACAACACTCTTAAATAATGAATTTACTAAAAAAGCTCCCTTAAAAAATATATATATAATTTCATACTTTCAAATCATTACTAAAAACAAGAAATTATAATTAAACAACACAAGAGACATTATCAAAGATCTAATGAAAAGAAAATTAATCAAAGAAAAATGCTAAAGACTGTAAAAATTTTACTAAATTTTCTACTAAATATTTCATATGGGTGTGAGACCTATATTATATGGGTCTTATATAGATTTTACATCCATGTAAAACATTTAGTAAAAAAATTGATAAAAATTTTAAGATCTCTAATATTACTCTTAATCATAACTAAAAAAAAAATGACATCAAGTATTGTTTGGCAAAGGCTATTTTTTCACTTTTTGGATTAAAATTCACAAAAAGACAAAATAGAATAAAACAGTTAATAAGAAAAAATGTCACATCAAATCTATAATCATTTCACTTTTTTTTTTTTTTAACAAATATCACATCCAACTACAAAAAAAATCTAACTATTTTTCCAAATACAAAATTTTTAATTATACTAAAATAATCAAAAACTAAAATAGCCTACTAAAATAGTAATTTTCCAAATACCCACTATAGCCTTGTTTAGGAAATTGGCTATTTTAGTTTTTAACTATTTTAATATGTTAAAATTTTTATATTTAAGAAGATGGTTGGATTTTTTTATAATTAAATGTGATGTTTGTAAAAAAAAAAAAAAATAATTATGAATTTAATGTGACATTTTATCTTATTAATTATTTTAATTTTTTTTTACCTTATTATAAATTTAAGCCTAAAAAGTCAACTTTTAGCATTTTCCAAACAAAGCCCAAATAAGCATACAAAAAGGCTTGTTTGTAGTGGAATTCTCTTTTCGTGAAAATAAAAAGGAGCAAAATGACAGCTCCCACACATACAGATACATAGATGTTCCCGGAAAATAGGAATTTGCAGAAGTGAGAATCAGTGAGAGAAGAAGAAAACAATAGCAAAAATGGAGAAGAGTAAATGGATGGCCGCAGTGGCAAGCATATGGATCCAGTGCATCTGCGGCGCATCCTACGCCTTCGCCATCTACTCCTCCGTCCTCAAATCCACCCAAGGCTACGACCAATCAACGCTCGACATGGTGTCCGTCTTCAAGGACATCGGCGCCAACGCCGGAATCCTCTCCGGCCTCCTCTACTCCGCCGTGACGCTCCGCCGCGGCGGAGGAGGATCGCGGCCGTGGGTGGTCCACTTGGCGGGGGCGATTCAGTGCTTCGCTGGATACTTCCTTATCTGGCTCTCGGTGATCGGAGTCATTAACCGGCCGCCGGTCCCGGCGATGTGTTGCTTCATGTTGATAGCGGCGCACGCTCAGACGTTCTTCAACACCGCTAATGTCGTCACCGCTGTTCACAACTTCCCTGATTACAGTGGGACCGTCGTCGGAATCATGAAGGTATATTTATTCTATTCAGACTCAATTTGGGTTTATTTTTGAGATAATTTTATTTATTTGTATATTTAAAAAATTGTTTGTAAATTTTTATACATATTAAAAATTAAAATGATCAATTTTGACATTCTGTTGTAACTAACTTTCAGAAAATCATCTGTTATTTTCCCTTTATTTTATTTTTTTATTTTTGATAAGTACAAGGATAAACTCAGGCGATCTGTTTGATTGCCAGTTGGAGTATATTAATTAATTACTTATTTTATTACAAAATATCACGTTACGACCAACACCAATTACCATTTCAAAAAACTTCTTTAATTTATGTTTACCCTATCAAATTTATTTTCAAAATTGCTTTACTAAGATTGCATTAATGTATGATTTTCATACATTGATACATACACTTATCAAAAATAATTCATTCTTTTAACTTAAAATTTAAACATGTCATGGGCTTCTCTCCAGTCTTCCATTAGATTGGGGAGGTGCTGTTAGCCATTGTGGGCTCACTTTTAGGCCCTATTTTTATAATTTAAACCATTCGTATTTTAGTATTCGTCGAGTGTATTATCTCTGTAAAAAATCAAGTTTATTAGATAATGGCAACCATGTGTTTGTATTAATTTTGTATGAAAAAAAAAAAATTTGACGATGAGAAAATAAACTGTTCATATAAAATTAATTCAAACACGTAATTTTCGTTATCTGATCATCTTAATTTTTTATAGGATGATGTACTCATTGAACCCTAAGATGAGAATGGTTTAGATCATCAAAACGAGGCCCAAAAATTGGCACGTTGAATGTTTAATCTGATATTAGAACCCTAAACTAGTTCATATCGATCGCGAATCGATAAATTATGATATAATTTATACATAATGTTTAAATTTATTATTATCAAATATTTTTACTAAGATTAAAGCTAAAATATGACATATAATTTGGGGTAGTTCTATCTTAGATAATTTTTTAATATATGAATATATGTAACTATTTATTTCATAGTGTTAACATAAATATATAAATTTTTTTTATCTAAGTTCAAATTTTTAAATAGATATGCATAAAATATGTTCATATTTCTTATTTAAAAAATAAAAAAAATACTTATAGATATTTATTTACCAATTTAATAAATAAGTAGATCAAATGACTCATAAGTTAGGCATAAACCAAGACAATTTTTAATGATTACATGAAGCTCGCGTTAGCATAAATATACAAGTCATTTATGTATAATTTTGATAAAAATGAATAAAATTTAATTAATTATAAATCATTTTTACTATGTATTTTAGATAAATTTTATGTTATTATTTAATTTTAAAACTAATTTTTGACTATTTTATTTATACTCGTGCATAACACTACCACGACCACGACCACTTACTAGTTCTTAACACAAAGTAAAAATAAAACTGACTAAGATTTTAAAAAGAAAAGTGATTTTTTTTTTTTTTTATTTAGTATATTCAGAATACAAAAATTGCTAAAATTTATAAGTTATTGACACAAAACAAAATTAAAATGAAACTAGCTAAGATTTTAAAAGGAAAAGTGATGCTCTATTTTATTTTTATTTGCTAGTTTCATAGGCAAAATTCAATGAAATTTATAAATTATTGACACAACAAAATTAAGAAATAAAAGTGATCCCTTCATTTTTTTTTTTTTTTTTTAATTAAGTTGCTTTTGAATACAAAAATTGTTAAAAATTATTAGAAGTAGACACAAAATAGAGTTAAAATTTATCTAATAAGATATCATAAATGCCTATATTTTAACTACACAAAATTAAAATTTTAAAAAATTATAGTTGACATTTAACTCTTATCTAATTTTTAATCTACCACACCTCAATTCTTATTTCTAAGGTTCTTTTTTTCCTTTTCTTTTTTTTTTTTTTTCTTTTTTTACAAATTTTAAAAAATTATAGGTGATATTTCACTCTTATCCAATTTTTAAACTACTACCTTGTTCTATTCTTCTATTATTAGAGTTATATTTGATTTTTTTTTCTTCAGGTTTATCTTATTTTATTTTTGAATTTTTAAATTTCAACTTAATTTCTTTTTTTCAATCTTCATTTGATATTTACTGAATTTCTCTCTATCTCATTTTTTCAAAATTATTTAATTTTTTCTTTCTATATTCTTATAGTTCATTCAGAATCCACTCTCGTACTTAATTTTCAGTTGAGTTTATTCTTTTTTTGAAGATTTATCTAATTTTCTCTTTCTATATCCATCTTCAAATTTAAACTTAATTTTTTATTTTTATTTTTTATCTTTGTCTTATATTTATAGAATTTCATTCTTACTCTTCCTTTTCAATTGAGTTTATTTGACCGAGTGTATTTCAAAAAAATTAATTAATCCTACATATCTACATAAACATAGTGAAATCATTCAAATATATTATTTAAACACCCATTTTAATATTATTTATCACATTTTGTTACTTGCCCGTGCATAGTATGGATAATATGCTAGTATTCTTCAAGGATTGGATTCTTTTAAGTTGGTTGTTTAATTTGAGATTTGATTCTTTTAGGTTCGTCATTTAATTTGAAAGATTGTTTAAATTTAGTGGGCTTATTTTGAAGTCTAACTTGGTAATTCGAATAATTTATTTTAGGACTCATTGAGTAAAATATTGATGAAAAAAATTAATATGATCAGACATCAGTAGTTACATGTTTTTGAATTCTATCTATTTTTAAAAAATGAATGACAATTATAATTTTTAGAATAGTCATCTTATATCTTATATTGGTTGTTTAATTTGAGATTTGATTCTTTTAGGTTCGTCATTTAATTTGAAAGATTGTTTAAATTTAGTGGGCTTATTTTGAAGTCTAACTCAATAATTCGAATAATTCATTTTAAAACTCATTGAGTAAAATATTGATGAAAAAAATTAACATGATCATACATTAGTAGTTATATGTTTAAATTATATTTATTTTTAAAAAATAAATGACAATTATAATTTTAAGAGTAGTCATTTTATATTATTGATATATGATTATCTTAATTTTTTATATAAATATTTTATTAGTAAACCGTTCGAATTTCCTAAAATAAAGTTACAAACTTGAAAAAAATCCAAATCCAACGTTGATATACTGCCAAGTTTTTTGGACTTGAAGCGGTGCCAAAGTGTGTCGAGTTTGTGACTACATTCATTGAATCACGATAGGCACTTGTTTAAAGGAGGGGTGTGGGCCCCGCATTGGACACACTCTCTCTCACGGTGTAAATGGGATTGATTCAGTTTCGGACAGTTCAAACTGTCTACTTCATAACTTTTATAATAAAAGTTATTTATATAAAAAATTAAATTTATTATATAATTATAAATATAAAAAAAAAATCAACTTTTATTTTACTAAATAAATAGTTTAAGTTTACAATTTTATTTGTTATTTATTTTATAAAACAAAATGTGATTTATTCTTTTGATAAAATTGATTTTTACATGGATAATCTTTATTACGAAACTTACAAAGTAAACAGTTCGGATCATTTATGTGAATTCGAATTTAAATTTACAAGAAAAGTATGAATGAGGATGAAAAAATCCAAGTATGGAGGGAAGCCTATCTGAGACAGGTGTGATTGTAGCCTTCTTGTTAAAAGAGGTTTTGGCATTTATTGCCACCAGGATGTAGTGAAAGTTTTATTTTATTTTATTTTTTATTATTTTAAAAGTAGGTCAAGAGAGAATTTATATTATGTAACCTGGGGAGGTAGTACTGGGAAGGGAAGGTGGCTTGAACCCCTGCCTTGGGTAGCAGCCTTACAAATTCTTAACCAATGAGTTACATGGCTTGCTCAATGAAAGGTTTTTGAATTGGTAATACAAGGGTTTGGATTGTAAATGGAATCTAATGCCTATTGCTATCACTCTTGTCATCTGTCCTCTTCTCCCTTGTCATTTGTCATCTTGTCTCATATTCTCTCTTTAATTACCACACAATCAGCCTGATCTTTTGGTGATTATAGTTAAGAGAGTTGAGACAGTGAAGAGAACAGAGGATTTGTACTCGTCTTATGTTCATGCTAAGAAGAAAAGATATGGTGGGGCCAAAGAATGGAAGTGGGACATGGCTATTAAAAAGCTTTTAAAAACACCAATTTACATGTTTGAATTTTCAAGGGACCTAATTTACACAAATATTTAAGGGTCTCCTATCTTTGATGATCAGTGTATTGAAGTCCTGAACTACTCTTGAATTAGTTGAAAGCTATTGTCAAAGTGAAGTGTTTTCTAATGTTGCATTTTACTTGCCAGTCTTTAAGTAAGAGTATGATGCGAAATTGAGAATCATCACTTTGTTTTTCATGAATGACTCATATTTATTTATCCCCGTCTTTATGATTGTAACCTTTAGCTCCTTTCCTCAGCTTCTTGAGTTGGCACTGTGTTAGCAAAAATTTAATTTAAGCCCAATTAATAGTGATTGATCGATAGACTTAAATAAATTTTAAATACACACAAATAAAATTTAGGCTTTGTGGTTGAGTTCTATGTGTTAAACAGATTATTCTTGAATGTTCAAGCGTATCAAAATGTAAATTTATTTGCTCCCAAGGAAAAAGAGAAAAATGATATGTTTCATGTTTCTTGTGGCACTTGAATTGAGTGTATTATATATTATCTCCAGAATTTCTTTTAGGATTCTATGAGAATGACATTGACATTTTGGACATACTAGCTATAATCTACAGGATGTCATTTCTCAATCATTTATTAGAACTATCATAGTTATATTCATTAAAATACTTCCTTTGTTACCTTCTTGTTTGGCCAGGGCTTTCTTGGTTTGAGTGGAGCAGTGCTAGTACAAGTGTATCAAACATTTCTCAAGGAAAATCCAAGCGATTTCATATTGATGCTTGCACTGTTGCCAACTTTTGTTTCCTTATTGTTCATGTGCCTGGTAAGAATTAATCAGACAAACAATGGTGATGACAAGAAGCATTTGAATGGTTTCTCAGCCATCGCTTTGATTGTTGCTGCGTATCTCTTGATCTTGATAATCTTGGAAAATGTATTTACTTTTCCATTCTGGGCAGGCCTTCTTACATTTGTAGTGCTTCTTCTTCTTCTTGCTTCACCTCTTAGGATTGTGGTCAAAGCCCGACAAGAGGACGCATTGAGATTACCACAAATCCCCCCCACCGAGAGGACCCAATTAATCACTGAATCTACCATTGATTCTGAGAATTTCTCTACAGAGGAAGATTCTATGGAGTATCCTGGTAAAGAAATGAATCTCCTGCAAGCAATGCGTACCATAAACTTTTGGTTGTTATTCGTTGCAATGTTATGTGGAATGGGCTCGGGATTGGCCACAATAAACAACATGAGCCAAATTGGGGAATCGCTTGGTTACACAACTGTGGAGCAAAATACATTAGTTTCTTTATGGAGCATATGGAACTTCCTAGGCCGGTTTGGGGCTGGATATGTATCAGATGTATTCCTTCACACACGAGGCTGGGCACGGCCATTGTTTATGGTTCTGACTCTGGCAACTATGACTGTTGGCCATGTAGTCATCGCTTCTGGTTTTCCTGGTAATTTGTTTGTGGGTTCGGTACTAGTTGGAGTTTGTTATGGTTCACAATGGTCACTAATGCCAACTATCACTTCTGAGATATATGGTGTTGTGCATATGGGTACTATTTTTAACACCATTGCCGCGTCAAGCCCCGTTGGATCTTCTATACTGTCTGTGCTAGTAATTGGCTATATTTACGATACAGAAGCATCGGGTGAGGGGAATTCGTGCTACGGCACTCAGTGCTTCATGTTATCTTTTTTCATCTTGGCATGTGTTAGTCTTTTTGGGTTTTTTGTTGCGTTGATTTTGTTTTTCCGTACAAGGAGGTTCTATATGCAGATTTTACTCAGGCGGAATTTGGCAATACGCTGAGAAGGGAAAAGGCAATTTATTTATTTTTCTGGTTTTTTTGCCAAGTGTAATGTGACTTATGTTTGTGGAAGTGAGGTAAAATATGAGGCAATGATGGTTTTCTGATCATATGAAATTTTTGTTACACTATTGGAAACATTTGTGATTCTTTTGCGTAAAAATGTTAATGATCATTTGCTTGGTTTTCTCTTGGATCATGAACCTTCCAAGTTTTCTGTGCTTGCAGTTGCATATTTCTCAAGATATTAAAGAAATAGCACAGTTGATAATGCTTAGTACAACTCTGATAGGAGTTGAAAAAGCTTAATCTACATTTCTCCTTAAAATTCAGGTATGAAGAAGAGGAAAATTAGAGCTTTTTAGTATAGATGGGGCAATTCTAGCCGATGTGGGACACATTCTAACACACCCTTCTAGACCACAACATACATTAGCCGGACAAATGGTACACCAATTACATGCCTAACTAAGCTCTGATACCAAATTGAAAAGTTCAACCTACACTACTTAAAACTCATATATTAAGGAGAGGAAAACTGAAGCGTTATAACTAGTATAAATGGGGTAATTACAACGATGTGTGACACATTTCAACACATCGTCTTAGATCACAACACAGGTCCAATTAAGCTCTGATACCAAGTTGAAAAGCTCAGCTCATATTTCTCCTTAAAACTCAAGTATTAAGGAGAGGGAAACTAGAGTCTTATAACTAGTATAGATGGGGCAATTCTAGGCGATGTGAAACATATTCCAACAATAGATACTAACAACCACAAAAGTATTTCAATTTTTTCTTAGATTAGACTCGAGTTACTTGGGTTAGCTTGCCCAAGTTGCGCAAGGACAGATGTAGAATTTTAATCTCAGAAGGACAAATTTATATGTAACAAAATTTTTTTGTAATGAATGTATGAATTTCAATGTCAATTTCAATTAACACAAAATCTGAAAAATATTACATTAGATGTTTCTATTCGCATATGAATTTACAAAAATTACACAAAAGTGATATAAATGATATAGAACTCTTAAACAATCTTAATGTTTTTGTAAAAGTCATAAAAACGAATATGTTCCATATCTTTTGCAGACATTTGATGTAACACCCCAAGATTTTATTAACAACAGATATGTGGAAGCTCATAGTCTCAATCATACAATATTGAAATCATTTCTATAAACTAATATTCATTAATTACTTTCCTTGAAATATTACAAAAGAAGAGGTCATATGCATTTATACATTCATCAACTCTAAGTTATGAATTTATAGCACGTGACTAATATACTAAGAACAACGGTAACTATTACAAGTTTATGTCTTAAAGGTTATATGTTTCCAAGACGATACGTGGTTACAACAAAAATGGGGCGAAACCCAATACAAGAAAAAACCCTAGGCTTGTACAAAAGATAATTACAAAACAAAAGAAGATGAGCCCTCAACTCTACAATCCTCCGAAGCCAACTCTTTAGCAGAGGCATATCATCAGTATCTGAAAGTTGGTTTCTACATAGAGTGAGTTAAAACCCAATAGAGATTTATTTAATATTCTGCATGATGCTTAACCATGTCATATAATGAATGCACATGAATGTCATTTACCAAAACAATATACTTTCCTCTTTCAAACAATGCAATGCCATGTTTATAATTCAATTCATAAACCATTATTTTCAAAACAGAAAACAGGGCAATTGATATACACACTAGAAATCTCTAAGTACATGTCTGCCAGTAGACTATTCAAGCACTATCAAAGCCATTTTATCGGTACAAACTGGAAGGATCGGCACCTAACTGCATGCGTTTCTAGATTTTCACCAAAGACACACATGCCAACATAAATAATAACCACAACTACATCCCCTAACCAGATCTACCATGATATTTAACCCTTTTTTTTCCCCTTCAAAACGATACATTTTCAATGTATAAAAATGAAAACAAGTGTTCAAATACAATGCATGAGTGAATGGTTTCAATTAACCTAGTTCTCATGCAATTTTTACAACAATCAATGCTATCCTCCACCGATAGCCAAACAAATATCTCTATTCAAAAGATAAATTCAAGAGATAGATGTAAGTATACTTTGAGTAACAATACATGTTCAACTCCACTTTCCAACCTAACAGATATTACCACAATATCATTTCAAATTTCAACGACTCCCTTATCTTTTGTTCATATCAAGAATACCTATGGATTTCCAAATACCCCTAAACAGATATTCTCTTCAACATTTCGCCTTCTAAAAGCAATTTCCCAAATTCTCAATACCTGCCCATTCCAATATCATTTCCAAGAAAATCTCTCTTTTATAACCCAAGACCAAACCGAAATCAAACCAAATCCAATGCAAATAAACCCAAAACCTTACTCTACTCAAGAGTATGTAACAAGGCTAATGATCATATGGAAATATTAAAGAAATCCTACCTCAATAGTAGAAAGAGAAGGCAATAATGAACCAAAAATCCATGGACAGGGATCTTGAACTTTTTCCAGATCAAAATGATTACCTCATTGCGCTCTATCTTTTATCCAAAACCACGTATACCATGAAACTCACAGATTAGAGTGTAGAATGAGATCTGTGTAGAACTAGATAGAGAAAAGAGAAATGGGCCTGGACAACTTTTAGAGAAAGAGAGAAAGAAAGTAGAAAAGTGAGAAAAAGATCTTTTTCCCGCAGCTTTATACAAACAGACCGCTTGAGCGACTAAAACACCGTTTGAGCATCAGGCACAACACACTGATCGAGCGGCGAAAACTTGGCTTAAGCGAAGAAACAAAACTCCTAGAAGACTTTCCTAGTAGAACAGATCACTCAAACGAACAGAACACTGCTCGAGTGAATAATGACCACTTCTCTGAGTTCAGACTGCAAAAAGACCACTCAAGTGAAGAAATTACGTCTTAAGCAAAGAATGACATACTCCTAGAAGTTCAATCTGCAAACACAGATTCTGGGAAAAACAAAAGACCGCTTGAGCAAACCCAAGAATAAACAAACAAAATTTCTTTTGAAAAACAAACTCCCAACCTATTCAAAACATAACCCAACAATCCAAACATCCACTCTCAACCAACAACAAGACTAGAAGGAGTATAAACAACAAAAATAGATACTAGACTTCAAATCAAAGAGTATAAAAAGGTCGAGTCTTAATGCTGGCTACTATATTTGATTAGTTAAGATTTGAAATATATATATATATATATATAAATATATCAACACAGATTCAACACATCCATATTTCATAATTTTCATACTATACAATTTGAAACATATATCTATTTATTTATTTATTTTGTTAACCGAACCAAATGGTCAACACTCAAATAGTATGCACGAGTTTGTTATATTGAAAAGGTTTGGTTAAAGTTACCAAAGCACAATTTTGAGATTCGAAAACAACATTCAGTAAAAGAAATATCAATTTATTCCTTATCATTATAAAAATGATTTTTACTGGAATAATCTGTTATGGTTTTAATTCTAGTATAAAGCTGCTTGGTACCACATGTAAGATTTATAGGATCTATATTCCAGAAATTAAAACACCACAATAATCTAATTAAACTAAACAACTTTAACAAATTTAAAATAAGTACATTCGCCATTGCCATGAGATATTAAGGAATGGTCTTCACAACTAGAAAATTCTAGCACCGGCTCTTCCCCTCTTCCTCCTAATATTTACATTGTCTTTTTAATGGGACTGACAATTTTTTGACCAACATATATATAGATATATGTAGACCCTAATATGATAGGAGAGGGGATCGGGCCTAAATAAAATAATTACTGAGCCCTCCCATTAAAGAACCCAAATAACTTAAAATAGGTCTTACACCTCCATACCACATATCCACATATAAAATAATAAATATACCAAGATGGACCATGCCCCAAAACTTTATGGATCACAATCTAATTTTGGGCTCATACTAGTCCATCTGTCTGAATCACTTTCAACCCGTTTTTCACAAACCAAACAAAATATAGCCAATGACAGCCTAATTAAGAATAAATTATTACTTTCTCTCACTTAGGCAACATTGACTACTAACTTAAGAAATATTTTATTTTAATAAAATGACTCTCAAGTTGAACAACTTTAGTGGCCACATAAACATGACACAGAATACAAACATCTCAGCACAGAATCTCATTCAATGAGAAATATTAATATCAAACTGTAGCAGAATCATGCTATTGAACAATATAACACCTTCCACAATTACAAACACTGATATCTCGCAAACATGAATTCTTATATATGGTAAAGTGTAATGTGGAATTTCAACAAAATTGATCCAAAATTATAAAACATGCTAATTCCACATTCAGTCCTATGTATGGTCTTCGAAAGACTAGGCAAGGAATTTTATTCCTTTTACACTTCCAAAAGAAGCTGTTATACTTTTAAACGAAGGTCTTTCAAACAAAATGTGAGTAAACACATTAAATTTCGTTAACTGAAATACACCATTGATAATATCCATGAGTCATAAATTATATAAAATTTCTTTAACGTAGCACAAAAAAATTTAAAGTACTCATGTGCTCAATATATTTAGAAAATTAAATTTGACCCAAGCTGTAATGCCCCAAATTTCTATCACAAATGATAATACAACAATCATGACTTTTTCAAGAAAAACGGAATATAAATCTCCAAACTTACATTACATGATACAATAGTTCTTCATGCAACAATTCATTAATTCAACAACAAGTAAATAAACAAATAAATACCCCCAAGGGTTTACAAGTTTCTAAGGCTTGAGCCTGGTTACACAAAACGGTTATTCAAACCCACACACATACAGCCTTTGGCTTACACATAGAGTCACAGCAAAATGAGAGTCTTGTACTCTCAACACACATTTCCTTGCCTTTGGTTAGGCGGTATCACCACATCTTTTCCTACACAAAAATCCCGTAGGATGAGTATAAAGTCTAGTAGGAAATCCTTAACAAAATATATACATTTTATACATGTCTCAAGAGATGAAATGCACATGTCATGCTATGCCATTTTGAAAGAAAATCACATCTTCATATTTGAAAACCATCATGCTCAATGATGTCATGCAATTTCAATTCTTCAAAACTTAATAATTCATTTCAAAAGCGGTAAATACGACTCTGGTAATCCCTAGGTCGGTGTCTGCAAGTAAACTATACAAGTAATACCAATTTGTCATTTTTACCAGTATTAACAGGAAGGCTTGACACCTGTAATCTATCATTTTTACTAGTATTAGCTGGAAGGATCGACACTTATAATCTACACCACCTTTTAAGACTTACCATCGTATTTACCCCAAAATCATTCCATGAAAACTTGTTTCTCAACATTCTTTTCTCAATGCAAGTTTTCAAATCAACTTTCAAAGTTTAATGTAATCAAACGAATTGATATGCCAATAACACAAGATGAATATAAATACTTTTATTTCAATTCATCATCCAAGGAATAACACAATTCCCCCTTCTCAAGTATCCTCATCAATTAGTCATTTCAAGACTATTTTAACGTTTTGAACAATAATTTTCAAAATGAACAACAATTCTCATAATCCCTGAAATTCATCATTTATATAAATATAAATAAGAAATTTTCCAAACATTCATTTATTTTGACACACAAAATAAATACAACAATATCATTCATGGATTTTCAGTCTCTTTTAAAAAAATCCCCAAATTCTAGGTTTTCTTACCAAAATTATACAACTCAAATCTTTTGAAAGAAAACTTTTCAAAATCATCTTTTCTTCAATCAACGAAGATCAAAACTAATAAGATCATTTTAAAAGAACAAGAGACAAGCCTACTTTCAAAATCGCTCAATTTCTTGAATCAACAATCAATTTTCAAAGCTATCAAAGGATGATTTTGAAAATCATCTAGATCTTGCAAATATATATATAACTCTAAGAAAATCCCAACCTCAAGTTTTGAAGAAGAAATGAGATGAAACCCCCAAAAATCAACAGTGTCGAAACTCGATCTTCACCGCACACAATGAAGCTCTCGAGAAGTTAACCAACTTTGATAAAGAACCTATGGTAGAACTCTAATGGATCTTGAGAAATCAAGGTTTTGATCCAATTTGGCGTAGGGAAATGTAGAGAGAAGGGAGTGGAAAGGGTTTTTAGAGAGAGAGACCTAACAAGAGTGAGATACACTCAGCCTAAAGAGAAGAAAAGACCAAAATTTCGGACTCACCTACCACTGCACGTGCGGTGCTTCTCCCGCACTTGCACTCCTGCACCTGCATTTATTGCAGTAGCCAAACAAGTCCTCTCTTGTTTTCCGCACGTGCGGTTCAAGCAACTTCAAATGCATTTTGCATTTTTGCTTCGGAGGGGCTGCCCCTCGACCTTGCCAGGGCACTGCCCTCAGACCTACCAAGGGGCGCTGCCTCCTAGACCCCTGCGAGCTGACTGGGCAGCTTGATCCCCGGCATACTCAGCGAAGTGGCAAAATATGAAAGAAAGGTTGAAACTGAGATCGCTACAACCTTCCCCCCTTAAAGAATTTTGTCCCCAAAATTTCAAATCAAACTACCCAAACAAAGGGGTTTCTAGCAATCAAAACCACGCTATTTCATTTTCAAATCACAATACTAACTCTCAACCAAATTTCACCATTTCCACCATGGTTATCTCATTAACAACAACCTCCCAAATACGCATAAACACGAAATTTCCTAAAAAGTAATGCAACTTTCAACAACCTTATGCTTAAAACAACAACGCACATATCAACATGTGGTTAACAACTTTAAATACGTTTCCCTCAACACTAGGGAATATTATAAAGAAAAGCAACTTAAGCATTTTCAAACAAATTCGGATATTTAGAGCGGATTTCCGCCTCCCGTTCCCACGTCGCTTCTTCAACTCCATGGTGTCTCCACAACACCTTTACCACGGCATAGTTTTGCCCCGTAGCACTTACTCCCGGGTATCTAATATTTGAACTGGTCGTTCTTTGTAAGAGGCATCCTCATCTACCTCCAAGTCAACCTAATCAAGAACATGAGAAGGGTCGGGTTCATACTTCCTAAGCATAGATACATGAAATACATTGTGAATTCCCAAAAGTTGTGGTGGTAAAGCTAACCGGTATGCCACTTCCACAATTCGCTCTAAGATCTCAAAAGGCCCAATGAACCTTGGAGATAATTTACCACTCTTACCAAATCTCATCAAACCCCGTTTGGGTGAGATTTTTAGAAACACATGGTCACCAACTTCAAAAAATAAAGGTCGTCTCCTCTTATCGGCATAACTCTTTTGTCGGCTTTGGGTCATAGCTAACCTCTTCCGAATGAGAACAACTTTCTCGGTTGTCTCTCTAATAATTTCTGAACCCAGTAACGATACATCACCCACTTTGGCCCAACAAATCAGTGATCTACAAGGTCGGCCATACAAGGCCTCAAATGGTGCCATTCCAATACTAGCTTGATAACTATTGTTGTAAGCAAACTCAATCAATGGTAAGTGCCTTTCCCAAGGCCCCTTAAAATCAAGGACACAAGCTCTAAGCATGTCCTCTAAAATCTAAATGGTACGTTTCGACTGTCTATCGGTTTAAGGATGATAAGCGGTGCTAAGAGTTAACTTAGTTCCCAACGCCTCTTGAAGGCTTTGCCATAACCGAGCAGTAAAATGAGGATCCCTATCCGACACAATAGTCACAAGGACTCCATGAAATCGAACTATCTTTCTAATGTACAACTCTGCCAAGCATTTAACTGAGTCGCTGGTGCACATCGGAATGAAATGGGTAGATTTAATCAACCTATCAACAATCACCCAAACGTCGTCATTGCCTCGTTATGTTCTAGGAAGCCAAACTACAAAATCCATAGTAACATGCTCTAATTTCTATTCGGCTATTGGTAAGGGTTGTAACAAACTTGTTGGTTTTTGGTGTTCGGCCTTCACTTGTTGACAAGTAAGGCACTTCGATACAAATAAAGCGACATCCCGCTTCATACCCCTCCACCAAAACTGACGACTAAGATCATGGTACATTTTGGTGCCTCTCGGATGTACCACAAGGCGTGAGTAATGAAATTCCTGGAGTACTTCCTCTCTACAAGATTCTGGGTACAAACAAACGGTCTAGGTAACGTACACTCAAATCCGAGTGAACGTTCAAACCTTTCTTTTCCTTTCCATTGGAAATTTTAACCCAGATAGACTCTATTTCACGGTCCTCTTGTTGTGCCTCTATGACCTTACTAATCAAGGTAGGTTGAGCAGTCAAAGTAAACAAAGTAGCACTCTCGTTGGACTCATCCAAGTGTAAATCAAACTTGCCAATTTCACCTAGCATAACCCATTTCCGAATGGCTACACTTGCCAAACTACTCACAGATTTTCGACTCAAAGCATAGGCTACTACATTGGCCTTCCCCGGATGATAGTGTAACTCAAAGTCATAATCCTCCATAAATTTCATCCATCTCCATTGGTGTAAATTCAAGTCCTTTTGAGAAAACAAATACTTTAGACTCTTATGATCAGAGAAGACTTCAAACTTCTCACCGTACAAGTAATGCCTCCAAACTTTTAAGGCAAAAATCACCGCCGCTAATTCTAAATCATAGATGGGGTAATTTTTCTCATGAGTTTTCAATTGTCATGAACTGTAGGCCACAACTTTTCCCTTTTGCATCAAGACACAACCAAGTCCATCCCTGGATGCATCACAATAGACAGTGTAATTCAAACCCCTTTCCGGAATTATCAAAACCGGTGCGGTAGTCAATTTAGTCTTAAGCTCTTGGAATGACTTTTCACAAGCCTCACTCCACACAAATTTGATACCCTTTCTAGTCAACCTAGTCAAAGGTGCAACTAGTCTAGAGAAGTCCCTTACAAAACGTCGATAATACCCCGCTAATCCCAAGAAACTTTGTATCTCGAAAACATTCTTGGGTTGTTTCCAATCCTGTACGACATCTATCTTTGAAGAGTCCACAGTTACTCCCTCTCTAGACACTACATGCCCCAAAAACTTCACCTCAGTTAACCAAAACTCTTATTTCTCAAATTTGGCATACAATTTGTGCTCACTAAGTAAACCCAGCACTACCCGCAAGTGAGTCTCGCGTTCCTCCTCAGAGGTTGAATAAATCAATATGTCGTCCACAAAGACGACCACAAAACGGCCCAAGTATTCTCGAAAAATTATATTCATCAAATCCATAAAAGAAGTAGGCACATTGGTTAACCCAAAAGACATTACAAGGAATTCATAGTAGCTATAACGCGTACGAAAGACCATTTTCTAAATGTCATCCTCCCGGACTCTCAACTGATGGTATCCCGACCTCAAATCTATTTTTGAAAAGCAACAAGACCCTCTAAGTTGGTCAAACAAATCATCTATTCTGGGTAGAGGATACTTGTTCTTAACTGTAACTCTATTCAACTTGCGGTAATCAATATACAACTGCAACTATCCACCATTCTTCTTCGCAAAGAGAGTCGGTGCTCCCAAGGTGATGTACTAGGACGAATGAAGCCCTTATTTAAAAGCTCTTGGAGTTGAATCTTCAACTCATGTAATTCGGCGAGTGCAAATCTATACGGTGACATGAAAATCGGTGCCGTGACAGGCACTAATTCAATGGAGAACTCGATCTCCTGGTGAGGTGGTAAACTAGTAAGATCTTCTGGAAAGACATCCAGGTATTCACAAACTACCCTTGGTAACTCAACAAGAGCCCCGTCACTCTCACTATCCAACAGAGTTGCAAAAAGGCCGCTAAGTTTGCTTCTACTACGAGGGTCAACAACTGGCAACAAGGCTCTATCAACTTGGTTCCCCAGAAAATAGAAACGATCACTGCTCGAAGTGCACATCATAACTCTTTGACGGTAACAATCAATCATAGCTTGGTAAGAACACAACCAGTCCATGCCTAAAATGACATTAAAACTCGACATATCTAGCAACACAAAAGCAAACAGAAGTCGACGCTTGGCAACTTCTATTTCACAATCACGACAACCCCAGTCTAAATTAACTGTACCCCTAACAGGTGACTCTACTCTGAGTGGAGACACTAACCGTGCTACTTCTAACCCCAATACAGAAGCAAATGCAGTAGATATAAATGAATGAGAAACACCCGTGTCTATCAACACATTAGCCAAAGAATTACACACAACAAAAGTACCTCTCATAACTGAGGATTCTAGCAACTGCTCTAGCACGGTAGCAGCATACATGCACCCTTGTGGCCCCTAATTAACTTGCTTCCCTCTCGGAGCATAGGCATGTTATATTGATTGAGCCGAAGCGACTCCTTGATTTGTTCGTGAAGCCTAAGCTGAATGAGCCTGCTGGTGGCTCTGAGTCTGCTTCGACCTTGATGCGCTAGATGCACCTCCCAACTGAGGGCAAGTTCTCTTCATATGCCCTGGCTGACCACACTGATAACAATTAAATCCTTGGCCTCTATTCTGAAATTGAGACTGACTTTGAGATCGGTTAGGTGGTGATAACATCAACTGTCCTCCACCCTTCTGTGGGCACGAAAAGGCGTTGTGGCCCGGTTGGCCAAACTTGAAACATGAGAAGCCAAGTTTCCTTGAGCCTGGACCTGCACTAGACAAAAGAAAAGTGGATCTAGACTATTGTGGTTGGGACTGGGGTGGATAGACGTTCCTACTCTTCTTGTTCTGCCTATAATTTCCTTGAGACTCCTGGCCCCTAGGCTTCAAACCCTGAAGCCTCTCCTCCTCGGCTTGTATAGAAATCTCTACATGTGCTGCCATCTCTACAAGACGGTCATATTCCCGACAAGCTTGAAGAAGATCTTAGCTTTCAACTTCTTTTCAAATTCTATGCAACGGCACTCTTCTGTTGCCACCAACTCCGGTGCAAATCTGGACAAACTAGAGAAGACCGCCTCAAACTCGGCCACTGGCATGTCGAGTTATTTAAGGTCTGTAAACTCTTGCCTCAATCTCTCCCTAGTAGTGGGAGGTATGTGCTTATCTTGGAAAGTAACTACAAAGACTTCCCATGATGGTTCCACCATACTCTTGGCATATTTCCACCATTGACCCACATCTCCTTTAAGGTAGTAACTTGCTAGAGTCACTCTCAACTCGCTATCATCAATGTGAAGTATCTCAAATGTCTTCACTGTTTGTTCGAGCCATTCATCTGCTTCCTTAGGCTCGGAGCCACCATGGAATTCATTTGGTTTGGCCCGTAAAAACTCTCTAGTGAGAAAACTCGCCCTTGACTCCGCGATGTTCTCTCGGGCTTGATTCTCCACCCTTAACAAGTTCATAGATTCCCTCAAAGCCTCCATCATTTCTCGGGCTAGGGCCCTCATTGCAGTTTGACCTGTTTGTCCCACCTGCTCGGCCATATTAGTTTGGCCTATTTGCTTGGCCACATTAGCTTAGCCGAACCCTTCTTCTTGCACCGGAACCCTATGGACCATACCTCATGCATACCTCGGTGAGCCCTACCACGCCTCCTGCCTCTACCACCACAAACTTGACCCCTTCCTGATATCCTAATAAAGGACATAAGAGAAATAATTTAGCATATTAACTCATATGTGCTCGTAACTTGACTCACACATTCGACTACAACAATTCCATATATTTCTCTACCATATACGCAACTCAATTTCAATCCACATAAGCACTTAGTCATGTAAACACATACGGACTATTCTTTTACGATGAAATCCGTCCCATGAAAAACCAAGAATTCTTAGTAGAACGAGTATTGTTCAATTACCCTTCTAATGAGACATTAAGGAATTTAAAAGGCGCAAACAACATCCCAAAAGTCCAGTCCCATACCCATTTAGTCACATAAGTATGTTATCACATAGTCACAAAATGCATAACACTTCCTAAGCATGCTAAATGAACCCATTGTGGTTAAACAACCACTTTTCACGAGCTCCAAGTATTCAAACCCGGTAGCTCTAATACCAAGTTATAACGCCCCAAATTTCTAGCCCAAATGATAATACAACAATCATGGCTCTTTCAAGGAAAACTGAATATAAATCTCCAAACTTACATTACATGTACAATAGTTCTTCATGCAACAATTTATTAATCCAACAACAAGTAAATAAACAAATAAATATCTCCAAGGGTTTACAAGTTTCCAAGGCTTGAGTCTGGTTACACAAAACGGTTATTCAAACCCACACACATACAGCCCTTGGCTTACACATAGAGTCATAGCAAAATGAGAGTCTCGTACTCTTAACACACATTTCCTCGCCTTTAGTTAGGCAGCATCACCACATCTTTTCCTGCACAAAAATCCCGTAGGGTGAGCATAAAGCCTAGTAGGAATCCTTAACAAAGTATATACATTTTATACAAATCTCAAGAGATGAAATGCACATGTCATGCTATGCCCTTTTAAAAGAAAATTACATCTTCGTCTTTGAAAACCATCATGCTCAATGATGTCATACAATTTCAATTCTTCAAAACTTAATAATTCATTTCAAAAGCGGTAAATACGACTCTAGTAATCCCTAGGTCGGTGTCTGCAAGTAAACTATACAAGTACTACCAATTTGTCATTTTTACCAGTATTAACAGGAAGGCTTGACACCTGTAATCTATCATTTTTACTAGTATTAGCTGGAAGGATCGACACTTATAATCTACACCACCTTTTAAGACTTACCATCGTATTTACTCCAAAATTATTCCATGAAAACTTGTTTCTCAACATTCTTTTCTCAATGCAAGTTTTCAAATCAACTTTCAAAATTTAATGTAATCAAACGAATTGATATGCCAATAACACAAGATGAATATAAATACTTTTATTTCAATTCATCATCCAAGGAATAACACAATTCCCCCTTCTCAAGTATCCTCAACAATTAGTCATTTCAAGACTATTTTAACGTTTTGAACAATAATTTTCAAAATGAACAACAATTCTCATAATCCTTGAAATTCATCATTTATATAAATATAAATAAGAAATTTTCCAAACATCCATTTGTTTTGACACACAAAATAAATACAACAATATCATTCATGGATTTTCAGTCTCTTTTAAAAAAATCCCCAAATTCTGGGTTTTCTTACCAAAACTATACAACTTAAATCTTTTGAAAGAAAACTTTTCAAAATCATCTTTTCTTCAATCAACGAAGATCAAAACCAATTAGATCATTTTAAAAGAACAAGAGACAAACCCACTTTCAAAATTGCTCAACTTCTTGAAGAACCTATGGTAAAACTCTAATGGATCTTGAGAAATCAAGGTTTTGATCCAATTTGGCATAGGGAAATGTAGAGAGAAGGGAGTGGAAAGGGTTTTTACAGAGAAAGACCTAACAAAAGTGAGATACATTCAGCCTAAAGAAAAGAAAAGACCAAAATTTCGAACTCACTTACCACCGCACGTGCGTCGCTTCTCTCGTACTTGCACTCCCGCACCTGCATTTATTGCAATAGCCAAACAAGTCCTCCTCTATTTTCCGCACGTGCGGCTCAAGCAACTTCAAAAGCATTTTGCATTTTTGCTTTGGGGGCACTGCCCCTCGACCCTGCCAGGGCGCTACCCTCGGACCCGCCAAGGGGCGTTGTCCCCTCGACCCCCGCGAGCTGACCAGGCAACTCGATCCCCGATATACTCAGCGAAGTAGCAAAACATGAAAGAAGGGTCGAAACCGGGATCACTACACAAGCCCTTTATTTAGAGAATCAACTAGTATATATTCTTTAGTAATGTGCTCATAAATAATATTATCTTTAACCACTACTCTAATTCTGAAGTACTTTAAATTTTCATATGTAACACCATCAGAGCTTTTATTGTTCTTCATAGAGAAAATTAAAATCATGTATCATAATACATCTTTGTAAGTTTGGAAATGAAGTTAACAATTCTAAGCTCTAAAATAAATTTCTTTAATTATGTAACTTAAGTCGACCTCTAAAACATGTTTACATAGTGAAAAGTTATAAGAGATCTTATGTAATTCTTCCATGAAATAACACCTCATGCAAACATAAAAATATCATAACACTTTATGTGTTCCAACCCAATATTCATGGCTTAAATTAAAATGATGATTGTCCAACAAACTAATTGCATATGCACAAAGTTTAATTCAATTTTCATAATTCATTAAACTCCGACAATACTAGCATATGTGACATTTCTCATAAACTCTTTCTCAACATAATTTTATGAATATTGAATGCTACTTAATTAGTCTTGGTTACCAATAAGAGTAATGTAAGACTTTTAATTCCCTATACTAAATTAGTAATAATGTGATCTAAGAATACTCTTTGAGATGAGATAAATATTCCTCTAATTTATTTTCAAGTATCTTAATGCCAAACAAATAAAATATTTTATCAAGATATTTTATATCAAAAATTTATTAACAACATTATCTTCACATCAAGTATTAATTCAAAATTATTACTAGCAAGTAAAATTCCATTGGGGTAAAGGATTAAGAAAAATAAATTGCTCTCACTGACCTTGAGATACATGCTTATTAACAGTATTATCCATAAAGCCAAGTAATAATTTTTGGTGAACTTTTAAATATCATTGCTCAAAAATTCGTTTGAGACCATAGAAAAATTTATTTAATTTACAAATCAAATGTATTTTTGTTCGGCCAAGTGATAGCTCGAAATGTCATAATAATGCTATAATCATTATAAAATTATATTTATGACATTGGTGAGGACAATACCCTTTTTCAAATCACATCTTTTAGAACTAAAATAATTTCATATTTATTTATTTATCTTTAAAGAAAATATCCATTAGACTTCAAACTTTTAAAAGGCTTAAACTATCTCCTCACCCTCTTGATATTGCTCATTTAGAAAATAATATAATCACAAGAATCATTTAACTATATGGGAATGTCTAGGAGGTGGTACATGTTGTGCATGCTCAACTTATATCAATAGGCTAAATAGATACTTCAGGTTCTACTTGGACTCTCACTTTCTCTATGTCAGAATGAATGGACCAATCTATTACAATAGGCAAACATGCATAGGAATATTCATATATTTGAGCTTTAAACTACTCATCAATCTAAAAATTCACAATTTAAGCCTAAAAGTTTCTTATGTCAGGACCAGGATAATAAAATCATTGACAACTTACAGCTCAAAAAAACATTTTTAACTTCATACCATATTCAGAGTATACACAAGTCTGCAAAGTGGTTAAAAAGATTTTATCACAAAAGGCTTGTATAATTTAAAAATGTTAACATACACCTCATCATTTTATTAAAATTACGATGCCCAATCATTCCATTTTCTTTTGAAGTTACAAACATTATATATTTAAATTGATTCCACAATTTTATAAATAATTAACAAGTGGTTACGTACATTACCTAAAATTATCATGTTCACTATAATATCCACTTTAAATTAATAATTTCAAAATATTTATTAAGTCTATTTTTCAACATATACTAATAGACAAATGTATAACATAAATAGTCATTTATGAAATTAATAGAATAATTTCTCTCACAAACCTAACTATGCTTATTAAGTTTTGACACTAAAATCAAATTTTGCCTCATGGACAATATAAAAACAATATTTTAAAAATAATATCAGTACTAAACTAAAACTTAGATAATATGAATAGAAAACAAAATTTTGAGTGACACATGTGTTTTTAGGCAGTTTAGGAAAGAGGGAACTATATGCAGGTGGGAGAAGGGGAAAAAAATTACCAACACATGGAGGTGTGCATCCTACCACATCCTACCACAGACATACTTGCACCCCCATGTGTATGTAATTTTTTTCTCATTCTCCCATCTACCTGTAGTTTTCCCTTTAAGAAACAAATAAGGAGATTTTAGAGGTAGGAAGAGCGTCATAGCTCAAAAAAAATTCGAAAGTATTTTTCTTACTCAGTTTAATAATATACAAAAAGATTTACAGAATATTCTAAAAATAAATAAAATACTAAAGAGAGATAAACGATTTGTAAAAAACAAAGATATTATATAGAGCATTGTAAAATATGATTTAGATTTTCTTATAAAAATCATCTAATAAATTTTATAGAACTCTATTTCTTTAAATAGCTAACAATTTATATGATTTTAATCTTTCATACTATATTGAAATGTTAATATAGAGAGTTAAGAACGCTCATAGACGTATGACAATCTCTAAATCAATCATATTTAAAACTAACTCAATATCCCTTTACAAATTTACAATCAAAACTTTAATGGCTTAAATTTGATTATCATAAAAATATCTTCCTTCATGGCCTTCAATTCAATATAATATTAATAAATTATATATGAACAATAATAATTTCATCACCATAATTAATATTTTCAAATATTTAAACTGTATCACTCTTAGATTTAATGTATAGAAAGTATTTTAATATCTCCAACTTACAATTATACATAGGCAATTATTATAATATCACAAGAATATACGGCGAATAAACTTTAACAATATTCTCAGATGTACTAGAATATATCACTATATAAACTCCTTTGGACTGAATATATGGGACACAATCAATATCTTTAAACTTCAATAAAATCTTAATTAATTATACATGAGCAATAATTATAATCTCACAATAAGAAGCAGTAAATAAACTTTAGCAATATTCTTAGATGTTCCATAATGTATCACTATATAAACACATTTGGGTTGAATATATAGAACACAATCAACGGGCTTGTTTGGTTTGTATCTCACAATACAATTTCTGAGAAAAAATTTCAAAATTTTGTTTAGTTCAAATTTTTTGAATTTTTTTTCTAAAATTACTCTCTCATGCACATCAATCAATCAATCAGTTTTTCTCTCTCCTCTCTCCTTCTCAATCATTTTTTCTCTCACACACATCTCCTCAACTACAACAAAATATCAAATCATTTCAAACTATCAAACTCCAAAACTATTTTCAAAATATACAACTAAACAAATCAAAATTTCTAAACTCTTTTCCCATTTTTTTTTTTTTTTTAAAAAATTTATCTCAAAACAAAAACTAAGCACACCCAACATCTTTAAACAAGTCAACTAGAAAGATTGATTTATCAAAAACTATCTCCTTTGATAGATAAATTCTTTCAAAATCAATAAAATTTCTCTTACTAACAACTCATACTACCTTTAAAATTAACACACAGGATTAATCCCCTTTGGGTAGGTAACTAAGTGATATAATTTTAGAAGAGCTTCCTAGATTCCACACTGGAAAATCACTTTAAATCTCAATGAGTTCACTACTTCGGCAGTATCACCCATATTAATTTTTTTTTTAAAAAAAAAAAAAGTTCTCCAACTAGGACTACATCAAAAAATAAATATTTGTTCACATTTAAATCTTTATTTGTGTATTAATAATAATACAATTTGTAAACCATCATGCAATCTATAATTTTAATTATAAAAATAAAACAATAATGTTTTTTTATTTTTTTATATATTTAAGAAATCAAACGCATAACTTATAAATGGGTAAATTATGTAAATGGTCCATGTAATTTATAAGATGCGTCAATTTGATCCTTGTTATTTATATAATTTACCCATTATAAATTATACAAATTAATTTGAACATGTAAAGTAGAAGACACACAACAGTTATGTCTCACAACTTTTATTAAATTTTTAGCATATCCAACTACCCATCAACTCATATGTTAATATCATACTACGAATCGCCACTAAACAGTTACTCAAGAGTAATATCTCATGACCCAAAATTCGCATATGAATTTACAAAAATTATACCAAAATGATATACATGATATAGAACGCTTAAACAACCTTAATGTTACTATAATTAAAAGTCATAAAATTGAATATGTTCTATATCTTTTTCAAACGTTTGATTAGGTAAGATTTGAAATATCTATATATATATATCAACACAAATTCAATATACACACATCCATATTTCACAATTTTCATACCATACATCTGAAACATATATATATATATATATATATTTATTTATTTTGTTAACCGAAGCAAATTGTCAACACTAAAACAATATGCTTGAGTTTGTTATATTGAAAAGGTTTAGTTAAAGTTACCAAAGCATATGAAAACAACATTCAGTAACAGAAATATCAATTTATTCCTTATTATTGTAAAAATAATTTTATTGAAATAATCTATTATGGTTTTAATTTTAGTATAAAGCTGCTCTGATACCACATGTAAGCTTTATAGGATCTATATACAAAAAATTAAAACACCATAATAATTTGATTAAACTGAACAACTTTGATAGATTTAAATACCTACCTTTATTCTCACCATTGCCATGAGATATTAAGAAATGGTCTTCATAATTGGAAAACCCTAGCATTGACTCTTCCACTCCTTCTCCTAATCTTTATGTTGTCTTTTCAATGAGACTGACAATTCTTTAATCCACACACACATACACACACACACACACATATATATATATAGGAAAGGGGACCAGGTCTAAATAAAACAATTACTAAACCCTCCTATTAAGGAACCCAAATAACTTAAAACATGCTTTACACCTTTATACCATATATCTACATATAAAATAATAAACACACTAAGATGGATCATGGCCCAAAACTTTATGGATCACAACACTAATTTTGGACTCATACTAGTTAATCTGTCTGAATCACTATTACGCCCCCAAAATAATTAACATATAATGATATGGACTTAATTCTTTACTAGTGATTAATCATGAATTCCAATCAACATTAAGCAATTTAAATCTCTATGGTTGTATTTCTTAAAATATGAGAGATTCACAAAAGTGGTCCATATGCAATACATATCCAATCTTCTTAAAGTATGAATCCATATTATGTGAGATGAGTAATACAACAGAAATAACACAAAAGAATGCCCCATGTGTTACAATTTCCAAGGTTTGGGGACATATTTTGTGAATGACAGCACATGGCCAAGGTGACATAGAAGTGTCAGCCGAGGTGCCATGTGGCCTGGTCCTGATGCTGAGGTGATCTCGGCTAGGTCGAGGTTACCTGCAGAGATGCCGGAATCCAAGATGAGCGGACAAGGGGTAAGAGTCCTAGAACATGGGAGGATCTCAATCTGGATAAGGATAAGGCTCAAGAAGAGTTTATCTCTATCTAGATGAAGGTCCAAGATGAGCATTGAGCTTGAGTCCACTGAGGTAAGGCTTCCATAGGGATCAGGTCAGTGCTGGCTATAAAAGCAGGACACCCTCATGGGTTTGAGGTAAGTTCTTTCTTGTGAGTTTAAGCACAATTTTTTTTATCTTTGAGAGACATCGAATACTGATTTGATCGTCAAAGTGTTCCTGAGTGGACGAACCACCGCTAGATTCTTATCTTTCTGTGACAAGTTGTTCGGGCTTAATCTATTCTGTCGATGTTCTCCAGCTGAGTTTCCCGTTTGGTTGTGTGGTCAAAAATCAACACTCACAATTGGGCGCCATCTGTGGGAACGTAAAGAGAATAGATGGCCAACGACGGGTAGAAAGAAAAGATCAGGGAAGACATTCCTAGTGGGAGTAATAAGCATGCTGATCCAAACATGAAGGAAGAAAACCATAATGAAGGAACACGAGGATCAGAATCCTGGGAAGAAAGATGTCGGCTAAGAGGGAGACGCACCGAAGAAAGTAGGCCGAGACGAGTATTACAATGAAAGCAACCTCCAGGTATGGAAAGATAGATGCTTGAGGAAAGATAACGAGATGAAGGGAATGGTAAACAAGTTGGCAGATCTATAATTGGTTGTCAACTTCATGATACAAAACAACGTCATGTAGCCACCGTTTCCATTGAAGGACACGCCAATTTCAGCGGCCAAGAACGACGCCCATAAAAGGAGGCAGAAAGCAATTCCAGCAGTCCCTTAGTATGACAAAGTGAAGGAACACTCACATCGGCCTTCACGGGATGCCGGGTGAGCAGAGTCAATAAGAGGAGAGTCTCAGAGGACGCCTCATACCAAGGAAACTTATGCCAAGGAAAATTGGCATATTCAAGGGATGGAACTTTGTTTTGACATGATGAATGAAGAGGAGTCCAAGAGGATGCATAATGACACCGGGAGCAGCGCACCAAAAAAGTTGAAATCCATTGGCAACCGAGCGCTTGGTCGGACCATGGAGGATTTGAGGGACTACCTCCAGAGAAAGCAGCAAAATGCCGAGGTCACATCACCCGTCAAACCGAGAACGCCATTCTCAGTAGAGTTGGGTAGGTTTGAGGCCCCAAGAAGGTTTTATATGCTAAGGTTCCATATATATAACGGTAAATCTTATCCGAACTTTCACGTCGACTTGTATCTGAATTCAATGGCCTTGTATACCAAGAATGAACCGTTGCTGTGCAAGGTGTTCCTCTCATCCTTTGGATTGCATTGGATTGGTTTCACAAGTAGCCGAAAAGAACTGTAAAGAGTTGGAAAGGCCTAGCCGAGATGTTCGTGGCCAGGTTTGTCACGAACAAGTTGCAACCATTAAGGATAGACTCCCTGATGGCTTTGAAACTTGGTGAAGGTGAGAACCTTAGGGCTTATGCCAAAAGATATTATGAGGTGTTTAACTATATACCAGGATGCAACCAGGAGTTGGCGGTCGTGTCTTTTAAGAACGGCCTGGAGGATGACTGCATGCTTCGGAAGTCACTGGCAAAGACTCTACCAAAAACTATGGAGGAACTCATAGCAAGGATCGAAAAATATGTCAAAGCAGAAGAGGAAACACCGGGAACAAAGGCACCAAAGCAGGAAAAGAGAAACGGCTCGCCGAAACAAGGCTGAGGTAATACTAGATTTAATAGACAAGAAATAGGGCTGAGGGTTGCACAGACAGTCACCACTGTGTTTCGAATCTCAGTTTATAAAGTTCTAGAAAGGATTAGAAACCAGCCATATTGTAGAGCGCCAAAGAGGATTCTTAGCGAATTTATGGGGAGAAGTCTTGAGAAGCACTGTGCTTACCACAATGAGGATGGACACCTGACTCAGGGGTGCAGAGCCCTGAAGGAGCATTTGGAAGATCTGGTCGGACAGGGTCACTTGAGGGACTTGGTAGATGAGGCCAAAACGAGGAAAGAGCAAGCGAGAATGCCACAGGCACCAGCAGCACCAATTTCGCCACAACTATAGCAAGCAGAACCTCGGGCGATCAACATTATCCACTCAAAGGTTAATGAGAATGATATACGATGAGAGATCTAGAAAGTGAAACACTTAGCATGTGTGTCAGGTCCAACAAAAGAGGCCTAGGACAACCGAGTACAAGGGACTAATGATGTCCTTTACTGAGGCAGACCTAGACATGGTGTAGTATCCCTATAATGATGCTTTGGTGGGGACCCTCAGATTGGAGAATACCAGGTAAGGCGCATTCTGATCGACCAAGGCAGCTCTTGTGGCATCATGTATGTTAGGTTTTACAAGGAGCTTGGCCTTCACCACGATGATTTAGCGCAGTCCAACAGCCCAATGGTCGAGTTCAATGGAACGCCGACATGGCCTCTGTGAGCAATAAATCTGAGAGTGTAGGTGGACACTAGGAAAATAAGTACAGAGTTTACAATAATTGACACCCCCTCCCCTTACAATGTTATCTTGGGAAGGCCATGGTTGCACGCAATAAGGGCTGTTCCCTCAACACTACACCAGCTATTATGGTTCCCAACGGAGCATGGAATTGAAGAGGTTAGAGGGGATCATGTGTAGGCAAAAACTTCTTCATGGCATCAATAAAATCTACCTGCAACGTGCGAGAGAAAGAAACAGTAGAAATTGAAGACGAGGACATGGAAGTTATAGATGATGTCGGCAAAGAACCAGCCGAAAATAGTGAGGAAGCCATGAATAAAATTTTGGCCCAAGAAGGGGATGAAAAACGCTTCTTTTTTCTCGGCTTAGGCTTGGCCGAAGATGAGAAAAGGGGGTTGAAAGCTTTCTTACGAGCCAACATAGAAGTATTTTCCTGGATGTCATACAAGATGCTAGGCATTGACCCCGAGGTCACATGACATATGCTTAATGTAGACAGGTCGGCAAAACCTATCATCCAATGAGCGAGCGAGGCCGATATTGATGCATGTTGAGGTAGTTGAGGATGAAGTGGACAAACTACTGGAAGCCAAAGCCATTCGCGAGGTGAACTACCCTACTTGGTTGTCCAACACTGTGGTGGTGAAAAAGAAGAATGGCAAGTGAAGGGTTTGTGTTGATTTCACCAGCTTGAATAACACTTGCCCCAAGGACAGTTTTCCACTTTACAAGATTGACCAGTTGTAGACCGCCCAAAACTCTGCTCCGCGCGTGAGGGCACGGATTGTAGTTCTTAGCTACTACAGTTCGGACTCATGTCACGGTTCTGAATCTAATATCACAAAGTGCAATGTAAGACTGATAAATCACCAAAGAGTCCAAATCCGATAAATCGTTTTGGAAAATCGATTTTAATAAAAAAAAAAAAGCGCCAAACATGGACTATTTTGCCAGATTTTAGAGTCGCTACCTAAATATTTTATTTTGGAGAAATTTAGGAAACCCTGACTCGTGCCTAAGGCCATGTGTCCGTCATCACCAAAGTTGCCTCGGCTCGGGAACTTGGGTACGAGAGGGGAAGGTCATGCAATGAGCACCCCCGCTCGCCCGATCAAAGATTGGCCTTTACTAACATGATATGTTGTTTTTTGAAAACACATGCGTTCTTATTTCGGGTATTAATCTAGAATTACTATGTGATGCACACAGCATACAAGTATAGACTAAATCACTCAAGTTGGAACAAAGCATCTCATGTTCGTTTGTTTGAAAATGGTTTGAAAGTTGCTACTCGCAAGTAGGCTAAGTCGTTTATTTGCCAGCCTCGAGCGGGCTTAGGAAAACATGATTTTGCCACTTCAAGTGGGCTTAAAACTCGCATTTTGATAAATTGTTCCAATTCAAGCAATCCAACCTTCACCCACAGGCATTCATGCAGTTATATCATTTAAGTAGTTAGCCTCATGGCAAGCATGCTATACATGGCAACACTTACACACATGCAAGGATGCTAAAGCATAAACACTCACAGTGTACTCCGAACCAAAAAAGAAGCTAGTTAGTAATCAATGCATGATCCTAGCTATGTCAACAATGCCTAATGCAACACATGCAAAAATGCAGCTAAAATAGGCTCGGCTATTCTAAGATGTCATGTGAATGCAACTTGATAACATGTATTCAAATTGGTATTGAAATACAATGCAGTTTGTATGATGCGCCGAGCCTGGTTTATTCAAGACGAATGAATGAATGCAAACATGCAAAGCATAAGTATGCTAATTGAAAATGACCCTAAACTAACCATTGAAAGCTGGTAAATAAAAGGGAGAAAGACGTGGAATTGGAAGACATTCATACATGCACACACACTTATTACAAAATTCTCCCTCTCGACGGAGGGTCCGAATAATAAGCTAACTAGCTAATCTAAGCTAATTAAACTAATTCTTACAAACCAAAGCTAATTAACTTACAAGTTAACTAATTACAAACACAAATGAATAGCTAAGTGCATTAACTACTTAAGTACAGAACCAAATAGTTAACTAGCTAAACATAGTAGTTAAAAGGAGCCTTGGGGCGAGAAGTGCATGCATGCTCGATCGCCTCACTTGGAAATCCATCGCTATGCCCCAACTTGCCTCTGTCTGCATTTGATTTCAGATCACTGCACAAACCTCCAGATAGCTTCTACTCCAACATGGAGACCTCGAGGAAGGCTGCCGACCACTTATTGGTGTTGTAGACCACCTGTAGACCACTTACATTTGCTACAGACTCGAAAAAGTGGTCGGCCAGCCACTTTTACTGGTCGGCCGACCAGAAAATGCTGCCCAACTCCAGTTTGCTACAACAGAGAACAAGAAGGGGCACGGCAGTGTATTTGCAAGGTATGTGTGTACAACCACCTTCCCTATCATTTCTTAAGCTCAAGGGAGTGCGGTTCTCGACTCTTGAGCCACCAACTGAGCATCGCAATGCACGATGGCCGAGAAGCCAAGTTTGCACAATTCAATGTCAATGAATGCACAAATAACACATAAGGGCCTTAACCTCTATCATGCATGATCAAGAGGGTCGGCAACCGAGAAATGAAGCACGTTTCATCACTTCAAGTATGAAACGTCTCTCGTTTCTTGTGTTTGGACTAACTTTCAATCCAAACACAATGCAATGCAACAGCATGGAAATACAATGCAATGCAACATGAGCATGGCAAGTTGGAGTCCTTAAGCATGAAGGCTAATGAAGGACACAATGTAAGGGCTATGTAATGCAATACACCATGTACCAAACCAACCCCACACAGACTTCATGCATGCCAAAACAAAGGCTTAAGCATGCTGGAATTGAAACTCAATGGACTAAACAAACATGCATACATGTTAGGCCACAAACAATGCATAATGCTCAACTCTCAAACACAATTAAAGAGTGATGAACGTGAGAGTGTAGCTACACTGTAATGACCCCAAAATGCGTATTGAAAGTCATCCTTATTTAATTAGGGGTTAATGTGTTTTAATTCAACTATATCTATTGGAATTAAAGAATTATCTGCTGAGTTATGGCGACCTTTATTGTATCAGCTTGGAATTTTTTTACCCTCCGCTCGAGCATGGGCTCATTTTTGACATTCTTAATAGTGTATTTGGAATGTTCTTACCTTATTTTGGGGTATTGTTTGAGGTGGTGGTGTGATGGTAAAGTAAGATTGGACAAACGAATTTAATTCGAATAATTAACCTACGATTAGCCGTCATTCATTTGTCCTTTTGTTTTTCCACACTTTGAATTTGAATGTGAGGTTAGAACCATTGGAAAGCTTATTTCCGGGGCTTCGATTTGGACACAAGAACAACCTAGAACGGAGTCCCGATGAGAGAGTTATACCCGTTTGAAGTTTTCACATCTGTGCTGGAAGCAGAGCCGCACGTGCGGAGAATAGTGCCGCACGTGCGGTCTGTGCGGGACAGCAGCTCAAAAACGGGATTTGTGGACTATTCCTTGCAATTTCTTTTCCTCTCTTCTTCTCCCCTCTTCCATGTCCGAAACCCTAGCATCCAAAACCTTGATTTCCTCCACTTTTATCAACAAATCCTCCATGGATCTTGTATCAAGGATGGAGAACAAGAAAGGGTCAACATTTCCAACCGATTGAATTTCGAAATTGAGGTGGAATCTCATCCAAGCTTGCTCCTTTGTTTGTTCTTCGAGGTAGGGGTTCTAGATCTCCTCAATACTTACATCTATGGATAGATTTATGGTGACTTCAGTATATTAATGTAAAAATCTTCATTTTTATCATCTAGGGCATATTATGAGATTTGGGGATTTAGAGTTTGAGATGTTGGAAGTTAAATTGGTGGGTTAAAATGATGAATTGTGAATCCTAGATGTAGAATCATTGGAAAAATTGGAATTAAAAGTGGTGATTTAAGAAGTGTGAATTTTTGTTAAAAATCCTCATTTTTCTTGAAACCCTAGGTTGATTAATGATGATACCCAATGTTTTGGCCCAATTTGAAAGTAGAATAATGAAATTGAGGTATTGACTTATATGTCTTCAAGTTTAATTAGAATTTGGAAATGTTTGAAAATTATGTTTAAAATTTGCGAATGAACTTTGTTATGAATATTAGAATTCATGCTATCATGTGAAGGGAAAATTGAGGAAATAATCTATTAATGGTATTAATGCTATGAACTTGGTTTTGGAATGTTGAAATGGGATTCAAGGATTTATTTTGAATTATGTTAAATTACAAATGGTGTTGATGAACTAAGTGATATTGACTTTGTTGGATTATGTTGTGCTGACTCATAGTGAATTGATTGGTGTTGTACTATGATGAATTATGTTTGAATTATGTGGATTGTGTAGGGTCAGCTACAGGGATGGATCAAGCACCTGAACACTATGAGTAGTAGTACTTTGATGTACCTTTAACCGTTTATTGTTATTGATGTTAAATCTTCGTCGTAAGAATTATGTTGACATGAATGTTATGTATGCTATGTGAGAAACACTATGACATTATGGAAACTTCAAAAGAGTTTGTGAAGTTATGTATGTTATATGAGAAACATTATGAAATTATGAAAACATCAAAAGAACTAGTGAAGATCAAACCTATGTGGCCAAGGGCCGACTTGTGACTTGTGAAGCTATGAGGCCAAGGGCCAAACTTGTGAACTTGTGAATCCAAAGGGCCAAAGGCCGATGTGATAAGTTGTAAATCTATGAAACCCAAAGGCTATTGTGAATGTGTGAACCCCTCAGGCCAAGGGCCGAGCTGTGAAATTGTGAAACTAATAAAGTCATCTATAATCTAATGAAAATGTACTTTCTTTTCGTTATTAATTATCAGGAATGTCCCGTTAACTTTACGTTAATTATGTCAACTCATGGGAATGATGTAACGGTTACCATTAGGACTGTTAATTACAAGGCAAGGCAACTATGTTAACATAAAAGAATGATTAAACAAATGTGTATGCTATTGATTAATAAAGCACGTAAAGTAAGTCATTTACCCACAAGAATTTATGTTCATTCTTGAAGAATGGATTCTGAGTAAATATAAGAGTAACTATGTGTATCCAGATGAATTGAAGTTATTTTGCTATGTTGCTTATGAATTGGAAGTTATCCAGAATCTACGATATAAGTGCAAAGTTTAGCATCATTGTGTGACCCTCATGAGAATGTGAATTAGTCTCTCATTGTTAATCGTACGATAATGACATGATACAACAAGAAATGCTCTAGTTATGATATGTTCTGTTTGAATTAATGAATGATGTTCAAGCATGTTTCAGGCATGTTTCCAGTATGTTACAAGTTCAAGTATGTTCAGGTATGTTTCAAGTATATGTTACAAGTTTAAGTCTGTTACAAGCTTATGTATATTACAAGTTTATGTATGTTACAAGTTCAAGGATGTTACAAGATCTTTGTATCAAGGGCTTCATGCCAACTTTTCAAGGGCTTTCATGCCATATGTTTCAAGGGCCTTAGTGCCATATGTTTCAAGGGCCTCGTGCCACCATGTTTCAAGGGCTTATAGCCACCATGTTTCAAGGGCCTCATGCCACCATGTTTCAAGGGCTTATAGCCACCATGTTTCAAGGGCCTCGTGCCACTATGTTTCAAGGGCTTATAGCCACCATGTTTATGTTGCAAGATTGAACCTAAGGCCGTTATGTACTCAGCACAGAATCAGACTAACTATGTGAACTCTATATCTTTATATGCATTGCTATGTGTTATGTTTCAAGTTAAGCATCGTTTTATTTATGTATTACTATTCACTGAGCTTGGCTCACTCTGTTTAATGTCTGTTTCTGTAGGTAACCAACCAGGTGGTTAGTCCTAGTCATGACACCCGTTTTCTTTTGTCAACCTTCGTGGGTTCAAGCACTGCACGAAGCCATTTATTTTTGTAAAGTCTATTGAAATGTTAGGTTAATTTTGATTACCCATTTAAGGTTGAAGACGTAGAACTTCAATGATTTTTGTATTAACCCAATGATGGGGCTGGGTCTACACGTATGTTTGTTTATCACCGATACTACAAAATATGGTTTGGAGCTTTATCTATTTTCCATGATGAATGTGATGTATAAGAGGTCCTGGCATGTAGATGTAGCTCAATGGAATTTATATGTATAGTTATTTTCTTACTTTATGCTTCCGATGAGGCCCCGTATGTTATTTACAACACGTTAAGTGTTCGTTTTCGAACGGGTCATGCCCAAACTTTTAGAAGCGGGTTTGGGGTGTGACATACACTATATGCACTGAAATCACGTGTGAAATGATGCCAAATCATCCAAACTACACAAGTAGGGCATGCTAGGGTCCTTAAACATTAAAGCTAGTGAAGTACACAACACTAAGGCTATACAATGCAATATTCAATGGACTAAACCACCGCTAAACAGACCTCATGCATGTCAAAATGATGGCTAACATGCTCTGAAATGATGGCATGAAAGCAAGAAAATTCATGCTCATGCATTGGCCTATCAACTAAGCATTAAGAGCACAACTCTCAAACATGATTAATAAGTGACAAACATAGAAGTGTGACAACACTATATGCTCTAAAATCAGGTATGAAATGATGCCAAATCATTCAAACAACATAAGCATAGCATGCTAAGAGGCTTAAAGCTTAAGGCTGGCAAAGGCACTTGCACCATGGCCATATCAAGCAAGCCCCAAAGGGCCGAGATGACTTAAAATAGTCCCAAGGCAGGTCAAAACAATGCCAAAAACATGCTTGAACATAGCCAACATATGCTAGAATAAAAGGCATGAAGCATGGAGTATGCAAGGCCAATGGGGAGGATTACACTACACCTTCCAAAACCAAGCATGAGATGACTTCACCAACAAAAATCAGAGTTGTAACATGGAAAAATAAGACCAAATACACACTGAGATGGTAGCCCAAAAGCTTAGGCATGCATGCATACATATTGGCTCATGGACAAGGCATAAAGGCACAACTCTTAAACACAATTAAAGAGTGATAAACATGAGAATATGGAAAAGATATAACCTTTGAAATACCATGCCAAATGATGCCAAGGCATGCAAACATCACAAGTATAGCACGGTAGTGGCCTCAAAACTCAAGACTAGTGAAGCCATTTACACTATAGCTATACAAAGCAAGCCTCAAAAGGCCAAGAACACCCAAAATAGTCCTAAAGCATGTCAAAATAATGCTAAAACATGTATGGAGTATAGCCAAGGCAAGCTAGCATGAAGCGCTAAAACACCAAGTACACTATGCCCATGGGCAAGATTGCACTACAAGTGCAAAAACCAAGCAAGAGGTGACTCCACCAACCAAAAACAGAGTTATGGCATGTCAAAATAACACCAAAAATGAGCTGAGACTAAGCGAACACATGCTAGAATAACAAGCTAACTCATTAGGCATGTAAGGCTAGCAAAGAGGATTTGTACTACAAGTGTAAGAAGCATACAACAAGTGATCGAACCAACTAAAAACAGAGTTAAATCATGTTAAATAATGGCCAAAAATGTGCTGGAGTGGAGCCAAAACATGCTAGAATTATAGGCTAAAATAGCAAGCATACAAAGCTAGTGAGCAAGGTTTACACTACAAGTGTAAGAAGCATGCAAGCAACAACCAAACCAGCCTAAAATAGAGTTATAGCAGGCCCAAAAAGTCACAAAAACATGCTCAAACTAAACCTCAAGAAGGGAGAAATACATGCTCATTTGATAGGCCAACAACACATGCTAACAAGACAAGAGGAGGGGGGACCACCCCCTTCCATTTTGGGCCTCAAAACTACCTTTCCACCACTAAAATTCCTTTGGAATTCAGTGGTTGGAAGGCCAAAAAAATTTGGTTTGAAAGTTGGTGAAAAGTTGCACAAAAGGCCTCACAAGCCAAGGAACAAAAAGGGAGAACAACCCCCTAGCCAAACAAGGCACAAACCAACACTTTTATGCCTCAAAAACAGAGTTTCTAACAGTTCAAAACCAGCCCCAAAATAGTCCAAAACAATGGAAAAATAGGGATAAAACAAGTGTGTAAAAACAAGCTTGAAAGGGGGAAGTGCTTACCCTTGAAGAACCTTGAAGTATAGCAACAAAACCAGCTAAAATCTGGGCCAAAATCAGCCTTTTGGAGCTCAAACAAAGCCCCAAGCTACCTCATCCCAATGGTGATTAAGTTTGGTTAAGGGTCTCTTTGCAAAAGTGTAGAGAATTCTAAGCTTAAGGCTCAAAAACAAGAGGAGAATGAGGCTTCTAGGGAGAGAGAGAGTTTTCAGCTCCAAAATTTCTAGAGAGAGAGGACTTTTAGTGTGAAAAGCTCCCATAATTGCCAACCCTTGAATATGAGAGGAAATGGCTCCTATATAACAATATATGAGCATTTGGTCGAAATATCTGAAGCAGTGCACAACAGTTGGAGATGAACTATCTGCAAATTCTGGGCTTTCTGGGCATAAGTGGTCGACTGACCACTTTTTTTGGTCGGTCAGCTACTTTTTCTAGTCTGCAACGATTATTTCTGGATGGCATATGGTCGGCATGCTCAAAAAGTGGTCGGCACACTCCCTTGGTGCTCTGCAGCAAAAATCAGTCTTGGTCCGCGACTTGAAGCAAGCATAACTCCTTCATCTAGATGCCTTTTTAGGCCATTCTTGTGTGCAAATTGAAGCCCCAGAAGCTTTCCAATGGTGGTAGCCTTGCATCAAAATTCGAAGTGTGCTAAGAGATATCCCTCTTTTAGTGAAAACTGCTCAGTTTCGGTCTAACCGAATTGATGCCTAATTTCAACCAGATATATCTTCCTCATCCGGACATGGCTTTAGGAGATTCTTAAGTGAAAAATGAAGGCTCAGAAGTAAGGTTTCCAACGATGGTGGCATCATAGCTGAAATCCAAGTACGCAAATGGATAGGTCTGATTTAGCAAGGGTTGTTCAACTCTCTCGTAACAGTTCATGCCCATATTCTTGCCCAACTTGGTTTCTTCCCTGTTCTCCTCTTTTCTTCAACTCCAAACCTCTAAATAAGATGTTTTGGAAAAAATTTCAAAGATTTCATCTCTCTTTCATTCATTTCCACTTTGTCCTTGCTCGATTTACCGAAAAGCGCAACATTTAACAAAATGCGAGCATCGGAACATCATAGGAACTTTGTTTCAAAAATATTTTGAAAAAGAGGGTTTTAAGGTCTAAAATCTTTTTGGTCCAACAATGGGATGTGAGGTTGGGATTTGACTCTCCTCTTGCTAAAGAAACCAAACCCTTGCACTGCACAACTTTCACCACCAAGGTGCCGACCAGTTGAAGTGGTCGACCGACCACTCCCACTAGTCGACCGAGCATAAAAAGTGGTTTGCAGGAACAAAAAGTGGTCAGCAAGGGGGGAAAGGTGGTCTATACAAAGAGAGGAAGGTGGTGGCATGGTTGCCGATCACTTTAGGTGGTCCACAGACCACCCACCCTAGCTGGCCGACCAGAAAACTGGCTGGCAAGGAAGAAAAATGGTCTTAAGGGAGAGAAACTGGTCTACACCCCTTATTCCACCCTCCAAGCAAGGAAAACGAGGTTTGGTTCAAAACCAAACCAAAAAGGAAGCAAAACAAAAGTCCGCGGGACAAGGCACGCAGCCAGAAGCTCCGAAAACTAGTCTACGAGCACAAAAAGTGGTCTACGAGAGGGAAAAGTGGTCTATGGCCACAAAAGGTGGTCTACAGACCTCTATCTTCCTCTAGGCAAAGGCAACAAGGCATGGTCCAAAAACCAGGCCAAGAGGAGAACGTTAACAGGTCCCGTGACAAGGCGCTTGGCCGAAGGCTCTGGAAACCGAAAACTAGCCTACAAGAGGGTAAAGTAGTCTACGACTACAAAAAGTGGTCTACAGACCTCTCCCTCCCTCCAGGCAAGGTCAACAAGGCATGGTCCAAAAACCAAGCCAAAACACAAAGAGCTCAGAGGCCCGGAGGCAAGGCACTAAGCCGAAAACTCCAGAAACTCGAAATGAGCACAAACATGCACAATTATCAAGCGCTCAATCGATGGCATCTGAGTCTTAAGGTCGGTCAAAGATGGGGTGTCTATACCAGTTAGTAGATGTCACTTCAGGGCATGGAAGGATGAGCTTCTTGGATGTTTACAGGGGATACCACCAGATAGCAATGTATCCCCTTGATACGGAAAAGATTGCATTTATCCCCCCAAAAGGACTGTACTGTTACAGAGTGATGCCTTTCAGACTGAAAAATGTAGGAGCAGCCTACCAGAGGTTAGTGACCAAAATGTTTAGATATCTCATTAGCAAGACAGTAGAAGTATACATTGATAACATGGTTGTGAAGACCAAAGAACCTAAGAATCATCTGGTCAACTTGAAGACAGTTTTTGACATCTTAAGGACATATCGACTCTGACTTAATGCTTTGAAATGCGCATTTTGAGTCAGGTTTGGTAAGTTCTTGGGATATTTGGTTACTAGAAGAGGCATTGAAACAAGCCCAAATCAAATTAAGGCCGTCATTGACCTGAAAAGCCCGATATCTGCAAAACAAGTGTAGATGTTGACTGGAAAGGCCGTAGCTCTGAACAGGTTTATAAGTAGAAGTTCGGATAAGTGCAAACCATTTTTTAGTTTGTTAAAGAAGGCCATAGATTTTTTGTGGACAAAAGAGTACGAAGTCACCTTGGCCGACTTGAAGAAGTACCTGACAATAGCTCCAGTTCTCTCAAATCCAGTACCTGGAGAGGAACTGCTCTTATACTTTTTAGTTTTAGAGCACGCGGTGAGTGCAGTGGTAATCAGAGAAAAGAAAGGAAAACAAAGGGCAGTATACTATGTGAGTAAAACCCTAGCAAACGCAGAGACCAGGTACTTACCCTTGGAAAAGTTAACACTAGCCCTGGTAATGGCTTCGAAGAAACTGACTCATTACTTCCAAGCCCACAAGATCGTGATCCTGACTGAGAATCCTTTGAAGTCCCTATTGCAACAAGGAGATCTGATAGGCAGTGTAGCCAGATAGGCAGTAGTGTTAGGCAATATGACCTGGAAGTTAGGCCCATAATAGTAATTAAGGGCCAGGTTATGGCCGAGTTCACACCTAGTGCTATCCCATGTCAGACTCCAGTGAACAGCGGCTTGGGGTGCCCAGGAGAGCAAGAAGAAACCCAAGTTGGGCCAAAGAACCCCACTCAAGAAAAACAGAAAAAAGAAGAAAAACCAAAGTCCTACGACTTCTACATCGGCGACTCCTTCCGCCTGTTTGTTGATAGAAGTTCAAAATGTCAAGGAGCAGAGGTTGGAGTAGTGTTAATATTGCCATATAGGCGAATGTTAGAACAATATATTCATTTGGGATTCAAGGCCTTAAACAATGAAGCAGAGTATGAGGCACTGATTGTAGGGTTGAAGTTAGCAGTAGCAATAGAAGTCGATGAGGTGGTAGTCTTCTATGACTCCCAACTTATTGTGATTCAGGCAACAAGCGAGTACGTAGCCCGAGATGAAAGAATGATAGCCTATGTCAAGAAAGTTGTTAGACTACTAGCATTGTTCCAAGATCACCGGCTACAACAGGTTAGCCGAGATGATAACACCACGACGATGCCTTGGCTAACCTGGCTAGTGTAATGAAATTAGGGAAAGCAAGGACAATAATAGTTGATTATTTGTCAGGCCCAAGTGTGGAACCACTAATCACAGAGTACGAAGCAATGTGTGTAGAGATGGGTCCAAGTTGGATGGATACAATAGTGATGTTCCTCAAGGTTAGCAAGCTACTAGATGATCGAAAAGAGGCACATAAGACCAGGTTGAAATCGGCCAGGTTCAGCCTAACAGCAGATGACCATCTCTACAGAAGATCCTTCACTGGTCCCTTTTTGAGATGTGTGCATCCGTCGCAAGTTAAAGACTTTTTGTATGAAATACATGAAGGAGTATGTAGAAGCCATGCTAGGGGCAGATCACTTGCTCATAGGGCCATTACTCAGGGGTACTGGTGGCACTACATGTAGAAGAATACTGGAGCCTACATTAGAAAGTGTGAGAAGTGTCAAAGGTTTGCACCTTTAATACATCAACCAGCAGCAGATTTGAACCCAATATCCAGCCCTTGGCCATTTGCCCAATGGGGTATGGATCTTGTTGGACAACTGCCCTAAGCAACTAGGCAAAGAAAGTTTCTGCTGGTAACAACTGATTACTTCATGAAATGGGTAGAAGTTAAACCCCTTGCGAAGATTCGAGCTATTGATGTGAAGAAGTTCATATGGAAGAACATCATCACTAGGTTTGGGATTCCAAGGGCAATAATAGCAGACAATGGTACACAGTTTAACAGTAAGTTAATCAAAAGCTTCTGTGCAAAATACAAAATCAAGAACTACTACTTTACTCCAAGTTTTCCTTAGAGCAATGGTCAAGCAGAAGCATCCAATAAGACTATCTTGGATGGGATCAAAAAAAGGTTGGAAGCAGCAAAGGGAAAATGGGTAGAATAGTTGCCCAATGTACTCTGGGCATATCAGACTACACCGAGAAGATCAATTGGGGAGTCTTCATTTGCCATGGTTTATGGCACTGAAGCAGTTATCCCCCTGGAAGTTGGCATCTCTGGGATCAGAACCCAGGGACTAATGAGGCATTCCTGGCCTGAGATCTAGACCTACTAGAGAAGAAAAGAGAGAGAGCAGTAATTTGGCTAGGGGCATACGAACAACAACTTGCTAGGGCTTACAACAAGAAGGTCGACCCAAGAGAGTTTAAGGTTGGGGACCTCGTCTTAAGAAAGGTCGTCAGCAACAAGAAGGATCCCAGGGAAGGAAAACTTGGCCCAAACTGGGAGGGGCCTTATAGAATCATCTCGATTGCCGGCAATGGGGCATATCGGCTTGAAGACACTGAGGGCAAAGAGTTGCCAAGACCCTAAAACACTTGCAACTTGAAGTTTTTTTATCATTAGTTTTTTATTTTTACGAAGTTTATATCATAATTTTATTAGCCGAAGTAATAATAAAATGTTAGTTTAATTTTTGAATTTTGTGCAATAGGACTAACTAATCCTATGACGATGTTTCTGAATGAAACACGACAAATAAATTAGACTTATTATATGGCAGAGTTGAATTATACTTGCAGATAATAGAGTTGAACTAAGTTCGCAATATTTCTGGATGAAACATGGAGAATAACTTAGACTTATTATATAGTAGAGTTGAATTATACTTGCATATAATAGAGTTAAACTATGTTGGTGATGTTTCTGAATGAAACATGATGAATAATTTAGACTTATTATATGGGAGAGTTGAATTATACTTGCATATAATAGAGTTGAACTAAGTTGAATTAATCTAGGCTTGTCATGAAACTAAGTGTGGTTTAGTTAGATTAACAAAGAAACCAAGGTTGAATACCTCGGCTAGTCTTTGTTTGAATCTGACTTCGGTGAAAGACTATAAATGCATAATGTGAACTTAAGTGGCACTTAAGTTCACATTAGGGGGCAGGGAGCTGAAATGATGAATAAACTTAAGAGTTTGGGACTTGTTTTTAGAAAAATTTACAAGTTAGAATTGACTTAACACTTGTTGAAATTTCATAAAAATTTATAAGTTGAAGTTAGTCGAAGTAATAATGAAAGAAGTATCTGAGGTACATATTACTCAAGATAATCAACTAGGTTGCCAAGGTTGGAAGGGTGAAGTCTTGATAGAAGACAGTAAGTGGAAGTGAAGAAGCAAGTATACTAAATAAAGTTTAAAGAAACAACACTTGTAAACATTTTTAAGTGTTAGCTTAGGTATTCCAATTGTTGGCCGAAACAAACAGTCAAGGTTTATATCTGAGGTACCCCACCCCGAGGTGATCACACAGTTAAGCTGTGCTTTAAAGAAATACAAAATATTCTAAGTATATAAACATGCATAGAAGAAAAGAAGACATACATTCAACACTTAGAAAAGAAGGCATACATTCAACACTTAGGAGAAAAGGCATGCATTCACCAAAAAAACTTGTTCAAATACAAAAAGGCACTTTGGCCTGGCATAAAAGATTACTTGTCCAAGTTACAAAAGAGAAATTACAACTGAAAGGGAAAAATTTTAGAGTAAAAGAGAGGAAAATTCTAAGTGTTAGAGACATGGGCACTGGTCTCAGATTGCTCAACCTCGGCTGTTGGCGTTGTGTCGACCTCGGTTGGCAATGTGGCTTCCTTCTTCACCGCTATCTCGGTATCGATTTCCAACAAGGTCTGGTCCAAGTTCTTCTCAGCTACTTGGACCTCGACCTCAGAAGTTGTTTCTTTGGGAGAGGGAGCCTTGGAAGCCAAGTCTTCCTCCTTATCATAAGTCAAGTCCAGGACTTGATCATTTAATGTTGGAGACTTGGACCCAACAGCGACCCCCTCCTCTTCTTCGGCATCCTCTACGTCGGTTTCCTCCCCGTTGACCTCCCTATCTGACTCTTTGGAAGTCAGAGGGAAAGGCACTTGGAGTTTGCTGATATCTCGAAGGTCAGAATCCATAGGGACAGATAATTTGTTGAGAGTTGCAGTCCAGCTGAGGTCGAAGCCTCAATCACAGGCTTGGTTGACTTGATCTTTATGCACATCACGGACTGCAACGTGCCCTTCTGAGAAAGCTTTCTTGTTGGTTACCTTGATATCGGCTTCCTTCATAGCCAGTACTTCTTAGATCTTTGCCTTAACCTCGACAGTTTTGGCCTCGACATCCTTGATCTCAGATTTTAGTACTTTAGATACAACCTCGGCCACCTTAGCTTTTTTCTCGGCCTGGTCTTGGGCTCGTCTGGCTACCTTGGCCTGATCCAGCAGAACTTTGATCTTGGTCTCGGCGTTGTTTAGAGAGGAGAGAAAGCCAGCAGCTTCCTTGGTCTTGTGCACTAACTCTTCTTTGAAACTCTCGGCTTTCGTGGCGAAAGAATGGCCATGCTAGATAGCCTACAAAGAAAGAAATGAACAAGTTAGTATGAAGAACTTAAAATACAAGCCAAAAAGTACCAAGTGTTGGGTACTTACCAAAACGGAATGCTGCATCATTAAAGAAAAATTTTCATATTCATTGATCTTGGCCATACAATTGAAATCAGTTAGAAAGAGCACAACTGTGGAGAGAGCGACACCGACCTCGATACTGTCGATGGCGCTATCCTTAGCCTTCACTGGCCGATCACTAATCATGATGGCTGGGGCCTAAGGTTCATCGGCTTTAAATGCACCTGAGGTTGCCACAACTTCAGACCTCGGCTTCTTTGACCGAGAGGTATCAGTTGGATCGGCCTCAGTAGGCCTCTTCTCGGCAGTTGAGGTTGTTCTTTCGATTTTGGCGAGTTTTGAGATTGGTACTGTATCTTCAGATTCAACTTGGGTGACAAAGGCTTTTGCCTTAGCCCTCTTTACTCTTTTTTTGTTTTGGTTTAGGTTGAGATTGAGATGGTGAAGAAGATGCGACAATGACCACTCTTGGCAAGTCGGCTAGGAGGTCCTCAACAATAGCTTTTTGGCCCATGTCTTCGGCTGTAGCAGCGAGGTGGCAAGGCTGTTAGTGGGCTTGCTAGATCGTAAGTCGATGCCTCCGAGTCTTGACGTTTACGATTACGAGTCCTGCTTGCTGGTACGTTTGCCGGGGCACGACGTCGGTGTCGGCGCTGGGATGTTGGGATAATTTGCAGGGCAAAGGTTGATGATAGCTCAACTAGATCTGAGGAGGAGGCTTGGTCTAGCCTGGGTGATGAAGTGGCTAGAGGAGTTGTGGCAGAAGAAGGAGTCTTGCTTCAGCGGGGAATGTCGGGCAGGGCCAAGTTGTAGGTCGAAATGTAATCGAGCAGTAATGGGGCCTTGCATTTTTCAACTGGCAAATCTAGTAGCTTTTTCAAGTCCTTGCTGGGGAAAAAAGTTTGTCGAAAATCCTTTGTCAGCTGGGGAAGAGCTGCAAAAGAGAACAAGAAGAAAAAACATTCAGAAAGAGATATATGAGTTGACAACTCCTAACAGAAATAGGATTAAAAAGATGACTTAGTTCTTACCATCACCCTCTTTAAACACCGATCGGTGCAGAGGGAAAAGATGAAGATCATCATTAGGAGCAAACTCCCAGTTGCCCGAGACGATCATGTAATCATCTCCAACACCCTTATTAGAGTCTGGGAGGTCGACTATGATTTTGTAGGTAGTGGATCTGGGTTTTAGGTAGTAAATGTAGCTTTTTTCAGACTTTAGGCCACACATAGTATAACAATACTAAATGTCGGCTAAAGTGATCCCGGCCTTTTTTCTGCGTGTCAGTTCGATTATGCCATTGATAACCCTATATGAGTTAATGGCAAGTTGTATGGGGTTAAGTTTGTAATAGTAAAGGACCTCACGGAAAAGAGTGTCTAAGGGGAATCGAAGTCCACACTCTATAAAGGCAACTACGGGAAAGGGCATGGAGTCTCTGTCGAGTATGATGGAATCCTCATTTCCAGTTAACGTAATCTTGATGTCGGTTGGGATATAAAACTCTCTCCTAAAGTGCTCAAGTTCTTGGGTATCTAACCTCCACCTGAACATACCCATTATCTCGGCTAAAAGGGGTTGGGCAACAAAGTGATGGATATAGGTTTGGATACGTCGGCTAAAACCTAAACAGGCACTGATGTAAAGGTTTTTGAAGATCTAAGAGGGATTCGTTTCGATTTTCCCAAAGGAACAAGGTTCTAAGGCAAATCCCAATCCTAGAAACTACAGAAACAGGGATTGTGGGAAAAATCTGGAAATACAACAAGAAAAGCAGAAAAAGGAGCATGATTTAGAAATCAAGAAGACAACCAAGATTCAAAAGTCAGGAAAATCATAAATTTGCAGAACAATGAGTGAGTGTGTGCAAGGCAGTGTGCAAAAACTGGAAGTAGTACACACACTCTCAAATTCAAGAACAGATTATGTTATGATAAACAAATTCAAGAAATGAGAAATGTTGACCAAAACATGAAGATAGAAACAGAAGATAACTACAAATGCATATACAGATTTCACAAAAATAGGTGTGAAGTGAAACATATAGCAAAATCAAAAGGAAGTTGTATGAACATGGCCAAGGATAGTAAACAACAACGGAGAATTAAAATAAAAGGGAATCGGGGGACTTACCGATTGAAGCTGGAGTAAGATACACCGGGGTCAGACAATGTGAGCGATCAAAGTCAAATGATGAGTGGTGTGCCGACGGTAATGAAGAATGCAATTGCAGAGAGCTCATGAACGCAACAATGAAAGATTTGGAAATGTTAGAGAGAGAGAGAGAGAGTCTGAGAGAGAGACAAGGCAAATTGAATTCGTGAAAGTGAATTGACGGAGGGAGAAGAAAGAGTTTTGTTAAAACTCAAAAAGGCGGCAAACCATAATGAAATGCCTTGGACGACGTGCGTGTATAAAAAAGGCGGCAAACCATAATGAATCCAAGGCATTTCAGCCGAGGTTTTATGTGCCCGTAATGAAATGCCTAAGTTATAGGATCCTATTTGTTGTGTTTGGGTGTTGGCAGTGTGTATCTCATCTCGGTTTGAGATAAGAGATGCTTTGGAATAGTCGATTGGACATACAACCTATGGTTAGCGTTGTGATCCATACGTAGTGTCGTGGTAGTTATGTGTATGTTCGTAGAAGTTAAGGATTATAGCGTTCCTAATTTAGACCCGACCAGTTGATGTTTTGAATCCGGGTTTCATTTGTCTTATTTGCATATTCATACCGTGTTTCTCCTTATTTCTCATTGAGTTTGAGTATTGGAGTGTCTTGGTTGTGTTTGGAACAGGTTGGTTACTAGTTAGTTCAAACTGTTGTTGTCTAGGAATTTGGCCTCTTTGCTCCAGCGAGCTTTATGAGCTCCCAATACTTTTGCAGACCTGCAGAGATACTGGGGAGGTGGTGTTCTTCGCTTGAGCGACACTTCTTGTGCTCAAGCGATGGTCTTCTATCTGTAAAACTTCTAGGAGTGTGTATTCTGCACTCGAGCAAAACAACTTATTGTGTCTAGTCGCTCAAGCAACAACTCTTGTGCCCCAGGGAGCTATGCGTATATCAGTTCATAAAAAGGTCATTTTACATCACTTTTCCATATATCTCTCTCTAAAACATTTCAAAACACTAAATTGAGACACTCTCTCTCTAAAACTTGCTCTCTTTCTCTACAAATACACCAAGATCTACCAATTTCTCCACCTTACTCCCTATGTTAAAAAGGTAGAGCTCACCTAGAGCTTCGTCTTCATCCGAATAGAGTTGGGTTTCATCGTTGTTGAAGTGTCATCTCTTTCTCTCTCATCTTCTAGCTTCAAGGTAGAGATTCTCTACACTATTTTATGAGTTTTAACTTAGCTATTTGTTTTTATAAAACAATCTTGTAATTTTGGAGGATTTTGAACAAACATAGGGTTTTTGTTTAAAATCAAAAGAGAGGTTTTCAAATAGATGTATTGAAAATGGTTGTGAGGTTGGATATGAGGTTGAGTTGTGAAGAAATTATTGATTTTGATACTTTGAATGGATTTTGGAAGAAAAAATAGGTTTTTACCCTAAATGGCTCAAATATTCATTTTGCATAAATAAATGGAACTGATGTTGAAAATGTAAAATTGAATGGATATTGATATGGGTGATGGAGTTGGATATGTATTATCGCTCATATCCTAAATTTTGGAAAGTTGTCTGTATTGGAGATTTTATATATGTTTAGAAATATCTGTTTTGGGCTAGTGATGAAGGATAGCTATGATTGTTGTAGAAATTACATGAGGATTAGGTTAACTGAAACTAATTTTTCATCCGTGTGCATTGAACATTGTTGCTCATTTAATACGTTGCAAAATGTATATGAATTTGGGAAAAATGGGTGAATGTTGGAAAGAGGTGTGTATCACCAAATTAAGTTGGTCTGTGTGTCCAGATGAAAGTTTCGAAAAACGAGTGTATACATGGGTGCCGATTCCTACAGATGAAATATCCATAAAATGACAAATAGTAGTGCTTGTCTAGGCTACATTTACATGGGTGTCGTTTGACGGGTTCTTACGGACAAAATATCTGTGGAAGATTGTACAGGTTGAAAATTTCCCATTGTTTTATGTTTTAAAGGACATGATTTGAGAATTGAGATATAAACTGAGCATGGCATGGTTTTTGAGAAAAAAATGTAAACCATTGTGGTCAAAAGTATTGCACATGTATTTCACCCTTATATCTTTTTTAAGATTCATATATTGTGTTGGATTATTTCCACTGGGCTTTGGCTCACCTTATATGGGAAAATATTTTCAGGTGCTAGTAAGATGCCTCTGCCAAGGCAATAGCTTAGGAAGATTATAGCAAAGGATTTATTTTTGTTATTTTGTATTTAATGTTTGTACAAGCCTAGGGCTTTACATATATTGAGCTTAAGACTCACTTTTGATGTAACCAAGCATTGTCTTGAAAAGTTGTAGTCTTCAAGGCATTTCAATTATCTGTTTAACTTCTATTTCACACAGTTGTTGTTGTTGACGCATGCTATAGATTTAGGCTTAGGACTTATGAATGTGTCATCCTTTTGTACATTTGAATCTTATGTAATAGGACGATCTTATACTCTTATTTATATTGTTATTTACTTATTGTCATTGATGTAACCAAGCATTGTCTTGAAAAGTTATAGTCTTCAAGGCATTTCAATTATCTGTTTAACTTCTATTTCACACAGTTGTTGTTGTTGACGCATGCTATAGATTTAGGCTTAGGACTTATGAATGTGTCATCCTTTTATACATTTGAATCTTATGTAATAAGAGGATCTTATACTCTTATTTATATTGTTATTTACTTATTGTCATAGATGATTTATTGCATTTGTTTCGGGGCATACAACTTGATATCGGCGCGTACCGAATTTGAATACTTTGGGTACGTGGGAAGTGGTTATTATCACAATGGGTTTGTCTCGCTTGACAGAGACATTGGTGTGTATGGTATGCTATGTGATAACATGCTTATGTGGTTATATGGGTATGGGATTTAATTCCTCAAATATTGATTAGGTCTACCGGTTTCTAGAAGTCCTATTAGAAGAGCACTTGATCATTGTTGTTTCTAATTGGAACTCTAGCAATGTCAGGGACGGTCATTATCTAGGAAGGAAATTCGCATGTGTTTATGTGATTATGTGCTTATGTGGAGTAAATTACAATTGTCCAACGCATTAGGACGCGAATAAGTTAGCCTCGGCAGATTTGTAAATGTACTAATCTCTTTTGTTACTTTTATTAGGATGTCAGGACGTGGTCGTGGTGGTAGGTGTGGTAGACCTAGACGGTAGAAGGTGCTGCTATCGGATGATATTTTAGCATAAGAGGAAGGAGTTGGTCAAGCCAATGTGGCTGAACCAGTCGGTCAGCAAGCCATGGGCTTTTTGGCCCGTGAAATGGTTGGAGCATTGTGGGAATCCATAGACATTCTCAGGACTGAGAATCAGGTCCAGGCCCATGTTGCTGAGATGAGGTCGTGTTTTTTGAAACGAGAGTTCTTCCGGTCCAATTCGGATGAGATTTTGGGTGATCCTAAAGAGCCTTTGAAAGTAGATGAATGGCTTGAACAAATGATAAAGAGGTTTGAGATGCTCGACATCGAAGATGATGGTTTGAGAGTGACCTTGGCATCATTCCAACTGAAGAGAAATGCAGGTTAATGGTGGAAGTATGTGTGTGGGCGCATGGGAGTGACTTGGGAGGCTTTCATCGACGCCTTTCAGGACAAGTTTTTGCCTCCCACTGTTAGGGAGAAGTTGAGGGAGCAGTTCTCATAGCTCAAGGCAGTTGAACACACCGGTAGCCAAGTTTGAGGCAGCCTTTACTAACCTCTCTAGATTTGTACCAGAGTTAGTGGCGATAGATGAGCGCCGTTGTGTGGAGTTCGAGAAAAGGTTAAGAACCAGGCTCCTATTCAAGGTAGTCGGTTCGCTGATTATAGATTACGGGAGACTTGTAGAGTCGACGGCTCATCTTGAGACCGTGATGCAAATGGAGGAGGAGCGGATGAGGGGCTCTAGGAGGAGTTAGGAGGTTCAGGGGGATAGTATGAGGCAAAGGGGTTATAACCCACAACAGTCCTAGGAAGCTCAGCCGAGGTCCACTTTTCTAGTACCGAGTTTGGGTTCTGGGAGAGGTGGTCAGGGGGATTTCACTTGTTTCAAGTGTGGCCAGTTGGGCAACAAGTCTCCAGCTTGCCTACAGAGGGGAGGAGAGCAACCGTCTACATCGTCGTTGGCTCATTCTCAGAGCTAGAGTCAGGAGAGAGGGAAGCAGCTCCCTTGTTATCAGTGTGGGTAGACGAGGCACATGAAGAGGTTTTGCCCTCAGTTGGGTGGCACACTTGGTGCGTCTAGTTTGAGATAGACACAGAGCCACCAGCCTGCACAGTTAGCTCAAGCCTCCAAGGCCAATAGGGAGCCTCTTCGGCTCAGTCAGTGCATCAGGCTCATGCTTCAAGGGGTGAGCATGTAGAGCAGAAGCCTTCAGGGCGTGTATATATTGTTACCGCGCCAGACCTAGTACCAGCGCCTTCGGTAGTGAGAGGTACTTTCTTGTTATGCAATGCTATTGTTAATGTGTTGATTGATACAGGTGCATCCCATTCATTCATCTCATCTATATTTGCATCAGCTTTGGGGTTAGAATTGTCACAGTTAGTGTCTCCTCTTAGCGTAGAGTCACCTATTGGTGGTGAGATTGTCTTGGAGCAAGGGTGTCGGGGTTGTGACATAGAGGTTGTCGGTCGTCGACTTCCTTTTGTATTTGTCTTGATTAACATGTTGAGTTTTAATGATATATTGGGTATAGACTGGTTATCATCGTATTGGGCTGTCATAGATTGTTGCCATCAGAGGGTTACTGTACATACCTAAAGCGATGATTGTTTTTATTTCATAAGAGATAGAGCCGATAAAGTCTTGTCATCGATGTATGATTCGCATGGGCGGAGTGAGCTTAGTTGCCTTCTTGCCAACTTCTTGAGTAGTGAGTGATGAAGTTCGAGTTGAGTTGCCAAGGGTAGTTTGTGAATACCCGAATGTTTTACCCAAGTATCTTACTAGTTTACCACCTCACCGAGAGATTGAGTTCTTTATTGATTTAGTGCCTGGCACGGCACCGATTTCTATGGCACCATATAGATTTGCACCCGCCGAGCTGAATGAGTTGAAAATTCAACTCCAATAATTGTTAGATAAGTGTTTTATCCACCCTAGTACTTCACCTTGGAGAGCACCGGCTCTCTTTGCCAAAAAGAAAGATGGTGCATTACGACTTTGTATTGATTACCAGAAATTGAATCGGGTAACTGTTAAGAACAAGTACCCAATGCCCTCGTATAGATGATCTGTTTGATCAGTTGAAAGGGTCTTGTTATTTTTCCAAGATAGACCTAAGATTGGATTATCACCAGTTAAGGGTAAGGGAGGAAGATATCCAAAAGACAGCATTCCGTACGCGGTATGGCCATTATGAGTTTCTAGTGATGCCTTTTGGGCTAACTAATCCATCAGTCGTGTTTATAGATCTGATAAACCGAATCTTTTGTGAGTTCCTAGACCGTTTTGTGGTCATCTTTGTGGACGACATCTTGATTTACTCATTCTCTGAGGAGGAGCACGAGGAACACCTGCTAGTGGTACTTGAGTTACTTAGAGCCTGCAAACTTTATGCTAAGTCTGGAAAATGTGAATTATGGTTGAAAGAAGTAAAGTTTTTAGGCCATGTGGTATCCGGAGGAGAGGTGACTATAGATTCATCCAAAATAGAGGTAGTGCAAGATTGGGAACAACCTAAGAATACTTTTGAGATCTGTAGTTTCTTGGCATTGGTCAGGTATTATCGGTGGTTTGTGAAAGATTTATCTAGATCAACCTCACCGTTGACTAAACTGAAGAGGAAAGGAATCAGGTTTGTGTGAAGTGAGACTTGTGACAAGTCATTTCAAGATCTTAAGGTTAGACTTACCACTGCTCTACTATTGATTATTCTAGAGAGGGGTTTGGGCTATTCAGTATATTGTGATGCTTCACGGGAAGGTTTGGGCTATGTTTTGATACAACAGGGAAAGGTAGAGAAAAGATTGAATGTGTATCCCCCATTCGAGTGTTAGATGCCATAACCATCTTTTCGTGCCAAGGTCTTACCGAGATGAAGTACTCCAAGAGTTTCACCACTCACGCCTTGCGGTGCATCCGAGAGGTACAAAGATGTATCACAACTTTAGTCGCCAGTTTTGGTGGAGGGAAATGAAGAAGGATGTGGCCGTGTTTGTATCAAGGTGCCTTACTTGTCAACAAGTGAAGGTCGAATATTAGAGGCCAGCGGATTTATTGCAACCCTTGCCTATAGCTGAGTGGAAGTGGGAGCACGTCACGATGGATTTTGTTGTAGGTCTTCCTAAAACTCAACAGGGTAGTGATGCGATTTGAGTGGTAGTTAACCGGTTAACCAAGTCGGCACACTTCATACCTATACGTATGAGTGACTCAATAGATTACCTTACCGGCCTTTATATTAGGGACATAGTGAGGTTGCACGGGATCCCTACAACGATCATTTTGTATAAAGATTCATGTTTTACGGCTCGTTTGTGGCAAAGCCTACAGAATGCCTTAGGCACGAGATTGACTTTTAGCACTACGTACCATCCTCAAATTGATGGGCAGTCCGAGCATACTATTAAGATCCTTGAGGACATGCTTCGAGGTTATGTTCTTGACTTTAAGGGGTCGTGGAAGAGGCATTTTCCCTTAGTGGAGTTTGCCTATAATAATAACTTCCAATCGAGTATTGGCATGGCACCGTTTGAGGCCTTGTATGGCCGACCGTATAAATCCCCTATATGTTGGGTTGAGGTGGGTGATGCACCTTTGTTGGGTCCAGAGTCAGTTCGAGAAATGACTGAGAAAGTCGCTCTTATCCGTAAGAGGTTGGTTACTGCCCAGAGTCGCCAGAAAAGTTATGCTGACCGTAGAAGGAGACCTTTGTCTTTTGAGGTAGAAGATTATGTCTTCTTGAAGATATCACCTAGGTGGGGTTTGATGAGATTTGGAAAGAGTAGGAAGTTATCTCCTAGATTTATTGGATCTTTTTAGATCCTTGAGCGGATTTGAGAGGTAGCTTATCGCTTGGCTTTACCGCTACAGCTTTCTGAGGTCCATGATGTGCTTCATGTTTTTATGCTTTGGAGGTATGAGCCAGATCCATCACACGTATTGGATTGGACTGACTTAGAGGTAAATGAGGATGCCTCATATGAGGAAAGACCTGTGAGAGTCTTGGATACTCGAGACCAAGTCTTGCGAGGCAAGAGAATTCCTTTAGTAAAAATATTATGGCGACATCACAAGGTTGAGGAAGCAACTTGGGAACGTAAGTTAAAAGTTCGTGAGAAGTATCCAGACCTATTTGTTAATGTTTAACCATGTATTGAGACTTTATGATGTTGATGAAATATAAAAAATTTATATGTTTTGAAAATGTGAATTGTATATTTGGTATTGAAAACTTGTTTATCATGTTAATGAGGACGAATGACCGGTGGATGGGTCATGATGTTGGAATTGATTGATTATCATTGTTGTAATTGGTTTAAACATGATTTTAACGTTTGATTTAAAAATTTCGGGGACGAATTTCCTTAAGGGGAGAGGTTATAGCGTTCCTAGTTTGGCACTTGACTCTTGAGTTTGCTCATTATGCGATTCATGTTCAAACTCTTCTTCTTGAACCTAAGGTGGAACTTCATTTCCAACAGTAAGATGTGGCTCTCGCTCAGCCTCAAGTACTTCCATAAGGGAGCGACTCTTATGAACTTTTCGCCTTGCCATATGCGCCTGTATAACAAGACAATTAAAACTTCGAATACTAGATCGCTATTAAACATCATCACTAATCGAATTACTGTAGACAATCCCGCGGGGGGGACTCGATTTGTTGTCACGGTTCTTAATCTGAACCAAAGAGTCCAAATCCGGCAAATTGTTTTGAGAAAACAAATTTTTTTTTAAAGAAGTGCCAAACATGGACTGCTTTTCCAGATACAGAGTCGCCACCTAAATATTTTATTTTGGGAAATTTAGGAAACCCTGACTCGTTGCCTAAGGCTACGTGTCCGTCATCACCAAAGTTGCCTCGGCTCGGGAACTTGGGTACGATTGGGGAAAGTCACTTCATGAGCACCCCCGCTCGCCCGATCAAAAATCGGCCTCTACTAATCATGATATCTAGTTTTGAAAACATTATGCGTTCTTATTCTGGTTATTAGCCTAGATTTACTATGTGATGCGCACAGCATACAAGTATAGACTGGGTCACCTGAATTGGAACAAAACATTTCATGTTTGTTTTTGAAAGATGGTTTGCTACTCGCAAGTAGGCTTAAAATGCAGATTTTGCCACCCTCATGTGGGCTTAGAAAACATGGTTTTGCCACTATCTAGTGGGCTTAAAACAAACAATCAACGCATTGTTCCAATTCAAATAACCCAACCTTTACCCACAGGCATTCAGACAGTTATATCACATAAGCAAATAGCCTCATAGTAAGCATGCTATCATGGCAGTCACTCACATGCATGCAAGGATGCTAAAGCATAAAACTTACCAAGTACTCCAAGCCAAAACAGAAACTGATTAGAAATCCATGCATGATCCTAAGTATACAGAAATGCCTAATGCAACACATGCAAAGATGCAACTATAGCAGACTCGGCTATTCTAAACATGGCACATGGAATGCTACAGTTAACATGTATTCAACTTGGAATTGAAATACAAATGCAGTTAGTATGATGCGCCGAGCCTGGTGCATGTAAAACAGATGAATGAATGCAAACATGCTATCATACTGTATGCTAATTGAAACATGCCCTAATCTAACCATCATAAGCAGATAAATAAAAGGGAAGAAAGACGTGGGGTTGGAAGACATATATCACACACACGCACACTTATTACAATTATGCCCTCGCGCAGAGGGTCCGAATAAATAATATACAGTCCCGAATAGTACAGTCCAAATATGTACAAATTCCTAATTAATTAACAAAATTAACTAAGAAAAATAATAAACTGGCATGCAAGCCAGGGACTGCCTTGACTCCTCTTTAGATGATGGATGATGTATGTTCGGGTTGCCTTTGCGCGGAAATCCACTATGATGCCCCAATTAGCCTCTGTTTTGCAATGGTTTTTGGAAAGCGCGCCAAGCCTCGGAGGACTGCTGATTCTTGATTTGCTGCAACAGAGAGCAAGAAAGGGGCATGGCAATGTATTTTCACAGATGTATGCATGCCTCGATCCTCGTGCCACCAATCACGCATCTTGATGCATGATGGCCGAGGGGTCGAATTGCACAACTCACTACAGAATGAATGCACATGAAAACTCAACTAAAACCTAACTCCATCACGGATAATCCGGAGTGTCGGTGACTGGGGAATTGAGATACGTTCCGTCACTCGAAGTACGAAACGTACCTCGTTTCTCGCGCTCGGGCTAACTCCTATCCCAAACACAATGCAATATGCATGACATGTATGAATGCAGCTAAGATACAACCTAACATGCACAATGCTATGAAATGGCATACACGATGCGCGAAGTAACGTGGCATACACAATGCACTAACATACAACCTAGCATATGCAATGCAAAGGATGAAATGGCATACACAATGCACAATGGACTTACACGAACACAAGTGGACCTCAGCCACACTCACATAGGAGGCCATAAAATGAAAATGAGACACTCGAAATGCGTGCACACGTGTACGCAAACCGAGGACCGACCCTAAGGCACGAATGCCACTCTAACAAGACATGGCAAGGCATGGAATATGACATACTAGCATGCAAATTTCAGTGCTAAAATACGATGCAAAACATCCCCGAATCATGGAAACATGGCACCCGATGCATGGAATGATCCCAAAATGCAAAACTAGGTACACGGAATGGCTTACAGCTATACAAAGCATGTATTATTTGAACATGAGACCTAAAGACAGAATCAAGGAAGTCCCAAAATAAGGATATTTTCAGTTTCGAGCAAGGTCAAACAGTGAGCGCAAATAGGCCTAAATTAGCATGCAAGAATGGGCCAAAAGGGGGGTAATTAAGCAAGTAGCAGCTTCTGACATCAAACACAAGAGGGCCCTTCAACAATGTTGAATAAGGGCCCAAAATATGACTCTTTACAGTTGATGATCAAACCCAAAACAGTGCACAAGCATGCTCAAAATACTATGCAAGATAAGGCCAAAAGAGAGCTATAACACAAAGTATAAAAAATATGCCTCAAACAGCAAAAGACTCTTAATGAAACATGAATAGAGGGTCAAAATAAGGCCATTCAAAGTTCGGACCAGAGCCCAAAAACAGAAGCATAAGGGGCTAACAAAGTATGCAAAAATGAGGCCAAGAGAGGGGTAAAGAGACAAGTGACACATGGAGGCCCCAAACAGTGATGAGTCCTTCAACAATGTTGAATAAGGGCTCAAAATAAGCAACTTCACAGTTTACTACATGCCTTAAAACAGATTATACATAAGCCAAAAATAATATGCAAGAAAATGGCATAAAGATAGGTAAAGAAGCAAGTGCCACCAAGAGGCCTCAAATAGTGAGAGGCCCTTAAACAAACATATATTAGAGCTCAAAAAAATGCTATATTCAGTTAAGATCGGAGCTCAAAAGTGTAAGCAAGAATGGCTAAGAAATGATGCAAAAATGAGCTCAAAAGAGGGAGGAAGTAACTCACCCTTGTAGACCAACCCTTAGCAACCTCTTGGACCAAGTTTAGGTGCTCCTCAGCTCTGGAAAGCAGCTCCAAGTGGCTGGAATGGAGGTGGTGGTGTGGTGCTAGATGATGGTGTAGAGAAGGGTGTGGGACTTGAGAGGTTTGGAGCTTAGAAGAGTAGAGGGAGGGAGATACAATATATGAGGCTCAAAGGGGATTTTTCTAACCCCTAAACCAGAGCTGGGGGGTCTGTTATATAGACAAAAGGAGGGGGAGAAAGAGGGGGAAAAATGGGGGGGAAATGAATTCAAGTTTCCCCCCAAAAGTTGGCCTCCCGGATACAAAATCTGAGGGGAAAAGAGATGCATTTTTGTAATGTACCTGCTGTAAGGAATCTGGCCAGCCAGCTTTTGAGGTTGCAGGTGGCCGGCCGGCCCTCCCCATGGCCGGCCGGCCAAGGGTCAAAAGGGTCAAGTGGCTTTAATGGCCGGCCACCATAGATTAGTGGCCTCCCATGTGTGCTCAACACAGCCATGTGGTCAAAAATTGGCAACAGTGAACCAGGAGAGAGAAAAGGCCACTTTTAGAAGGGGTTCAAAAGGGTCAAATGGAATTACTGGCGGCCATGTGATATTTGTGGCCTCCCAGATGTGTACAACACAAATATGGGGTTTGGGGTGCAAGAAAATGGCCCAAAGGTGGTCAACATTGGCTTTGAAGTGGGAAAAACGGGCGTCGGAGGGCGACGAAGGAATAAAACTAGTTGTGAGCACAATTACTGGCCTCCCACCCTTCTGTGACCTTCCTAGCAATGAAACAGAGGTCCCTGCCAAAAATGAAACAAAACCGATGCAAAATGAAGGTTCGGGGGCCAAAACACGCAAACACTGGGGCCCCATCGTTAGGCACGAAGTGGTGTTCAACCACGGTTGGTCTCTCGGACCACAGTGTCCCTCGAAAGGGAGGAAATAAGATGCATGCCAAAAACCGGAGCGAACGGAGGTGGTTAGTGATCGGCGAATCGGCACACTGCCAATGGCTCAAAACCGAACCGACTCGAAATGGGCAAAATGGCCTACAACCACGAAACATAGCCTACGGCCACTGAGAGATGATCTATGAGACCTCTCTCTCCCTTCGAGAAGAGAAACAGAGAAAACCGAGCCTGGTTCGCAAACCGAGGCAAAGCATGAAATGGTCTGGAAGTTCGGAGGCAAGGCTCGCAGCCGAGACTCTGGAACCTCTGAACGAGCACGATATGCAATATCACCAAGCGCTTAATTGGTGACGTCTGAGTCTTAAGGTCGGTCAAAAATTGGGTGTCTACAATTACTAACTACAATACCCTATCAATTTTAATTCTAAAGTAACTAGTCTACAAATTCATAACCTAATGCTCTGTTACCAAAAATGTAACGACCCAATCTTGGCAAGGCAAAACCCCGCCAAGAGAGTGCACCTCAAACGTTAAAGCACCTTTTACACAACAATTCTTGTATAATTCTTACATCACATCACCACATCACCAAAAGTGCATAAAACCTTTCAATTGTCCAACATATATGAAATGATCTATTCAAAGACAAAAATATCATCATGCTACAAGATAGTTCTCAAGCATCACTTCCCCAAAAATAAAACATACTTTTCACGAATCCATCAATACATCCAACTTCATAAACAAATATTTACAATCAACCTCCTTCATAAAAAAAATAAAATAAAAGATAAACTTACATCCTAGAATGACCCTAAGCAGAACCTCAACTATAAGATGCCCACCTTTGATCCTTCAAAAAAATTCTAATCTTCCAAGTTGAGGCGAGCCACACAAAAGTCTATGAATCTGAAAAAAAATTATTAAAAAGAATAAGCTAAAGCCCAATGAGTATACCAATACTATGGAATTATAAAACTTGCTCCTTCCAATTGGATTCAAAATAAAGATAATAAACATAAGAGCTTAATTGGACTGAAATTTATACAAAATAAAATAAAATAAAAATGAAATAAAATTTTCATAAACGTTCTCAAGATTTTTCCAAAGAATCTCATAAGGCAGAAAAAAAAAATACATTTGAATAATGAAAGTAAACAAGAATACAACTTTTCAATACATTAAGATTTCATGTCCATCATATGAACCACTACATAGCCTTAGGGTCCCGTACCTCGTGATTTAGGTGGTGACGGTACCGTTACTCAAAACATAACCATAGGAACATAACTCATGTCATCGTAGCACTTCAATTCTCATTTCAATGTTTCAGTCCCCGGGACCCCTTATATATACAACGACCCTTATGGTCCTTAAAACATTTCGGTCCCCAGGACCCCAAAGCATTTTGGCCCTTGTGGCCCCAAAGGCTATATTCGGTTACATCATCAATAAAATAAATACCCTTGCATAACATTTCATTGCCATTCAATCATCATCATCATCATAAAATTTGAAGGACTCAACTTAAATAAATTCTCATAAAAAAAATTAATGATTCATTATACAAATGAAATCATATATTTATTTAAACTCAACCCTTAGCCTCAATAAATTTGTAGATTTTCTTTTTATACATATATCATGTTGAAATGTATCATTCACTTCCTGTAATTCAAAAATTATTTTCAAACTTTGTAATAAAAATAGAGGTAAGGTAATTTCCATGGTAAGTATACTCACCTCCAAAAATAGCAAAAGCGTAGATTTGAAACTCTAAAAATTAGTTCCCAAGAGGTGTAGAGACGCCTTTCTCCAATCCTAACAATTTGTAAATAGGATCTAAAATTAGGAAAAAAACTTTCAATGAAAATTACAACATCTACAAAAATGATCCTAAATAAGTTATGCTATGGAATGACAAGCTAAAGAACTCCTCCAACTTCAAGTCACCCAAACAAATAACTTATCCAATCTCCACAACACCCATCCTTTGTACATTTTTGAGTTGGTAACTTTTTAAATATCCAATCAATTTATATGCACAATACCACCATCAATTAACTACAAAAGTCAAAAATCAACATTTTTCATAAACCCAACAACTTAAATAAAACCACTTCAATCATTTATAAAATTCCTCCATAGAACATAGAGATACTCAATCCACCATTTATCAAATCAATTTCAATATATAAATTTCCTAATATCAAAATCCCCAATTTTTACATCGCATTCAAACTCTAGATTAACCCAAATCTTAATCTCTAAAACAACCATCAAATTGATCATTTTTCTACATGTAAAACATTCATAGAAACTAATTGAGCGTATAAAACTCAACAATCAAACCCCAAATCATAATAGATCTAAAATAGAAAAAAGATTTCATCATCTTTAACTCAAAATATGTAAAACTTTAAACTAAACTTTTTGAGAAAGATTCTTACCAATTACAAGCCTCTAATCCATCAAGAAAATAAACCCCAAGTTTTGATTCTTCAAAAGATTAAGAAAAATCTAGAGTTGGTACTTCTATTGTGCTATTTTCGGATGGGGTGAAAGAGTGGCCGACCGGACCCTTTTTCCGGCGAGATAAGGTTGCCGACGGTGGTGGAGATGGTGGGTTAAGGTGGTGGTGTAAGGGTGGAGCAAACGTGTGGTGTTTGGCCACCAAGAAAGTAAAGGAAAATGAGAGAGAATGTACAGAGAAGTTAGAGAGGGAAGAATGAAGACAATGAAGTAAAAAAAATCCGCACTTCTTTTTTTTTTTTCTTTTTTGTTTTTTTTTGTGTTGAAATGGGGTGTTTGGTCACACCTACTATCAAGTTTGGAGTTGGGTTTAGATATCCTAAATGAAATTTAACATAGGAGTGTGTTTGGCTCTAGATGAAATGTTGGGAATATTATAGAGCATTTCTTCGAACAGGTGGAGAGCGAAGTTGTCGCACGTCTAATAACTTTACTCTGCTCGTCCAAGTTTGCAGTCTTCAGGGCAACTAAACTAATTGCCATAGTGCCGATCAATAAATCAAACAATGAAATTTTCTATCAACTATTAGTAAGAATGATTGATTAAAAATGGTAAGAGAGAACTGCCCTCAAGCTGTTTCTAGTATAGTTGTAGGAGAGGTGGGATTGAGAAATGAGTCCGTGGGTTAATTTTTTTATTTTTTATATTTTTTTAGGGAAGAAGATGAAGTAATGATTTTTTTAATTTATTTTATATATTAATCATATTAAAAATGACAAAACAAACAACAAATTGTCATGATATTACTAATCTAGTAGTGTACAAACAAATACTCTTTATCCTCCACCTTCAATTTAATACCACCTCAATATTAATCTTTTTATTCAATCCCACCGTATTACTAATCTCATCTAATTTAATTTGTCAAACAAACAAGGTCTATCTGTCCGCTTTCAATTGTATACTAGGGTTGGTCCTGAGTTATTAGGAAATTGGGCCCTTCATATATCATTACCAAAAAAAAAAATGTTTTGATAAAATGAATAGGATAAAAATTTAGTTCAATTGCTTTACGATTTAACAAAGTTTAGATAATAAAATAAAAAATAAAAAAATAGTTGAATTTCAATTAGTTGAATCAAATTATTTTTTAGCTTACCAATGCTACAAGAGTTAAAATAAATTAGGGATAAGGATGAAAATTTTTGTCACAACTCAAGCAATATATAAAATTAGCAAGTTAGGGTTGATCATTTTTTGACGTGAATCTAAGTATGATACGACTTAATAACATGAATTCTATATTTTAATGTTCACTAAGAGATGTTACAATATTTTTTTTAATCTTTTATTTAATTTTATCTAATTGAATAAACAAAGTATGTAAAATAATATTTTAAGGCTATTTTCTTTATTTTATGTAAGACGTGTATTTTTTGTTACCTATTTTAGAGTCAATCTAGTAAAAAATATAGTGTAATAAGGTATAATTTTTTAATTAGAAAAATAAAATTGAGTTGAAATCAAATATTTTATGAATAATTTCATTTAATAAAAATAAAGTTTATAAAATTTAACTTGTGGAAAAATGTTTAATCTCTTCATACACTTACTAAGTTATTTTTAACTAAAAGTAAATATCAATTGAATACAAATCAAAATAATATCATACGATAATATGTAAATAAATAGATTGAACTAATATTAAAATAATTATAAAATAACACAACATGATATACATCTCTAATTAAGAGGCCTAAATTTTATTCAAAATTGAGGGCATGAAGCGATTTCCCTGGTTGTGCATAAATATTGGTAACATTGGTTTACTCAGCGGCTTCCCTTGCCCCTTCGAGAATGTGAGAAAGATGCCATAATACCCAGGAGTCCAGAATCACCCCGGAGCCATACCATCATTTTGAGAAAAATAATAGAAAACCAATTGGTTCCCACAGATGATGTCATTGATAATCAGATTTGTATGGTCTAATAACTTGTAAAAGAAGATGAGATGTGTCTTTGGACACATTGGTGTGGTGCTGGTCAAAGATTCTGATGTCTTTGTTACAGGTGTAAATGTAGAGAGAGAAAATAGAAAAAGAGGATAGGGATGGAGAGATTAAGGGTGTGTTCGGTTTGTGTTTGTAGAGTTGTTTTTTAGATAAAAAGTACGAAAACTTGTCTAGTTTGCCTTTTTTCAGAAATGGTTTTGAAAAATTATTTTGGAAAGAGAGTTTTAAAAAAAGTGATTGATTTGATATATATGAGAGAGATAGTGGGTATGTTTGGTTTATGTTTGAGAGATGTGTTTTAGAGATAAAAAGTACGAAAACATGTTTGGTTTGGTTTTTTGGGAAATTTGTTTTGAAAAATTGTTTTGAGAGAAAGTTTTGGAAAAAGTGATTGATTTGATGTGTGTGTGAGAGAGATTTGTTTAGAAAACTTGTTTGGTTTGTGTGTTTTGGGAAATTTTTTTGAGAAAATTTGTTTGGTAGAGAAAATTTCTGAAATTTGTTTGTAGAGAAAATTTCTGAATTTTTTTTCAGAAACACAAACCAAACCTACCCAGTGATTTTGAAAAGTAAGTAATCAAACAAAATTTTAAAAAAAATTTTGAAAAAATTTGTTTGGTTCAATTACTCTTAAAAATTTATTTGTATAGAATTTTTCTTAAAAATTTTTCTGAAAAACAAACTAAACAAGACCTAAAGTTTTGGGTGCATAACTTGACCTTTTATAGAAGGTAACGATGGTCATTTTCTCTCGTCCCACTCTGCCCTTGCATCTCCCATCTTGCTCAGCTTGGATTTTCCCCACTTTGTTGAAGAGATAGGATGGGGACGGAATTTGCTTCTCTCACTCTGTTTTACCCAACTCTTGCCTCGATTATTTATTAAATCTATTTATATATATATATAATTTATTTATTTTTTTCACTATAATAAAATTAAAACACCAAACTACTATATTTACTATTAATTTTTGCTCATTTATTTTTTTATCTTATATTTGATAATTCTTAATAAGTACAAATTATTATCTGTAATATACTATATTATCTATAATTTTTAATTTTTATTAATATTTCATTCTTCAACTAACAAAATTAACCTGTCACTCTCTCTATCGCCCCATACCTAACCCCCACCCCCTGATTTGCCCCACCCCAAACCCAACTTGTGACCATTCCTAACAGAGAGTCTTTGTCTTGTGCCACTAGTGATGGTAATATTGAGCCATGAGCCTTATAGGTTGATCTACCAAACCTGAACCTTTATTGTGTACAGAACAACTAAAACAAGGATAAAATGAAAAAAATTATGTAAAAGTCAAAATATAACACTAACTTTTCGCATTTTTTTATACAACTGAATAAGTAATTTTCAAGGAAAATGGCTGGTAGCTCGAAAGTGAAGGCTCGAATGGGTCGAAAATATTCTTTTACCAGTAAGAGAATACAAAAAAAGCCTAAAACGACGTCGTTTTGGAATTTCGAGCCATTCGACCCTCTAATATTTCGAGCTACCAACCGGTTTTGAATTTTCAAATACACTATTTTTTTCATTTCATAAAAAAATTAAAAAGTCAAAATATTACTTAGAAGGCAATGCTAACAAGGTACATAAAAAAGCTAAACCAACTACTCCAACCATATTCTTCATTTTTCACAAGGTAAATATAAAAATTGTATATTCTTTATTTTGCTTAATTTTTTTTTAAATTTATATACTCAAACACTATTCTTTATTTTACCTATCTATACCCATAAATTGTTTAAAAAGCCTTCTAAGGTTCTTCAAAAATAGATTTAAATTTTTTTTTAAAATAACTATTGTAATAGTAAATCTGTTAGAGTAATATAAATATGACAATACTAATTATAATAAAGAAGATGGGTGGTTGTGCATAAAGCACCGCAATCACGGTTGTGTGGCAAATTGAGCTCATTTTGAGCTTTGTTTTGATAATTCTAACCATTTATTTTTTAAAATATTTTGAGTAAAATATATTTGTAAAAAATTAAGTTGATCAGATATCGATAACTCTTTCATCTAAGTACATTTATATTCAGTTTTATACACAAAATCACATTAAGCCCTCGTTTGGCTAATATTTTGAGACTAAAAAAAGCATAAAAAGACAAAATAAGTTATATAAGCTAATAAGACAAAATATTACTTTTTACCTTTAATTAGGAGTTGTTTGGTAAACATGTTGGGCTAAAAAATCACAAAAGGACAAAAAAAAGTTAAAAAATCACCAAAAGCCAAAAATCACGAAAAGACAAAAAAAATCCACTATTCTAAAGCTAAAAAACTAAAAAAGTCAATCAAGAATACTAAACGAACAAAAAAGTCTCATACTAAAAAAGTCAAAAAAACTAAAAAACCAACTAAAAAAGTCATTGCCAAACCAAGGCTCATTATACTTTTTATCTCACAAAAGTCAAAACGGTTAAACCAAATGAGGTTAAAAAAGTCTCAATACAAAAAAATTGGCTATTTTAGCTAATGCCAAACGAGTTCTAACTATTCATTTTTTTTAAATACAAATGTGATTAGATGATAGGGTTATCAATATCGAATTAACTTGATTTTTTACAAGTATATTTTACTCAATGTACTCTAAAAAATAAATAATTTAAATTATTAAAATAAATCCAAAATGGACCCTATTAATTGCACAATAATAACCGCTAGGCATAAAGTAACCATCCCAAATTCTTATAATAGCTAACGAATCTTCTATAAATAGTCCCTTAAAAATGTTGTTAAATCAATCACATGAGAATTGTGGGACACCAATGTTGTTATATCAATACTTGTGTCCCTCTACTGTGTCTGTCTCCGTATGATTCTTCATAAGTTGGCCTATGTTTAGTAATTAGGAAATAAGTTGGCTTATATTTAGTAATTAAGTTGGCCTATATTTAGTAATTAGGAAATAAAAAATATATATATTATGTAAGAGGATTCTCATCAAATCAGTTAAAATTTTATTATATTTTAATTAAAAAGTTGCCTTTTTTATTCTCATTATACACTTTCTAAATTCATCTCCAAGAAATTCTCTATCTTTTCACCATTCTATTTAAACAATATTTTTATTAATTTAATTTAAAATTATTTTTTATAAGCTAACTACAACTAATTCCAAAATATTAAAAGTAATATTTTGTAATGATTTACTAGTTCTATAACGGTTCCGGTTTAGACCCAACCATTTTCATGTTCTTAAATCCGGGATTCCATATATTTAATTGTTGTTAATAACATCTCACTCTTATTGTTAGTTGAGTTTGATCGTTTGGGATTTTAAGTTGTGATTGAAACAAGTTGAGAGCTAATTTTTCATCAGAGTTGCTGTGTGTTTCACTTTGGGTTCGCTCGAGCGATCTTTGAGATCTTTCACTATTTTTGCAACTATGCAGAACTTCTAAGAGTAAGGTGATCTTTGCTCGAACTTTATTTCTTGAGCTCTAGCAGTCTTTTGTAGGTCTGAACTTCTTGAAGGGGGTCATTGTGCGCTCAAGCAGTGTTTTTGGTCGCTCAAACGATGTCACTTATTGTATCTGACGCTCAAGCGGTGTTTTGGTCTCTCAAGTGGTCTATGCGTATATCAGATTGGGAAAAATGAAATTTTGTGACTTTTTCACTTACTCTCTCTAAAATACTCAAAACCTTAATTTCTTCACTCTCTCTCTCTCTCTCTCTCTCTCTCTCTCTCTAGTTCTTGCCTTAAAATCCCAAATACTTATAATCTATTGATTTTTCCACCCTAGTTCCTTGGAGAAAAATGTAGAACTCGTAGAAAGTTTCGTTTAATCGAAGAAGATATAGTTTTTGGCTCCGCAAAGCTTCAAACCTTGCTCTCTTCTCCTTTTAATCTTGAGGTAGGGATTTCTTCAACCTTCTAATATGATTTGTAACTTTAGTTACGTGTTTATTGTCAAGTATTGAGATTTGGAAATGTGGATTTTGATTTTGAAATGTAAAAGAAAAATTTTTAAATGAGTTCTTGAAGCAGGTTATGAGGGTGTGTTTATTGTTAAATTATGTTGAAATGTTGAAAATCCCTTCTTTGGAAGTGTTTTTGAAAGAAAAAGGGGATTTGATTTGAAAATCATAAATGTTTGATTTATGAAAGAGAAAGAAATGATGTTGGGTTTTTGAAAGAATGAAATGAATGTATATGTTGATAATGAGGATGTAGTTGGATATATGTATTACTCCCATTTTAAAAAATGATGAGATTATATCTATTGTTGAAAAATTATCTGTTGTGAGTAAAAATATCTGTTTTGGGCTATTAGTGAAGAATAGTTTTGATTGTTGTAAAAATTGCATGAAAATTAGGTGAATTAAAACTAATCACTCATACATCTTGCATTGAAAATTTTTCATATTTAAATATTGAAAATGTATTGTTTTGAGAAAAAATAGTGTATATCTTGGTGAATCTGGTTAGGTGGTATGGTTGTGGTTATTATGTTTGCTTGTGTGTCCTTGGTGAAAGTTCAGAAACCCGCGCGGTTAGGTACCGATCCTTCCAGTTCATACTAATAAAATGGTTTTGGTAGTACTTATATAGCCTACTAGTAGACACATACCTAAAGATTCTCAGTATTTTGTATCCATTGCCCTGTTTTCTAACTGGAAAAGTATTGTTTATTGAATTGAATCATAAACAATTGATACATGGCATTGTTTTGAAAAAGAGGACGCATGATGTTTTGGAAAAATGGCATGGCATTAGATTGCATTCACTATATAATTTCGTTAAGCTTCATACGTTGTGTTTGAGTATCTCTACTGGACTTTAACTCACCTTACGTAGAAAACAACTTTCAAGTGCTGATGATATGCCTCCATTAAGGACATAGCTTGGAAGGACTTAGAGCTAAGAGCTTCTTTTATTTCTTTTGGTGTAATTATTTTTGTATAAGGTATGGGCTTTAACTGTATTAAGTTGAACTTACTTTTGTTATACCCAAGCAATGACTTGGAATGATGTAACCATTAGGGCATAAACTTATTTGTATCTCCTTTTATTTCAATTCATTTACACATGTCTCAAGATCTAGGAGTTATGAATGTATACACGCATCTTTTGTATGATTGAGGAGTATCAATGAAAAGTTAAATATATCACAAATTACACATTCTACGAAAATATTATACTATGGGTTGTTATTATTATTTCAGGGCATTACAAGTTCAAACCACTAGCTACATTTGTTGAGCTAAATTCCCTAAAACTAAAATATTAGCTATTTTGATGGAGTTGAAATTTAATAATTTAATCACTATTTTAACTAAAAAAAAAGTAAAAATAACTAGTTTGATAGAGATACTCTAAGTTAAGAGAGAAAAACTTTAAAAAAAATTGTGATTTCTACCCTTTTTATTTGGATAAACAAGAGAGAAAACTTCTTTTTCTTCTTCTTTTTCTTTTAAATCTAGAACCCTAAAATCATAGAAGTGGGAACACGGGAGTTGTTGTGGTAGGTCACCATTGGAAAAAGGGACTTGAGAGGTGGGTCCCAGTAGATGGCATTCATCGGTGATTGATGGGGCCTAGAAAGGCGGTCACCAGTTGAGTAAGGGCTTGCCAAAGATTAAGTTAGCGACAACAATAGCAATAGTAATGATATGTTTTCGTGATTGAGGGTAATGATGAATTAATTGGGTGGGTTGAGGAACTTTTTTGGGATTTTAGGATTTTTAGATAAATTGTTGTAAGAAAAAATTATAATAAAAAAATAATAGAAAATGGGGGTGTAAAGAGTTATTTTGGTATACTCAAAGCAATGACAACTAGTTAATTCATATATATAATTTTTTGTCATGTTTTTTTCCTTATATTTTTTATTAATCTGACACACAATAGTGTATTGTTTGAGTCCACTCAAATTATAAATTTTAATTTTAATTTCATAACATATTATCTATCTTATTTAAATGGTATTATTTATTAAGTTAGTAAATGGTCCACTTGACAAAAAGAGATAAAAGAAATTCACAAATATCAAGTGAGGTATTCACTTCCAATAATAATGGTAAAAAGGTAGATATAGATATGTGTGTGACTGTTAGACAACATGTTCTCTGAAAATATGAATTTGCAGAAGTGAGAGAACACTGAGAGAATAAGAAAACAAAACAAAACAAAAACAAAAAATGGAGAACAGTAAATGGATAGCCGCAGTAGCGAGCATATGGATCCAGTGCACCGGCGGCTCATCATACGGCTTCGCCATCTACTCCTCCATCCTCAAATCCACCCAAGGCTACGACCAATCAACGCTCGACATCGTGTCCGCCTTCAAGGACATCGGCGCCAACGTCGGCATCCTCTCCGGCCTCCTCTACTCCGCTGTCACGCTCCACCCCGGCAGAGGCCGGTGGCCGTGGTTTCGGGCCGGGCCATGGGTGGTCCACGTGGCGGGAGCGATTCAGTGCTTCGCGGGCTACTTCCTTATCTGGCTCACGGTGGTCGGAGTCATTTACCGGCCGCCGCTGCCGGCGATGTGTTGCTTCATGTTGATGGCGGCACACGCTCAGACGTTCTTCAACACGGCCAACGTGGTCACTGCCGTTCACAACTTCCCTGATTACAGTGGAACCGTCGTCGGAATCATGAAGGTATGTTTGATTCTATTCATTTGCTTTTGCTCGACCGAGTCCAAGGGAGAGTGCTTGATAGTAGACTGTTTGACTGCCAGTTTGGAATACTAGTTAGGGGTGACAATCGGTCAATGGCCCGCCCAAGTCGCCAAAGTCCAACCTAGCGTCGCCAGGTCCAACCTTGCATCGCCAGGTCAACCCTAGTATCTTCAGAAAATATTATACAATAATTTCGAACTATCACATCATCATCATCATATTTTTAAAGAACAATGTTTAATTTATAAGATTGGATTAGACAATAAATAAATAAAGTCAACTCATTTAATTTTCAAGTTTGGTTTCAAATAAAGAGTTTTAGTCTAGCTTAACCCAACTTGTCTATTTAAAAAATATTAATATTTATGTTACTTAGTTATAAAATAAATTAAAATAATGATAAAAGATAAAAACAAAAAATACATATATATATACACTTTCTATAGTTTAAGAGAAATGTTGTGGTGCACCTTATAACTGAAAAAACAAATGGCATAATTTTATATTTTCGGAGTCATAATTAAAAAAATTGTCATAACTAAATACAATATGATGTATAGCTGTCACTCCCCAAATTCAGGCATGACCAGTAGTGGCCCACATGACTTTAGCTCAAGATATATGTAAGCCTAAACATGAAACCATAACTATATAAAATAAAGGGAATAGTAGATCCTTAACAAAAATAAATCAAAACAACACCAAGTCATAAGCGATGAGTAACTCAGGCAAACCCAGCGCTAATCAATACCATCCATATATGTAGTGGGATACAAACAGTTCATATAATGAAATAATTCTAAATGAAACTCAACCAAAATGTATGCACAAAATCGACATAACGAATTAAAACAAAGTAAATGAATGTCCTAAAAGTCCATGCAATTAAGTCTCCACTATGCCATAAGTCCACTCTAAGTCCTTATTCACTTAAAAATATTAAACAATTAAGTCAGCTGATAGCTCAATGAGTAGAAGTATAGATAATAAAATACAATTTTGAAAATAAGGTTCAATTCCAAAATAAGATTGTACATAACAGAAACTAGATTGCATACAGTTTTGAAAAAAACAATCTAATTTAAAAAAAAGATTTCACGATTTATCAGTTAAAAATATTCATGTCTCTCAAGAACATAATAAGGGGCGTTCTCCACTTAAAAATAGACAATAGCATAATTATCATCATTATCTGGATACAAAGCATTTCAAGTAACATGCCACAAAATTATCGAGGCAATAAGTTTGTTGAATCTAATATTGAACCAAGAGTCATCTTCGGGGTGGCAATCCAGGCCTTTTCTCTAAGGCAATCCGATTGAAGGTCACCTAGCCTAGCCCAGATATGTTCCTTATAATCGTTGAGCACTAGAGTTATCATAACCCAACCCAGATCTATTCCCTAGTGATCAGAGTCACCACACACAGTAAAATAAATTCCCTGAGCTATTATATATAGATAGTCCCAATAATCAATACAATTCAATTTCGCAAAATATGATAATTCACCATTATAAACATAAAATCATAACAAATAGTTTACAGTATACCAAGTTTACACAGATTTTAGAAATAGCTCAGTTCCAATAATGTAATAATAATTTAACCCAATTTTTAATGCTTGAACCATGATATAAAATGAGTCGATAAAGTATAAATCCATTTTCTAAAATAATAAAACAAGAGATAAATGCACAATATGTGAAACAAAGTATCTCATAGACGACCACAACAGTTTCTCATTAGACTACCACTATTTCTATATTGTTTCCCATAGAAAGTTTGTATATACTTAACAGAATGACTTCTTCTTTGAACAATAAGGAGGGAAACAAAGAAAAAAGAAAGGGGTCTGGTCTCTCTCATTGTCCATCTATAATTCTATTAAGAGCCTATTCGTTGAAATAGAAAATTTAGGAAGAATGAGGTTGGAATAAATTTCCTATGATCTGGATCCCCTTTCCTTTTGAAAAGGTTGTTTTGTCACGAAACAATAATTTACTTTTCAAATAATTTTAGGGAAAGGAAATATTTATAAAAATATATAGCATGCAATTACTCACTTGATGAAGAAACAATGAAGTCCTCGAATAGAATACGAAAGTCTAACTAGTGCTCTGTACCAAGTATGAAAATTAAATTTCACTACTAACTCAAAAATACTAAAGAGAACAATAAATTAGGTAACCCCATGCTGAAGCGCACTAACATGGCTCAATCCAACTCAACGTTACTCTTAAATAATATCTAGGTTCATGTTCTTCGAGGTCCAAAATTAACCAAGACATAAATTGCAATTAAAACTTAATTAAATGACGTTTTGAGGTAAAATAGAATTTTAGACAGGTTTTCCTGAACTGTTCGCTAACTTAGAAAATTAAAAACCCACACTACATCGTTCAAAAAAATCAAAAAATCAAAAACCCTCCAAATATCAACTACTATGTTCTAAGTTTCAAACTCAATTAATTTCACTCAATTTGCTTATCATATGAATTATTTACAATTAATTATATCTACACAAATCACTTTCTGCAGCATTTTAAAGAAATTGACGGTTCTTTTAATATACACGAGCAATCGACACAAGGCCAAAAATGTAACAAATTAGACTCGTAAGCGGTTTTAATGACACTGATTTAATAATTTTTAGATTAATACCCACAGAAAACAATAATTTTAAAGTCAGCAATTTTGGGCATCATTTTAAAAATTCACCCACCATTTAAGCAGGAGTTCTGCTCGTTAATTTGCTTTAAGATTTCCATAAAAAGAAAATATATACACAGAAGTTGTTATGAATCACTCATGCATTAATATTTGCAGCCTCAAACAATAGACAGAGCACCATAGTTACACCCACAACATCCACTTGTACTTGCTTACAAAAAAAAATCAACTACATCCAAAACTTCCCATCACCAAACACTAATTTTTCACACCACCATCCATCATCCTCACAAGAGAATGATCTCAGCAATTCAAAGACTACATCATAGCCTTATTTAAAGTAAACGGTCAATCTCTTTCCCAAGCAACCCCCCTCTCTCTCTCTCTCTTTCTCTTTCTCACACGGCTGCTACGAAATTTAGAAAACAAAATTGAAAAATTTAATCAAAACCCCTTCATTGGATGTTTGTTTGGTAAAAAGGATGATCAAATTTATTTTCTTTATAAACTCTTTAAGGAGAAAACATATAATTGAGTAAACAAAAAGTAAGATATCTTTATTTATTTTATTTTTTTCTTTCTTGAACAATATTGTCAAAATAATATGTTACTGTGAAATAGAGTAACATGTTACTGTCAAATAGAATAATTGTTAAACAGAATAACATGTTACTATGAGACAGAGTAATATGTTACTGTCAAACAGAGTAACATGTTTACTGTTACTGTTTACATCAATTTCAGCGGTAATAATTTTTTTTTATAAGAATTTCATTGTCAACATGGATCTTATTTGATAGATCTTGATGAGAGAATTCTAAAAATATTAATTTTATTAAAAATCAACATGTATATCAAAAGTTATATTATTTTAAAGTTTAATATTTTGATAATAGTGATATTTGTTAAACTTTTTAAATAAAACTTTTTGTATTTGTCCTTCATACATTAAAATTTTATTATGAGGAAATTTTGACCGAATCCCCCAACAAAATTATGACTTAGAATTAGGATTTTATCTTCCCCTTAACAAATTTTCAAAATGACCACTTACTAATTATTTTATTTATTTTATAATACTTTATCTTATTAATCTGAATAAACAAACATTATATGATCAATTATATTCACTACATGGCATATATATAAATTATTTGTAGTTTAAAATTAATTAAAATGCCATATAATAATATTTAATTTGAACTTAAAGATTCACCAACAAAACATTTGACCTTTGTAAAAGGAAAATGCTATCAACCCCAAATAATTTACTAAATTTTCTACCAAACCTCTCATATTGGTGTTGAATCCATACAAATCCACATGTGTGTAAGCCTCACAACTATGTGAGAGGTTTGATAGAAAATTTATTAAATTATTTGGAATTCTTAGCATAACTCTTTGTAAAATTATTATATTTTATTTATTTATTTTTATATTCAGGTTCTCACAATAACTAAAGAGTCATAATTAAAATAATATCATAATTACAGAAGAAAATTGGTCATAACTAAAGAAAAAAATGACATAATTAGATATGCATATGATACACCTCTTTCAAGGATATGTATATTAAAATTTCCCATAACTTAAACTAAAGCAATTCTTAAAAGATTATATTTATTTTATAATTAAATTTTATTAATATTTTAAATTCAAATAATTATTAAAAGGATTTAATTTTTTAATAACCATTCAAAAAAATAAATAAAATAAATAATTTAATAACTTATATCTATTAAGTTAAGTGAATAGGTTTGGGATTTAGATATTCTTTTAACACCAAACTTGGAATGGCTAAATTAGACCCCATATTGAGTCGAATCAAATTTGGAATTATACACCTTCTCTTACTATATAGAGTCAGCACTTTCCAGATCCACCCACCCCCCCTACTATATAGAGTCAGCACTTCCCAAATTCCCCCCCCCCAAAAAAAAAAAAAAGTTGGACCAACTCCAATTAATCACAATTCGATTGAAGGTGATCTATATATAATGAGTATATTCTTTCTCATAAATCAATCATAAAATATAGTATAAATTACAAACACAATTCTTGAGATTTATTTATAATATGGATATTTTTTTGTGATTTTTAAAATTACAAACACTCCATTGTCAGAAGTTTTTATTTAACGAAATTAACAGAAAAAAATAAAATTCCTAACTGTTGTCCTATACAACAATAAAATTATATGGATTGTTAATTGAAATATAATTCTGACATCATTAAAGCCTGTTAATTGACTTAATTATTGATTAATAAAATGGGTTATTTGTTATACAATTAAAAAGTGAAAGGGACGAGATATAATTTTTAGAACCACATAAGACAATTTGTATTTTAAATAAATTCAAGAGATGTATTTTTAATTTACCGATAAAATATAAGAATCAAGACAGCATTCATATATCTGTATAAAAAATAAAATAAAAAACAAAAGCAAAAAAAAAAATTTTGTGGCTTTGGAACTTCCAAAATAACTCACTTTTTTTTCCTTAATTTTTTCTATTTTAGTGATATTTTTTTATAAAATTTTTTATTTTTTTTTAAAAAATTAGTCTAAAAAAAAAAATAATTTTTAAAAAAAAATCTACTATTTCCAGCTTATTTTTTGTCTTCTCTTGACTTTTTTTATAATTTATTTTTAAAAAATTTAATTTTCCTGTTTGTCTCGTCAAATAGAGTATAAAAGCTTAAAGTTTTTTGAAAAATTAGAAAAACAAAATTACCAAAAACAAAAATAAACCAACAAAAATGCAAACTACAAACAAACACCCATGAAGTCGCTTGAGATGAGATTTTAATTTAATTTTATTTTTTTTTATTTTTTTTTTTTGTCTTTTTAGAATTTAATATAGTTAGATATTTTTATAGGAAAATTTTTAGGATAAACTACAAATAGGTCATAATAGTTGAATTTAATTATTATCAAGTCCTATTGAAAATAAGGCTTAATAAAATCGCCGCTAAAAATAATTTTTTGTGACGATTTTTGACACATATTGTTAAAAATTGACAATTAGTAACTTTTTTCCTGTCACAGTTTTTATAAATTGTCACTAAAACGTATAATTAGTTATGTTTTTCTATGACAAAATTTTCAAACTGTCATTGAAAGTTGAAAATTAGTGACATTTTTTTAAAATTGTCACTAAAACTTACAATTAGTGACATTTTTTGTGACAATTTTCAAACTGTTACTGAAAATTAACAATTAATGACTTTTTTTAATATGTTTAATAAAAAAATATCATTAATTCTCACAATACCTATTGTGATTATTATTTTAGTTATGTCCAAACATGTTATTTCTTAAGTGATGTTTGATTGTAACACTTAGTTATCAGTCATTGGGGCTATAAGTTAGGGAAGAGTTTCTTGTAATTTCTACTTTCTGATTATCAACTTTTAGTTTCGAATAATCTACAACAAATAGGGCCCTTGTCAATGACTTATTGTAATTGTTATTTTAGTTATAATCGAGAAGACTTTTAGTTATGCTTCAAATGGTATTTGATTATGATCCATTATCATCTTTTTAGTTATGAAAAAATGTTATAACTTGCCTGTGATACACTCCTAAGGTGTACAATAGAATGAGCTCTTTCATAATTGTTTTAAAAAAATTATTTTTTTTATCATGTAAAAAGTTATTGTATTTAGCAAAAGTGAACAAGCAATTAAGTATTGCCAAACGAAGCTTGAATGTCTGTATTATATTTTGTAATTTATTTTAGTTATAATTATTACTATAATAAAGTTGAGAAAATTTTCAAATAAATAGAAATGAGTTGGAAGAAGACTACTAGAGGCGAAGCTAGGGGGTGGGTGGTCTCATACATTATAAATTATAATAAGTAATATTTTATCGTAAGATATATATACTTCATAACTGGCTTAACATAATGGCTCACTGTATTATAATTAATGACATTTACAATTCATGTTTTGATGTACATAGTTTTTAGAAAAGTTTAACCTAATGACATATTACCATGAATGCATACTTGATATGAATTCATAAAATAACTTTTTGATGGTTTTTTTTTTTTTTTATCTTATCATATTCATAATTTAATGTACATACTAATATCTATTTTTATTTACTAATTATACTCTACGTTTTTTTGTCTTATTGTGACTTGCACATTCATGTAAGTATAATTAGTTTGAGTTATTTCAGCCTAAATGTAATTTTTTTTTCTATATATTATTCTTGATATTAATATTTAAACATGTTACCCTTATTTATGATGTGAAATAAGTTTTTTTGAAATGGTTGTACAACTTACTTATAATTTAAAATAATTTTTTATGTTAATCATGTTAGGCGTATCGTGTTTGGGTTGACACAATTGTAAATAAGTCAGGTCAGTGTCAAAATAATTGACACATTCAATTAAATGGATCGTGTCAGGAAATTTTAGACACGAACCTGCTTGGGATGAGCTCCCCTTAATACCTTCATCGTTCCATACCCGTCTTGTAGGCTCCAACTTGAACTCATACCAGTAAAAGTTATCAATGCAAAAAGTCAACTTAAACCGTTCACATTTTATGACATGAATGAATATAATTGTAAAGTTAAATCATCCATTTTATAAAATAAAATGTGATTTATTCTTGTACTTATACTTGTCCAATGAAGTAGAATTTTTTGGATTGATAAACTTTACTACAAAACGTATAAAGTAGACGGTTCAGATCATCGGTCTATGCACTAAGTTCTAGCCCATAAAATTATATGAAAAGATGAGGTATGAAATGGAGATTATCCTATGAAATGGTACAATTTCCACCTATATTTGTAAACCCACTTGCTTTTCAAACTACCTTTCCTTATTAGTTTCCTTTTTTGTTAGGTAGGAAATTTGGTTGCAAAGTGAGTCAAACTTTTCTTTGCTATAGGAATGCTACCCCACTCCCCCTCTCCAATAGGCTCCAGAAAACAATCTACCCCCTAACAAAACAAAACACAACACACCCCACTGACTTTAACCATTCAAAAACTTATCACCGACAGGACAAGACAACCTCCCCTACTTCCATCAAATTCTACTATCCATCTAATAATTAAATACAAATCCACACTCTATGAAACAAACTCAAATAGTATTACGTTTAGTTTTCTTGCCGAGTTTGGCTCAGTGCCTTGGTCTTAGGAGAGTGCTCCTTTTAAGTTTTAGGGATTGAAATCTCTTAGGTATTAATAATGAGTATTGTTATTAGTAACTCATTAATTATTTTACACTTCTCATTTTTTAGTCTTTTTTTTTTTTTATGTCAATAATAACCTCAAATAAAATTATTAAAAAGGGATATCAACAATTTTGGGACACTTTATCTTACAATTAAACTCACACATCCACTACATCATAAATTAGGCTTTATGAGAGCACCCACCTCCATTATCACCCATCCATCTTTCCCAAATCACACCTTCAAAACCTACCCACCCTCAAAACCTTGAAAACCCTTTAACGACAATATTCTGGTAGTAACGGTGGCAACCATTTGATTACCTACATTTCTTCGGCAATGAAAATGAGTAGAAATTTTTCCAACAATCACAACTCCATGATGCGAGAGAAGCACAACAATAAAAGCTCTGAAGAGGTTCATAACTTTGATGGTGTTCTTAGCTCAAAGGAGATTGGCTTTGTAAGAGTAAGTTTCTTAGAAAAAAAAAAGGGCAAAAAATAATAGAAACTATTCATTATTTTTTGGGGACTGAACTTCCGAACATATGATCGAAATTCGGGAACACAAGCCCGAACATTGTTTATTTGTTCAGGATCAAGTAACCAAACATTTCTTATTTATTCAGGAACAAATAACCAACTTTGACAATGGTTAAACCGAAGAAAATGATGAGCGGTAGAGATCACAACCCAAGCCATTCTTATCAGGGCAATTGACAGTAATCACACTTGGCTCTTCTTCTTCTTTCTCAAGTGAAAAAAACCCAACCCAATTTCTTACTAATATATTCTAAGAATTGAAGGTTAAAAACCTTACATTTATTTTCTCACTGTAAAGTCATGAGCAAGTGTGTGGAGTAATCACCTTCGTGGGTTTCGTGGGTCTTGTTAGGGTTTTTGGGAGAGAATTTTTTTGGCTTGTGGGATTGTGGAGGTGTGGGAGGTGTGCATTCAATTGAATTGGTAGAATATTTTCACAAGGATGATTTTGGTATTCTTTGGGGGGAGAAAAGAAATTTTAAGAGTTCTAAAATTTATAAGTGGGGTACAAAGAAATGGGGGTCCAAAATAATTGATGGAGTGCTAATAGAAGCACTCATTAACAATTCCTTAGGTCTATCAAACTTAAGGAAAACCCTTAAATTAACCGTACTGCACTTAAAGAAAACTCCTTGTCGAGGCCTATTCACTCCTAGGGATTAGTTGGGTTTTCATCCGGACACTCCAGTGTCAATCAAAAAAAAAAAAAAAAATTGTATTGCCAATTTTTAGCCTTGAATCGGTGCCATGGTGTTTGTTGAGTTTGCGACTACATGCATTGAATCATAACTGGGTGCTTGTTTAAAAGAGGGGTGTGAGTCTCACATTCATGTGTAGGGGATCCAAACCTTCTCTATATGACTATTTAAATGGTTTTAGAAATAGGTGCGATTGTAGCATTGTTGTTAAAAGAAGGTTTTCGTATATATTGCCACAAGGATCTAGTAGTGAGAAGGGAAGGTGGCTTGAAACTTGACTTGGTTAGCAGCCTTACAAATTCTTACCCAATGAGTTACATAGCTTGCTTAGTGCAAGGCTTTTGAATTGTCAAAAGGGTGTGGAATGAAAAATGAAACCCAATGCCTATCACAGCTATCAGTCTTGTATGTTATTTGGGATCACATGTCCTCTTCTCTCTTCTCCTTTGTCAGTTGTCATCATGTCTCATATTTTCTCTATAAAACATGATCAGCCAATCTGCCTGATCGTTTGGTAACTGTTACAATATTTAAGAGAGAGAATGAAAATATTATATTGAATATTGAGTTGAATAATTATTTAACAATGTATACAAGACTCATTTATATAGAATGAGATAAATCTAAGTATGGTAATCATAAATATGGTAATGAATATAATATGGCATGTATGATAAACAGAATATATAGTTAATATATTTAACACCCCCCTCAAACTCAAGTAGGAATACCAACTTGAGTTTGGAGAAAGAAATTAAAATATGAAATAAAACTAAAAATAAAATAAAATATGGATAGATCCAAGGCAAATAGATTGCAAAGTCCAAATGGGTGCACAAGGGTGCTTGAGGTAGATTAGAGGTTGGAGCTAATACCAAGAGACAGTTTATGGTCATGCGAGACCGTTGTAAAAACTAGTTGGAAATAATGTTGGGACAGTTTAAAGTCATGTTGGACCATTGTAGGAACTGACCAAAATCAATGTCGAGATAGTTTACGGGGTCATGCCGGACCATTGTAAGAACTGACTGGAATCAATGTTGAGACAATTTAAGGGGTCATGTTAGACTGTTGTAGAAACTAACCGGAATCAATGTCGGGACAGTCTAAAGGAATCATGCTAGACCGATATAGAGAACTAGATATTGGACTAGCAAGCATGGCACACACATACCTTATGACGTGGTGTTGAACGATAATGGCAACAGATGACTGAGTGCGCCAGGAGGCGACTTATTAGAAAGTGCACCAGGGGGCTGCTTAGGTGGTGAGCCAAGGGAGTGACTTGGATTGTGCACCAGAGAAGGCAGCTTGGGTTGTATGCCAGAGGAGGCAGCTTAGGTGGTATGCCAAGGGGCGGCTTGGATGGTGCGCACAGAAGGGGTGGCTTGGGTTGTGCGCCAGAAGAGAGGACTTAGGTAGTTCACATGATATATCACCGTACTCACCATGATATATCACCATACTCACCATGAGGTATAATACCCCCCTTAAACTCAAATAGGTTTGAAAATAGAAACTTATTTGAGGTTAAAACAGAGAGAAAGACAAAGTGGAGCAAAAATACACAAAAAAATATTGCGAGTAAAAAAAAAATATATGATAGAAATATTTGGGGTATAAATAAACTAGTGGACAGAGGAAGAGATCACCACAAAAGGATATTGAAAAGAAAATATGGCATCGAAATGGGTTGCAGTCTGGCGGGCGGCCAAGGCAAGGTTGCTGCCCGCTGGTGAAGTGAAATTACTAAATACTTAACCTAATTCTGATACCATGTTACAATATTTAAAAGAAAGAAAGAGAATATTATATTGAATATTGTGTTGAATAATTATTTAACAATATATACAAGACTCTTTTATATAGAAGGAGAGAAACTTAAGTATGGTAATCCTAAATATGATAATAAATATAATATGGTATGTATGATAGATAGATAGATAGAATATATAGTTACTATATTTAACAATAACTATGGTTAATAGATTTGAGACAGTGAAGAAAGTGAACAAAGGATTTGTAGTCATCTTATTTTCATGCTAAGATGACAAAGATATGGTTGGGCCAAAGAATGGAAGTGGGATATGGCTATTAAAAGCTTTTAAAAGCGCCATTGAACTACTCTGGAGTTAGTTGAAAGCCATTGTCAAACTGTTAGTGTTCTCTAATGTTGCAATTTATTTGCCAGTTTTAATTGAGAGTATGATGCAAAATTGAAAATCATCACTTTGTTTTCATGAATGCCATATATTTTATCCCGACTTTGTTGTTATGAACTTTATCTCCTTTCCTCGGCTTCTTAACTTAGCACTGATAAGCCATTCACATTTTACCATGTTGATAGGCACACAAAAGAGTTTTTAATTTTTCATTGTACAGGTTTCATTCAGTTGATTAAATAGATAAAAGATTCGGTTCGATTTGAAACATGGTTCTTCCTATTTTTTTGTGATTACTCTCTCTTAGTGAATTCTTATTGTCAAAATCTAATAATCCTTCACATCTAATTATTTATTGCAACCATTGTTGCTTCTTTTATTTATCAATTGCAGGGAATTGCAGGGAAGTAGTGTTGAAAATTTAAAAAAATTAACTGTATTTTATCGTTTTTAGTTTTTGAAGAAACTAAAAGGAATTATAAATCAAAATTTGAAGGCTCTTAAAATGGTCATTCCATAGAGTCGGTCCTTTAATAATCAACGATGCCGATTGAAATAGATGGGTTACATTACTAACTTTGGCATAATATGCACAAAGTGGTGTTCTCAGAAACTTTGGTCCCCATACTTAATAACCTAACATTTGAAATTTCTTACGCTTAAGCCCTATCTTTAATCACTGCACTGCAGTATACAATGGGCCTTTGAAATTTGAAGACGCATATTTTTAAAACTTACAAAAGATTACTCTTGAATGTACAATCGTATCAAAATGTAAATTTATTTGCTACAAGAGAAAAAAAGAAAAATATGATCGGGTTCGTTTGGTTTGTATTTCTGAAAAAATTTTGAGAAATTTTCTCTACAAATAGGTTTTCAAAAGTAATCAAACCAAACAAATTTTCCCAAAAAAATTTCTCAAAACTTGTAAACCAAACAAGTTTTCCAAACAAATCTCTCTCTCACACACATCAAATCAATCACTTTTTCCAAAACTCTCTCTCAAAATAATTTTTCAAAACATCTTTTGAAAAAAACCAAACCAAACAACTTTTCGTACTTTTTATCTCTAAAACACATCTCTCAAACACAAACCAAACATATATGTTTCATGTTTCGCATGGTACTTGAATTGAGTGAATTATGTAATATCTCTAGAAATTGCTTTTAAGGTTCTAAGAGAATGACATTGACAATTTAGATGTACTTTGTTTCTATATTGTTTTTTCTTCCTCTAGCTATAATCTACATGTTGTCAATTCTCAATCATTTAGAACTACTATAATTATATTTAGTACAATACCTCCTCTCTTAACTTCTTGTTTGGCCAGGGCTTTCTTGGATTAAGTGGAGCAATGCTTGTACAAGCGTATCATACAATTCTCAAGGACAATCCAAGCAGTTTCATATTGATGCTTGCACTGTTGCCAACTTTTGTTTCCTTATTGTTCATGTGCCTGGTAAGAATTAATCAGACAAACACTGGAGACAACAAGAAGCATTTGAATCGTTTCTCAGCGATCGCTTTGATTGTTGCTGCGTATCTCTTGATCTTGATAATCTTGGAAAATGTATTTACTTTTCCATTCTGGGCACACCTTCTTACATTTGTAGTGCTTCTTCTTCTTCTCGCTTCACTTCTTGGGATTGCAATCAAAGCCCAACAAGAGGACTCATTGAGAATACCACAAACACCCCCCAACGAGAGGACCCAATTAATTGATGAATCTACAATTGATTCTGAGAAATTCTCTACAGAGGAAGATTCTATCGAGTTTCTTTGTAAAATGAATCTCCTGCAAGCAATGCGTACCATAAACTTTTGGTTGTTGTTTATCGCTATGTTATGTGGAATGGGCTCAGGATTGGCTACATTAAACAACATGAGCCAAATTGGGGAATCACTCGGTTACACAACTGTGGAGGTAAGTACATTAGTTTCCTTATGGAGTATATGGAACTTCCTAGGACGGTTTGGAGCTGGATATGTATCAGATATATTCCTTCACACACGAGGCTGGGCACGACCATTGTTTATGGTTCTAACTTTGGGAGCTATGACGGTTGGCCATGTAATCATTGCTTCTGGTTTTCCCGGTAATTTGTTTGTGGGTTCAATACTAGTTGGAGTTTGTTATGGTTCACAATGGTCACTTATGCCAACTATCACTTCTGAGATATATGGTGTTTTGCATATGGGTACTATTTTTAACACCATTACCGTGGCGAGCCCTATTGGAGCTTCCATACTGTCTGTGTTTGTAATTGGCTATATTTATGATAAAGAAGCGGGTGAGGGGAATTCATGCTACGGTACTCATTGCTTCAGGTTATCTTTTTTCATCTTGGCATGTGTTAGTCTTTCCGGGTTTTTTGTTGCCTTGATTTTGTTTTTCCGGACAAGGAGGTTCTATATGCAGATTTTCCTCAGACGGCAACGACATTTGGCAATACAATGAGAAGGAAAAATGTAATTTTTATTTATTTATTTATTTTTCTGGTTTTCTGATGTTTAATGTGAGCTATGTTTGTGGAAGTGAGGTAAAATATGAGACAATGCTGGTTTTCTTTCTGATTATATGAAGTTCATTTTATTATACTATTGGAAACATTTGTGATTCTTTTGTTTAAAAATGCTAATGATCATTTGCTTGGTTTTCTCGTAGATCATGCACCTACCAAGTTTATGTGCTTGCAGTTGCATATTTCTCAAGATATTAAAGAAATAGCACAGTTGATTATGCTTAGCATGACTGTTTTGGTACTTAAATCAACAGTAAATTTTTTCAGATTAGACTCGAGTTTCTTGATTAGCTTGCCCAAGTTGCACGGGACAAATGTGAAATTTTAATCTCGGGAGGACAAACTTATATGTAACCAACAAATTTTGTAATGAATGTATGAAATTAATTTCGATTAACACAAAATCGAAAAATATCACTAAATTATATCATTAGATGTTTCTATTTCAATAGGATATATGAACAAATTGCTAGAAAATCATTCTACATCCCATCTTCGCCAACACTCGACACTAAATTGTTGACAATTTTTTAAACTTGGGATTTTTTTTTAAAAATTTATACTTTATATAAATGTCATAGTTTTGTAATTAAAATTTTAAATACAGGTTTCTTGTGTTGTGAAGTTATTGAGATAAAATTTACTTATAAATTTGTAAATTTCTTTAATTTTGACAAAACCTACAAATAACCTTTGGGTTTAAAATAAAGTTAAGAATAAATCTCATCTTTGTTAAAAATTGATTGTTCAATTTTTAGAAATATTTTTAGTTGTTGAAGGGCTGATGAAGAAAAGAGAGAAAAAAGAGAACCGAGAAATAATAAGAGTAAGAACTGAAGAAGAAGAAGAAGAAGAAGAAGAAGAAGAAGAAGAAGTATTTAAATAGAATTGGACAGAATGAAGAAAAAATAGAAAATGAAATAAAGTTGAAGAGAGAACCAGTAAAAAAAAATGTAATGCCAAAATCACTCATTAGTGTACTAACGAAGACACTAACAAAAACATAAATATACGTGTGGTATTCATTACTTGAAAACAGAACCCACTCAACATTGTGTCTAGTAGGTATATTTATTATTACACTAACTAGTGTTTTCTAACATTGTTTATAAAATTAAAAAAAAAAATTAATAAGAGAAAAAGATGAAGAACTGAAACAAATAAGAAAAATAATGGAGAGATAGAGAGAGAAAGCACATAGGCCTTGTTTGTTTTCCGAATTGAAGGGCTAGACTGGATTGTTAGTGAGGTAAAGTATTAATATCATGTTTGTTTACAAAATGGAAGCCTAGATTCGGAGTCCGTTCGGACTATGAAAGTCCTTGGAGGAGCGGATTAATAGTCACCTGATAAGATAGTATTCATAAATAGTCCACTGGGATTAGAGTGGAACTAATTGTCCGAGAGGACGTTCAAGCGGTCGTCCTACCCAAGTGCAAATTGAAGTTCAAAACCATGGGCTGTTTTGAAAAACCATGGCTGATTCATTTTTTTGTTTGTTTGTTTGTTTTTTTTTTTTCCAGTCTTTCATTATTTTATATAAAAATAATTAACAATTTTCACATTAACAACTATCAATACACAAACACAATTTTACTTAAATTCCGCACTAATAATTTTTTCACTAACAATCACATCCATCCTACCTATATCTGAAAACAAACATACCCATAGAATCAAAGAGTGCAAATTGAAATCTGAAAATGGAGACAAGTTAAAGATCCAAATTATCATTGCAAGTCGTTTCACAATATGTTTTTCCAAATGTCTACTTTAAATTAATTTTCTTCACAATGGGTTGAATCTTGGAGTTACTATTGGTGGCGGCAGTGGTGATGTAACGGTTAGAGTTTGAAAGATTAGAATGAAAATATTTTGTATTATGATAAAATTGTAATTAAAGAAAAAAAAGGAAGGATAATTCACATTAATTTTTCGTAATATTTGAATAAGATACATGAAGTCTCATAATTTTAACATAATTATACGAATCTTCTTTTTATTAGGTTAAAGTAATCGAAATTAACACAAGAATAAAAGGTGGTAGCTCGAATTTCCAAGGGTCGAATGGCCCGAAATTTCAAAAGGGAGAGAAGAGAGGGAGAGCAGAGAAGAGAGGGAGAGAAGAGAGAGGAAGAGGCTCCTGTTCGCTGACGACAAGGAGGACGAGACGACCTCTGCGAGCTGTGACTCGCCGCAGAGCTCGCCGCCAGACTCTCCGCTGCCTGCGCCTCGCCTCTGTTGCTCGCTGTAGCCTCACTCCGCCTCCCCTCACTCCCGGTTTGTTGGCCTTGTCCACTCCTCTCCTCCTCCTCCTCCTCTCCTCCTCCTCCTCTTCTTCCTCCCTCGTCTTCACTTTTAATTTTTCGAGCTACCAACCGGGATACTTAACACAAATAGTATGAATCATAGCAACAAACTTCCTATTGACTGGGTGTCACATCTTCTGCAAGAGCTTGAGATTCTTTTGGCAGACAATCTCTAGCTTTAGTTTGTTTTCCTGCTTTCTGTTTTTTGTTTCATTCAATAAAAAAAAATAAAATAAATAAATAATGATAAACAAGGAGAAAATACATTTAATGTAAAAAAGGTAATAATATTATTTTTCAATTCATATGACTAGCAATATTCTAAATATTATGTGAATTATAACAATTAGAGAATTTAATGTAATTATATTAAAATTGTAAAACTCATTATATTTTTTTTAAATTTCAATAGGATCAGTATAATTTAAACGTAGAGAATCGATGTTTGAGAATAAGCTATTTTAATCTAAAAGTAAAAAAAAAAAAAACACTATAAATTATTACATAACTCCCTCTAGCACATATCTGTTAAAAAAAAAATTAAGATAGTCAATCATCAAACCACTGCTAAAAAAAGAAGAAGAGTGGGGGTATTAGTTTCATTTCTTAAAACAACAGAGTGGTCAAAGTGCAAATAACCTAAACCACAAAGGTAAAGCCTGTAATTAATAATTGTACACACATGCGAAATCCAAACGCAGTTGTGTTGCTGTGCTCTTCTTTATCTCCGTTTGCTCTGTCGACTCTCTGCAATCGACTTCAAATCGAAGAAAGAAGATAACTTCGAGATATACATACATAGAGAGAGAGAGAGAGACAGAGAGAGAGAGGATGAAGACCACAAAAGGAGGCAAAGTCATGAACCCTACGGACGCTTATCGAAAAGAGCTTCGCAAGAAGGAACTGAAAAGGGTAATCAATCATAATCTCATATTTTTTCAGAATTTTATCTCCTATTTGACACACCAATTGTCACTCATGTTCTGATTTGTTGCTAATGAAATTTCTTAAACAGAGAAGAAACCCAAATTGTAATTGACAATCCAACTATTTTTGTTTAGTTGAGCTGAGTTTCTATAGTCTAAATTAATCAGTCAATACTTGAACCAGTGAAACAGTAGCGACCTAGCCTATTCTACAATGTCTCAATTGGGGTATGAGTTCTAAATCAATTAATGGAGTTCATTTTTTCAAATATTGTTCCCAGGATTTTTTTGGGTAATCTGCTTCCCCGAGGCAAAATTGATTTTAATGTAAAAGGAAAGAAAAATTCTTGTTTTTGTAATTGTTTAAATGGAAAGTTGTTGGAGTTATTTTTGATTAATTTGGCATTCAATTTTTATACTTTTGAAGTAATAGTGCTGCCTTGTTTTCAGCTTTTTGATATGATAATTTCTGGTCATCAATACTTTGATTAATGTAGATGGACCTTTTCTTTCATCAAATTTAAATTTGATGGAAAAGTGCTCAAAAATCACCACTAATCTTTTCTTCAAATGTTCATCAAATCAAGGGAGAGTCATTTTTTCATCAAATTTGAATTTGATGAAAGTTTAAAAAGATGAAGCATTGGAGATGATTTTTTTTCTTCCATCAAATTTGATGAAAATGAATACTTGGGATAAGAAGGGAATTTTTAAAATGATTTTGACGAAAATTTGATGAAATGATTGGATTAGTTCATATTAAATCAAGCTTTTTACTCAAATTTTGAATCAAATTAGATGAAAATTTTGGTGAAGGTTTTGGAGATGCTCTTATTTACTATTCATCTTTTAAAATTTGCTTTTCTGGATCATTTACATGTTATGTTTGTTTCTTTTTTGTTACTCCTTGTTTTATCATTGAGGGGTTCAATACATGTTCTGAATTTGCGCAAGATCTTATTATCTGTGCTCATATATTTTATCAGAACAAGAAAGAAAGGAAGAAAGTGAGGGAGGTAGGGATATTGAAGAAGGATCCCGAGACACTGAAGGAGCAGATAGATAAGCTGGAAATGATGAGTAAGCCATCATCTATCTTTCGTTTTTTATATCATGACTATGTACTTGTTTGTTTTTTATTTCACACTGAAGGGTTCTATGGAATATTGGGTGGGTTACAAATAGCAAAAAACAAAGTTTATGCCATTGAACAATGTCTGTGGTAGGTACTTCTCCATTCTTCGAATGCGCAAAAAGTTGATTAAGCTGGGTTTTAATCTGACACTTGAATTGCCACAGTTGTGCAAATGCTTAGAAGTCTGTTAAATTAGGTCTTAGTCTGATACTTGAGTTACCAATAACACTTGCTAGTTGTCACTTAGTTTTGTGCATGTGCCATATATTTGACTGTGTTACACTGCGAATTTCATTTTTCATAAAGAGTATTATCAGATTGATGCCATTTTAAAAACAATGATCATTACGTTCTCATAAATAAAATAGGAGAAATTATGAATTTTTTAAGAAGAATTTTTCCTCAGGAGTGTTTCGTATCTTTTCTTCACCCTTCAGATTTTCTGTGTACACTATTTCATGTTGCTTGCATAATAAATAAGTTTAACTTCTTTCCTTTGTGCAATCTTTTTAATCACGCATGCAGCTTCATTTATTAGCTTTCTGATACAATAACATGCTTTTTCTATTAACTGGTGCAGAGGCAGATGGTGCTTTAGATAAAGCAAGAAAACACAAGAAGAGACAACTTGAGGACACACTGAACCTTGTTCTTAAGAAGAGGAAGGTAATCTTTGTTTTTTATTTTTAGGAAGAGGAAGGTAATGACCTACGTATGCAAAACTAATGTCCTAACTGAAACTTTTTGTCTTCTTCAGTATGTAAAGATGAACATTTTTGTTAAGTTATTACCAAAATCACTAAAAACTTGGCATTTTTCATTTTGGGACCTACGTCTGTATGCGGTGTACTACAGCCTCAGAGTCCAAACATTTTTTTGGGCTTGCTTTTATTATTTAAGAAGTGTAAAAACGAGAAGTGCTAGTGAAATTAACACTTCAAAATTTGACCAAGCTCAACGTGTTTATCTCTCGAGCCAATATTGGGAAAAGCCCTTGACCAAGTAAATCATGAGTTCAGCTCAAGAAGTTTGCTTCATTGTATAATATTATAGATTGTTAAGCTGACTTCCAAGCTCAATAAATTAAGAGGCTTCAAACTTTGGCAAGTTTTGACTTGTTTATCCCATGAGCCTATATTGAACTAGCTGCTAGTCAAGCTAAATGTGAGTTGGCCTCATATTGAAGTTTCTGTGCCACTTATTAGTATATGTTTAGACAAAGAATGTATTCGTTGATGGTTGATTTTTTTACTGTCATAAATTTTGGTTGAATGACATGGTGGCCTTCCATTTCTTAGAAAGTATTACTATCTTTACATATAATGAGTTGGTGAGGAGGGCATTTAGAAATTAGGATGGGATCTTGTTGCATTTAGTTGTTTGAATAAGTATTTCAAGCAAAGCAACTGGTGTAACAAATATGTTGTATGCAAAGATGAATATTGGTGAGCATGCTTATTGAAAATGAGAAGGGGGTGCCTTAAGACATCTTCATTGTTTATATCTTAAAGATTCTAAGCTAAATGATACACTCCCACACAACGCTTCTGCATAAGGTAGACAAATTGTTTATGGTGTCAGTTCGGCTAATGAATGTGTGGATTGCAAAATTAGACTTGACCGCAGAGTCTGCGGTCAAGTCAGAGAAGTGTATGAGTTATGAGTTTGTAATTTGAGGTTCCTGATCTGTGTCATCAAGCTTATGGGTTTGTGAGTAAACTAGAAATTGGGTTAAAGGCTTGCATTTGTATGGACAACTTCTCCCCTAAAGTGAATTGCATTACAACAAGTTTCTTTGGCAGCTTCGGAGGGTTTAGACAAGGCAGCCTTCTCTCTTCCTTCCCTTTTATCCTAGTCATGGAGTCGCTCAGTAGGATGATAGATAGAGTAGCGGATGGCTGCATATTGCTGGGGGTCTCTATTAGGAGTCGTGGCAGTGTTTTCATTTTGGTTTCTATCTCTTTTCATTGATGATTCAATTAGTCTTTGTGGGGGGTTGGGGGGGAATAATGAGGCAAGCGTTGTCAAATGGGGGTACTTGCTAAAGTCTTTTGTTTAGCTGCCGCCATCTTGATGTTCCTCATGTCCATTTTTACTATTTTATTCCCGATGGCTTAGAAGCTAGAGAGGCCACAACACAAATATCATTTTTTTGAGTGCTGTCCCCTCTTTGTTTGATGCTAAAAGATGGAGCTTTGGCAATTGAGAAGCTCAGGCAGTTCAAGCCTTGTTTGGTGAGTGGTCATGGAAGACATTTTTTGAAATGGATAGCGTATTGCTAAGGGTGAGTTATCACTGAGAGTGTTTTCAGCATGATGTTTGGTTTTGTGATGTTCCATTGATAGTGGAATTCCCAACCATTTATTGACTTATACTGCCTATGATCTTTGATTCTCTAGAAGCGTTATTAAAAGTGAAAGGTGCACCAAGGGACCGAGGTCTCTTGGGACCTAGGCGCAAGGCGAAGTGCGGGCTTCATTGAAGCAAGGTGTACCTTGTAGATATAAAATATATAATTTTGACTTAGACTAATAATTCAAGCTTCAACATAAGTGCAATGAAAGAATTCATGTTATAAACAATAAGAAAATTTTCTTAAAAAGAAAAGTTCTTTGTAAAATTTTAGAAGACTTCCAAAAGCCATAAAAGCATCTACCATTCCAAATACCAAATAGTCTACAACTAAACATTCAACAAAGCATAAATAACTAGCGGGCACTACTATTAAAGTTCAAATGTCTTAAAACTAACAAGGGCAAATTAAATAACTAAACATCTAACACAAATAACAAACACCAATATTTAAGGTTATAACATTTAAAAACACCAATATCTTAAGGAGGACCTAACAACCATTCTCAACATCAACACCCAGAAAATCATAGTCTTCTTCTTCATCATTGGATAATCCATCATCATCTTCGTCTTGTGTCTCATTTGAAGTGGAACTGATGATCTAACACTCATCAATTGTCCCCTTGAGCTTGCTTGAAGTTCTTGTTCTAGTTCTCTTCCTACTTTCTCCAATTCCAAAAGCTATATCTACATTGCCACATGTCAAACTACTACTATCATCATCAAACTCAAGATTCATCATCTCCATCGAATTCTCCTAAGCAACCACTCATTGTTTTCATCAATATTCTTTAAAGAGATGGGATCAAGTGTATTGCATCTCATTAGTTTATTATACTTAACAAATGTCAAATCATTGAGATGTTCCAACCTATTTCTTCTTTTGCTATGAAGTTGCAAGAATTAGAAAAAAAGATTAAATTTATGTTACTAGAATATTTTTTTAAAAAAAAAATTGAAATTCACCAAACATGAGTTAGAATTTTAGATATTCACATGTTCAAATACACTCTAATTTTGTTCACAATTTGATGTGTATGTTAGCTCTGGAGGTGATTTTGACTGTGGATAATTTGGGTTGTTAGGTAAAGAATGCCTTCCAAATTGTTGCTGTATGCACAAGAGACCTATGCTTTATGATGTTTCCTCGCTTCATTGTCTAGGGTTTTGCCTCATAAAGTTGTGGACCTTATTGATTGTTGGCAAGGGGTCGAGCAAATAGGAGAGTTCAGGCCCAAGAAGCATGAACGGGATTTTTTTTTAATCTTTGTTGATAATGTTTGTTAAGAGCGGCTCTAGAAGCATTTAATTGTTTTTATTTTAGTTGAAGTTAGCTTAGGTTCTTTTTTGCTAGGTTGATTGGCATTGAACCTGTGAATGCTTGTGGTGGCTTTTTATAAACTGACAACTTCACTGAAAAACAATATTTGAATTGGACTTTTGCTATAGATATAATTTCTTGGATGTAGTTGGTCCAATTTTGGGCTGTTCACCTCCAGAAAATCCAATTTTCTGAGTCTCTCTGGCAAAGTAGCTGGCCCACTTATATTCAGATTAATAAGATAATAGGGAGATACTTCTCTTGCCACTGAGATGGACCGTTGATACTTCTCTGTCCTCCCAAATGGGCTGGTGGTGTCTTCCTTTTCTAGGAATCACCCGAACATGATGCATATGTGAATTGCATACTAGGTTTTGTGGCAGTTGGAAACCATTATCCCTTTAATTTGGTTCTAAATGCGCCCACTTCTAAAGTTCATTTGTAAAGAAGAGGTAGAAGTGATGTTTGTGGTGAAAGGATTTAGTAGTGTTGCAATTTCCATAGAAAATTTTTGGAATTGAGGTTTAGTTTTTTTAATGTTTGGCAATTAACAGTTTTTTGATTTTGGTAATAAACCTTTTTGTCTGTAATATACATTTAAGTTGTATAATGTTTCCTTCACATTTTAGTGGTATTATGATGCTAAATGTGATTGTCACAGTCTTCCTGGCTGTCCCACACAGGAATATGAAGAGAAAATGCGAGAAAAGGGTGAAGCACCAGTTATGTTCAGGTGAAAGAGCCTATATTTTTCTTTAATCTTTATTTTCTTATTTTTGCAACAAGAAATTTTTTTTTTTTTTAATTTTTTTTTTTCAACAATTATTTGTTTTGGTGATCAGACTAAGAGAGATTTTTATGTTCAAGAATATGAGTTATTATAGGAGATACCTGTAGAAGAGAATCTAGTTATAGATGGAGATTTCAATGACCATGTAGGAATTGATAAACTAGGTTATGAGAGGGTGCATGGTGGGTATGGTTTTGGTGATAGAAATGAGGCTGGAGAGAGTATTTTAGATTTTATGTTGGTTTCTGACATGGTGGTGGCCAATACTGTGTATAAGAAGAGAGAGGAGCATTTGATAACCTTTTAAGAGTAGATCAATTAGAAGCTAAATAGATTACTTTCTAGTAAGAAAAGTGGACTGTCTCAAATCGGTTTGGTTTGGTATAACAATTGTCTGTTTTCATTTAACAAGTATATTTTCCTTCTGATGCAGTCATTTGGGACCTCCCCGAAGACGGACAAATGCAGAAGAAGAAGAAAGAGTCAAGCACCCAAAACCTGAAGTAATTTTTACTCAATTTGTGCTGTAACATCAGTCCCTGGTAGTAAGATATGACCTGCTTTCAGTGATTCTTTTTTATGCAGGACTCAGTTTACTATCACCCTACATTGAATCCCACAGGAGCCCCACCACCTGGAAAGCCTCCTATGTTTAAATCGTCAATAGGTAATTTTTATGCTTTTGGTCTCTCTCTCTCTCTCTCTCTCTCTCTCTCTCTCTCTCTCTATCTCTCTCTCTCTCATCCATATGTTGGATGCAGGACCAAGAATTCCCTTATCAGCAGCGTCGTCGAGTGATGCTGCATCATCGTCGATGTCAGAATTGGAAGATGTTGATTTAGGTGTTCCTCCACCTCCACCTCCACCTCCTCCTCTGCCCCATACTGGTGATGTAGATGCCGGAGATTCTGTTATACCTGCATCTTTGCCTCTACCTCCTCCACCTCCTATGCCACCAAAGGCTGCTGTGGCAGATTTGGGTACACCATTGCCTCCACCTCCTTTGCCACCGCCACCTCCTGGCCCCCCACCCAAAGATCATGTTGCAATTCAGCCTTCCCTTCCTCCACCTCCGCCATTCCAACAGTTTGCTCAGCCACCTCCACCAGGCACTGGCGGAAGTGAAAGGGAGAAAAATCAATCTTCAAAGTCAGATGATTCAATCTCCAAGGAGCCAGTTCAGGTAAGCTCTTTTTTGTTCGCTTTGTGGAAATAATTGTTTGATTGTGTGAGAACTTGAAATTTATAGTTTGAAAAGATGTTGATCACTTGATTGAAACATGGACAGGCATGATCTTTATAAAAAAAATTCTGACAAGTTGTTTGATTGAACAAGTGTGTTCTTAATTGTCTACTTAATTTTTTTTTAAAGAATAAATGGATGAAAATTTCGTTAATAGAAAAAGAAAAAGAGTAATTGGTGGAAAACCGATATACTTGTTTTATTGAATATCTAGACCTGTAGATGCTAAAAACTATTTAACATTTTGCAGCTAATGTCTAGCAAATAGAGACTAAGTTCTCTCTCTCACTTATAAATCTCTCTCTCTCTCTCTCTCTCTCTATTGTGCAGGCACATACCATTCTCCCTCCACCCCCTCCACCTGGGTTACCGTCAAAGGTTGCAAGTAATCAATCTGAAGGTGCACCATCTGAATTTGAGGCCAAAAATTCTTCGGGGACCAACGATCTCCCTAAACTGGTTCCCCCACCCCCACCTCCAAGGCAACAGCCTGCAGTGCTCAGTCCTGCACTGGTCCCAAATTTACAGCCTGATGTATTACCCCCAGGAATTTCAAGATTCCCCACCCCCACCCTCCTGGATTACCTGGCCAAGCTGTGCCCCCAGGCATGATCGTTCCTCTAATTCCAAGGCCACCTTTTGGGCCTCCCCCTGGACAAGCCCTCATGATGAGACCACCACTTCCCCCGGGTCCCCCTCCTTTTCTGCAAGATGATTATGCTGCAAGACCTACAGTTCCTCAGAAGCCATCATATGTTAAATCTGCTGCATCTACTGTTGTCAAGAGGCCACTTGCTCAGCACACTCCAGAGCTTACAGCCATGGTATGTTCCTATGCATATTAATGTGTTGCTATTTAATGGGTTAGAACCATTATCTGATGCTTTGGTGGAAAAGTTGCAAAAGCATGTGGGGTATGGTTTATGCTTTTTTTCTTTGCCTTTTTACGGAATAAAACTTTTGGGTCAAAACTCTTTGAGAAATGTAATTTGTCATCCTTCAAGAGTTCTTAGAGTGGCCTTTGAGAAATAATTTAGAAGACAAACAAAAATTTGTGACTTTTAAGTTATTGTGGGTTATTATTATGTTCCAGAGGTTGGGCACGGGATTCACAACTGTAGGAGCTTTATCTAAGAAACTGACGTATAAACTTGTGTATTGCAAATATCTATAGGGAGTTGGGCAATCTATAGGGAGTCGGGCCTAGAGCAGATTTCTAATCTAAAATTTATTAAAAAAATGCAAAATTTTTCCATAAATCTTGTCTTCTTTTGATTTCGCTTCAGTCAAGATCTACCACTCTGATAATTACAGCTGGCTGTGCTGTCATGGAGTTCAGTCGGTTCCAAATCTTTCTGATTATAAATGAACGGAAATTCTAAGCCATTGGCACTAGCCAGGACAAGGGGAATCAAAATAGTGCTGCATGTGCTTAAGTGGTCAGCATGCAACCCACTATGCTCTGCACATAATAACATGTCATATATCGACCTGAACCTGATTTACTTTGTAGGGCTAAGCCAACCAACCCCTGAGTTCTGATTGTGACAAGAGTAACTAAACAATGTTTGGAAAGAATAAATAAGGAAACATTACCTTCCCAAAAATAAATAAAATATTAATAATCAAATACAAGATATATTGTAACAAAGGGGATTGGGTTGGGGTTAATTTTGTATGAAGTTTTAGAAATGTTGGATCATTTGAGATATTCTTGTTTCTTATATTTGAGATTATATAATCTAATGTCAGCTGTAGTAATGTAATGCTATAAAAAAGGAGTATGGATCCTCCCCTTGAGCTCCTCTGTGGTGCTTCATGTGGGGGACGGCCTAGATTGGGCCATGTCGCCCACTTACTCATGGGCGGCTGAGATTTGTTGATTTAAAAATAATAATAATAATAATTTTCCAATAAAATGTTTCTCTCCGATCTTGTGTACCAAAACCCACAGCCCCCAAATCCCCAAATCACACCTCCCTCTCGCGACCCACAATCACTCTACATCCTCCCCGAAACCCTTCTCGACTTCTCGGTCTCTCCCTCTCCCTCACCCTCACCCTCACCCTCACCTTCACAATCTTTTCCTTCAAGATGATTTGAAGAAAGCAGGATTCAAGAGGTAATTTCATGGACTGTGGTATTTGAATGCTTTTATCTAGACTAAGAAAGTGCTTTTGAAGTTGCAGTAGATTAATATTCTTGAATAGCTAAAACAAGCTGTGGTTTTGATTCTTGTTGAAGAGAAGATTATATCGATTGTGGTTCTCATAGATAGCGGATGGATCCTGAATTTTTTTCTTCTCCTCCTCCCAACCCAACCCAACCCAACCCAACCCAACCCAATTTGTGGTTGTTTTCATTGCATTTCCAAGGACATTATTTGCATGGTACATAAGAGTGAAATAGGATAAAGATTAACTTTTATATTTTTGGAGGTCTCAACACTTAGCTACTTCTCCCATTTCATTCCCACTGCCAGTACCTCTAAAATTGGTGATACTATGTTCCTAAATGTAATTGCTATGAAGCACAGACACCTCCCCGGTGCCTGCGTACGAGTGTCGGACACGTTGTGGACATGTGTCCGACACTCTCCCTAAGGTGTCCCCTTTTTTGTTTTTTGAATTTTTCCAATCTGACATGTGGTGGACATGCGATGACATGTTTTGGACACGCTTGAGGTGGATCGAAGAAGCCCTAACCTATTGGGGAGAGAGAGAGAGAGAGAGAGGGGTCGATGAAGGAAGCCCTGAAGTTGTTCAAAAGAGATCAATTAAAGCACTGAAGCTGTTCAAAAGAGATCAATCGAAGGCCCTTCTGAGGTATTCTTTTTCTTCTTCTATGTTCTTCTCTTCTCTTCGTCTTCTCTGTTGTTGTTGTTCTTCTTCTTCTTCTTCTTCTTCTTCTTCTTCTTCTTCTTCTCCCTTTTCTATTTTTGTCTCTCCCTTCCCTCTTTTGATTTCGCTTCTCTCCCTTTTTGCGATTTTGCCTCTCTTCTCTTTTCTGATTTCATTTCTCTCAGCTCTTGGTTTATCCTTTTTCATTTTTTTTTTTCCCGTTTCTCTTCCCTCCCTTTTTTCCTGATTCCGTCTCTCCCCTCCCTTCTTTTTTCTTTTTTCTGTTTTTTGGTATCCTTGTTTTTGTTGAACCTAAATTCATAGAACAAATTATTTTTATTTGAAAAAAAAAAATCAATTTTTATTAAAAAAATTTAGGTGATGTGTTTATTAATTTTATTATTATTGTAATTTTATAGGAATCAATGATTTATTTTTATTTTTTTAATTTTAGACATAATAAATAAATAAAATTATATATATTAAACTTGTCTCCGGCGTGTTGTGTCCTCCATTTATTAAAAATTTGCATGCCCGCATGTCCGTGTCATGTACCGTGTCTGTGTCCGTGCATCACAGTGTAGTTGAGATGAATTGAAACTCCTTGTTCATTCTATTTCATAAATATATATAACCAATTCTAATTGTGGGTTATGTCACAACTTCTCTTCTGTAGGTGAAGTTCTCCTATTTGAAAACTTACCTACTTCTCCCATTTCATTCCCACTTCCAGTACCTCTTAAATTGGTGATACTAGGTTCCTAAATGTAGTTGAGATGAATTGAAACTATTTGTTCATTATATTTCATAAATATATATAACCAATTCTAATTGTGGGTTATATCACAACTTTTCTTCTGTAGATGTTCTCCTATTTGAAAAAATAAAAAATTTAAAATTTAAAAAGTAGGAATGACATTTGATTAGTCCAATTCTAAAAATTTCAATCGCAAAATTCATTCACTTCCGAAGCTTTAAGTAGTCTAAATCAATTTATTGCTTCTACTTTTCAGTTGCATTTTGACATGGATATGGAACCTAACAATGATTGTAGTTGGAAGCCAAAACTAGGAATGCCATTTGATTCAAAAGGTGTGTATTGTTTTTATAATGCATATGGAGAAAAAATGGGGTTTAGTATAAGAAGGGATTGTTGTAACAAGAACAAGTTTACTAAACAAATTATTTCTAGAGTTTTTGTTTGCAACAAGGAGGGTTTTCAGAAGGTTGACAAGCGAGACCCATTGATAAAAAAACTCTAGAGCTGAAACTAGGACTGGTTGTGAGGTCCAACTTTTTGTTAAATTGGATGTGGTTACTGGGAAATTTGTTGTGAGATTTCAAAGAACACAACCATGAACTTGTTTTTTTTTTTTTTTTTTTTGATAAATAAGCAAATTTTATTAAGAAAGCATCAAGACGATGCAACCAATACAAGAAAAGCCACCCAATAATGGAACCAAAAAACAAGGACTAACCAATCACCCCATCAAGAAAATCTAAAAACGTAAATAAATCCGGATCTACCCTACCCTCCAACCAACTATACAAAACAAGGGAAAGACGATTTTGTAGCCAAGAAACACTATGAGAAACTGCTAAGAAGGTACGTCGATTCTGTTCCAACCAAAGCAACCACATCAAACAGAACGGAGTCAGTAACCAAGCTCGCCGCCGCCGCCGCCGACCAAGACGAACGCCCCACCAAGCCCAAAGGAAATCAAACACCCCTTGTGGCTGGACCCAAGCAATTCCAAAAAGAGAACAAACAAAGCCCCACAAACCCAAAGCCACCGAGCAATGAAGAAACAAATGATTTACTGACTCCGCATCCACGCAACACATACAACACCGATTAACAAGGATGTGTCCCCGCCGCATCAAATTGTCCAAAGTAAGGTTCCGACCTAAAGTGACCGTCCACATGAAAAAGGCAACCTTAGTCGGAACCGCCGGAACCCAAACAATTTTCCAAGGGAAGAGCCAACCAGCATCTCCCATCAACCCCTGATAAAATGATGCTACTGTGAACTGTGCCTTTACCCCCAACCTAGTCCAAACCAATACATCGGGGCCCACCCCTACCGTACCCAAACCATATAAAAAAACCCCACAACTCCACCAACTAAGCAACTTCCCAATCATGAACCTGTCGCTATAACTGAATATCCCAAACTACCACACCCCTACCATTCAAATAAGAAGCCACCAAAGCATCTTGATCTAATGCAATATTAAAAATCAAAGGGAAACGGGTCTCCAACACCAACTCCCCACACCACAAGTTTTTCCAAAACAACACCCGACTCCCGTCCCCCACCTTAAACCCTATCCACTTCCAAAATGCTACCCTTCCCAACATAATCCCTTTCCATAAACTACACCCATAAGTGCAGGACACAGACCCAGAAACCCAACCCCCTCTGCCCAGCCAATATTTAGACGCCACAATTTGTAAGGCTCCAAAGCAAAACGCCAGAGCCACTTCCCTAACAAAGCTCAGTTAAAAGTCATCAACCGTCGAACCCCCAGCCCACCAGCTTGCTTGGGTTGACAAACCTTACCCCAATCAAATGATACTTAAAATCATCACCACCAATTCCCAACAAGAAATCCCTTTGAAGCTTTTCTAACCGATGTGCCACCGACACTGGAATAACATGGATCGACATGAAATAAGTGGGGATACTACTCAACACACTCTTAATGAAAGTCAACCAACCCCCTTTCGAAAGATACTGGGACTTCCAACTTGCCAAGCGACGTTGGACCCGTTCCACTACTCCATCCCACATCCTCTTTGCCTTTAAAGAAGCCCCTAAAGGCAAACCCAAATAGGAGACTGGCAAAACCGAGACCTTACACCCCAATATTGCAGCCAGAACAGGTAACCTAGCAACCGCCCCCATTGGAATGAGCTCCGACTTCCGCAAGTTAACACGAAGGCCCGAAACAACCTCAAAACAAAGCAAAACACAATGCAAATAACCAACCTGCGCTGCGTCCGCACAACAGAAGATCAAAGCATCATCCGTATATAACAAGTGCGAAACCCCCAAAGGAATCCCCTCCAAAGAACCCACAACGAAACCTTCCAATAAATCTTCACGCACAGCTTTATCCAACAATCTACTCAACGCCTCCGTCACTAAGATAAATAGCAAGGGGGACAAAGGATCCCCTTGCCGAAGACCTCAATGAGTATGAAAGAAACCCGCCGAAGTCCCATTAATCAACACCGACATCCGCACAGTCGAGATACAGAACTTGATCCACTGACACCAAGTCGCCCCGAAGCCCATACGATCCAATACATACAAGAGGAAGTCTCAATTAACATTATCATACGCCTTCTCAATATCCAATTTGCAAATCAAACCCGGATGTCCATGACGGAACCAAGAATCCACACATTCATTGGCAATCAATACTGCATCTAAAATTTGCCTTCCTCCAACAAACGCATTCTAGGACTCTGACACCATATTCGATAAAACTTCTCGTAAACAATTAGCCAGCACTTTAGCTAATAACTTATACACACTTCCTAACAGGCTAATAGGCCGAAAATCCCGAATATCATCCGCCCCTCCTTTCTTAGGAATCAACGCCAAAAAAGTTGCATTGAAACTTTTCTCAAAATGCCCAGACACCTGGAAATCCTCCAAAGTTGCCAAGATATCACCCTTAACCACGCTCCAACACTGTTGGAAAAAAGCCATAGTAAAACCATTCGGACCTGGGGCTTTATCCCCACTCATAGCCTACAACGCTCCAAACACCTCCTCCTCTATGAAAGCTCGCTCCAACCTCTCTCGATCCTCCTCCATAATCGTAGCAAACTGAACACCCTCCAAACCCGGCCGCCAAACCCCCTCTTGAGGCCGGAATAAATGCTGATAGTAGCCCACAATCCCCTCCCGAATCTCACTATCGATGTCCAGCTCCCGACCATCCACCCCTAACCTACTAATCTAATTAACCCTTCGATGAGCATTAGCCATACGGTGAAAGAATTTTGTATTTCAATCCCCATCCTTTAGCCACAAACATTTAGACTTTTAACGAAAACAAACCTCTTCCATACGGGATATACGAACAAAATCCTGTCTAGCCGCCTCCTTACGAAAAACGGCCTCAGTAGGCAGCTCAAGTTGCACCTCCAGCTCATCCAAGGATTGAAGTAAAGACACGACTGCAGCTTTTTGGCCCTCTAGCCGACCAAACACCTCCTTATTCCAAATTTTTAAGGTCGCTTTCAGCATCTTCAATTTTTGAGCCAACACACAACTAGGGGAACCACGAACCTCATAGCTATGCCACCAACCCCAAACCAACTCTAGAAAACCCTCTTGTTGCAACCACATATTTTCAAAACGAAATGGCATAGGACCACGTCGAATCCCCCCACTATCCATCAAATTTGGCCAATGATCGAGACAGTCGAGGTAAACAGTTGAACCACCTCGAAAAATGCTCCCCCATTACAAGAACCAAGAACTGATCAATTCGAGACAAGCTCCGACCATTTGACCAAGTGAAGCTACCCCCATGGATAGGCAGATCAACCAACTGTAAATCATCAATGAAAGAACAAAAAACCCGCATAGCCCCCGAACTCCTCGCAAGCCCCGCCTTCTCCGATGGCCAACGAACAACATTGAAATCACCCCCTACACACCATGGGACATCCCAGCAAAAAGCTATGTGTTCCATCTCCTCGAAAAACCAACCCCGCTCCGAAACCTGCACAGGCCCATATACCCCAGTGAAACCCCACCGAAAATTATCCTCCACACAGCGAAACAAACAAGAGACAAAAAATCCTCCCATCTCCTCCTCCTCCTCCCTTACCACTACCCTTTTATCCCAATAGAGAAGAACCCCCCCCTGCCGTGCCTAACGAGGGCAAAAAGGTCCACTCCACAAACCTCCCCCCCCACACCTCGCGAATCAGCTCCACTCCCACCTCTGCCAGCTTCGTCTCTTGTAAACATACGATGTCCGGTTTGGCACTCCGTAATACCGCCTTCACTGCCAACCTCTTATCCCTATCATTCAACCCCCGCACATTCCACGAAATAATTTCTAACTTCATTTTAACAGCAATGGGCCCCTCCGATCTCGCCTTCCACCCCGACCTACAGTTCGCACCCTATGATCATAATTCACAGAACATTCCAAATTCTTGAGCTCCCGATGTCCTTTAGAAGGGGTCACCAAAGGCCGAGATACCCCTGAACTGGGAGTCCCTGGCCTCCATGAAGCCTTCACTGCAGCAAAAAGTCACATTGCCTCATTTTCGTGGCCCTCAAAAGACAAGCCCAAACAACGACTAACTTCACTAATTCGATCCAACACCCACTGGAACACAGCTTCTGCCGAAGGGATGTCCTCCCCCGAAAATCCCCTAGAATCCTCAAACCTATGTTTTTGTTTGAAACCAGTAACCAAATCAGTATGTAACACTGCTAAGGGCTGCAAATCAGTGTCGACCAATTCAGTACCCAAAACCTGTGACTGACCCGCAATCTCAAGCCCCTCCTCACCTTGGTCAGCCCAAGACACATCGCGAGACAAGAACACCACAGGGGCGCAGCTCGAGCATCGCTACGACCTCCACCTGAGAAGTACCTCTTGCCGATGCCAGTAGCAGGTGCGACCCTGTTTCATCCGCAGATAACACATCGCAAGTTGACTCTAGCTCCAATCGCAACCCGTGTTCATCCACAGATAGCGCATCGCGATCCAGCTGGGTATGTCGCGCATCCAACCCTGACTCCGCCAACTGTGAGGTGGCAATCTCCGATGCCTCCACAAAACCACCATCGATAGCCTCCGCCGGTGGTCGAGCAACCTCCGCCAACGAACCCACCTCGCAAACTGGGTTGCGAGACCCAACTCCAGCATGGATTGAAGCAAAAACCCGACTGATAGATGGGTTAGGCAACTCGGGTTGGCCTGAAGCAAACCCACGTATATTGGGCTGATTGAGAGGAGCAACCTGCTTCTGCTGGCCCACAGCATCCATTGGGCCCAAAACCAAAGGTGCTAATGTCTTAACCCACTTATGGGTGCCTAAGGACTGAAACCCATCCCTGTGGGCTTTAGCAAGGCCCAAAGACGTTGGCCCCAAATCACCTTTGAAGCCCAAATGACTCCCAGGCTGACCCAGAGTCCAAACCCGATTGCCCCAAGAGTCTGTATCTCCTATGAATCTATTCTGATAATCTTTCACTCCCATGATCTTCGGGAAGCTGCGATTCCCACTGCGTAAATCACGCCTTGACTTATCCAGTCGAAGATCGGCTACCGTCACTGCCGGCTCCGCCGTTGGCCCTGCCTCTACCCAGATCGGCAACGAAAAGTGCCACAACCCCCACCGGATAGAAGCTCGCGATGGAATATGCGCAGATCTCCTGACACACAACCGAACGGAACCCAAGTCCACCGATGACTCATCAACCGCCACAAAGCCGCCACACTGATCTCCGATTTGCCGATAAACCTCTAGCCCACAAAGATGGATCGGCAGACCCACCACCTGGACCCATACCCGATGTGCCGGAGGTGATGACTTGCCCGAAGCACAAAGGGCCAAAGGATTCCACCAACCCAACTCCAGAAGACGGCCACCAATGGTCCACCGGCGATGAAATAGCGACTCCGCCTCACTACGAGTAGGTAACACAAACAAGAAAGCCTGATTACCCAACGGTCGCACCTCCACCTTGGCTGAAAACTTCCACCACCGTAAGACCCAATCAGAAATTTCCGCAAAGCTCAAACCTTTGCCATCTATATCACGAATCTGACCCACCAGTGAACGATCCAACAAACGAAACCAGTCCGCTTTCGCTGACGAATGGACCACCGGGACCCCTCCAGAAGCACCCTGAGCCGGCAAAGACCCTGGCCCAGAAGGGAACAACACCTTCGTGTGCAAACCCGTAGGTCGCCGCACCCATCCATTCCCGAACCCAAAGCCTTCAATGACCAGAGCCACATCCCCCCATCCTCCCCCGAATTCTGACGTCGGAATAAAAATTTGTGCCCTCCGAGTCCCAACCGTTACCACAACTTGAAACGATGACCCATCGCCCTCCTCCTCTCGAACCCACACTGCTACACTACGATTGCCCCCATGAAGGCAACCCAAAAAACGAAAGTTATCAGGTGCCAATGAAGCCGCTCGCAATTTTGCCACAATCCATCTGGTTTCGTAGCCGAGCAACACAACCGCCCTGCGGAGCCCCTGTTCCCTTTCCACAATCGAGATACTACGCCGCCCAATCGAATCTACCAACGCTTCTTCTAGTTCGAAGGACCGACCGCCAAGATAAATAATGCGCCGGCGTGGTGCAGCCACAACTGACCCAGGTAACATAAGTCACTCTGAAATCGCACTCCTAAAATCTCGGAGCATACATATTGACCTATTGAATTTAATTGGATCTTATGAATGCTGAACTTAAATTGGCACCACAACCATGAACTTGTATCACTAGATTGTGCCCACATGTTGCCGTCGCAGAGAAAGATATCAGCTACAAAAGCTATTCAATTAGAATTGGCCTCACAATCTGGTCTTTGTTTATGCCAGTCTTTTGAACTCATGGGTAGAAAAGCTGGTGGAAGGCAATCTCTTGGGTTTATGAAATTAGACCAAAAAAATTATTTGAGAACCAAAAAACGGAAAAGTTCAGCATATGGGGAGGGAGGTAATTTGTTGCAATACTTTCAACAACAATCTTTGGAGAATCCATCTTTTTTATGCTTTCCAGTTAACTAATGAGGAGCAAATAACGAATATGTTTTGGGCCAATGCACGAATGATCATGAATTATACCTAATTTGGTGATGTAGTTACATTTGATACTATTTACAAGTTAAATAAAGAGTATAGACCCTTTGCATCTTTTGTGAGATCAACCATCATGGAGAAATAGTTATATTTGGTGCAGCTTTGTTAGATGATCAGACGGCTGATTCTTTCGTATGGTTGTTTGAAACTTTTTTAGAGATTATGTCAAGAAAGACACCAAAAACTTTGTTTAACAATCAAGATGTTGCAATGACTAAGGCCACACCCATTGTGATGCTTGACATTAGTCACTGATTGTGCACTTGGCATTTGATGCAAAATGCATTAAGGTATGTTAATTGTCTCTTCTAGGATAAGGAGATGAATGGTGTATTTTCAAAACTCATGTATGATATTGAGGATGAAAATGAATGGAAGTTAGAGTGGGGGGAAATGCTTGATAAATATGATACTCGAGATAGTCATTGGTTGAAATTGACTTTTGGGATGAAGGAAAAATGGGGCTGGCCATATGTTAAATCAACATGGACTGCGGAAATGAGTAGCACACAACTCAGTGAATCTTTTAATCAACTTCCATTCATTTTCATCCTCAATATCATACATGAGTTTTGAAAATACATCTTTCACCCTCTTATCCTAGAAGAGACAATTAATGTGGCTTAATGCATTTTGCATCAAATGTCAAGTGCACAATCTGTGACCATGGTTATCAGAATCCCCGATCCGGATCTTACGATCCTACGATCTTTTGATCCATTTGAGTACAATCAATCTGGATTGTGTAAAAAATTCTTTATAGGTAGGATCTTTCGATCCTAGTAATGGGATCTTATAGGATCGTGGAATCTCCGATCCGAATCCGATCCAATTTACAAACGTTGTTTTGTATTGTATGATATATTTTATTATAAATTTTATATTTTTTGTCTAAATACCAATTTATGTAATCAAAATAAATAATAAAAATTAAGTAGTATTGAATCAAATAAACTAAGAAAAACAAACTAGGAAACAAATATTCAAATATTGCGGTAATTTAAGAAAATTAACTAGTCGGAAAGATAAACTTAGCTTTAGCGGAGTCTAAAGAGGGTAAGATGATTGCAACTTTATCCCAATTTTTGGAGAGATTATTTTTGTGACTCGAATCTGCTCCACCAGGGATGTTAACGGCAAACCTTATGATTCGGTTAAGCTGCTCTTTTGAGTTCTTAATCTATTTTCATATCCAATTTTGTTAAATATTTTTTCTTCATTTTTTATACATGATTGTAGATTGTTAAGTATTTTGTTATAGAATTCTTCTTCTTCATCTTCTTTTTTGATGAAATACAAAACTTTTACTATTGAGTTTTCTATTGTATAATATTATATGTACATTTTACATGGAATATTATATTTATCACAATATCTTCACTTCTTTTTAATAGAATATAGGCTCATTTTGTGTATACTTTTTAAAAAATATTTATTTAAATTAAATTATTATGTAATTTGTCTTTTTCGATAGGATCTAACGATCCTTGATCCGATTCTACGATCCGAACCTATAAACACCTCCAACGATCCAATGTAGGATCCCGATTTTAATAACCTTGTCTGTGACTTGTGTCAAACATCACAATGGGTATAGCGTTAGCCACTGCAACATCTTGATCGGTATCCAACAAAGTTGCACCAAATACAACTGTTCCTCTATGATGGTTGAATCTCATAAATGATGCAAAGGGTCTATGCTCTTTATTTAACTTGCAAGTAGTATCAAATATATCTACATCACTGACTTGGGCATAATCTAAGTGGAAAGCATTAAAAAAAGATGGATTCTCAAAAGATTTATGTTTTAAGCATTGCAACACATTACCTACCTCCCTACATGCTAAACTTTTCTGTCTTTTGGTTCTCAAATAATTTTTTTGGTCTGATTTCATAAACTCAAGAGACTCCCTCCCACCAGTTTCCCTATCCATGAGTTCAAAAGACCGGCCTAAAACAAAGACCAAATTGTGCAACTGATATCTTTCTCTATGACGGTAACATGTGGGCACAGTCTAGTGATACAAGTTCATCGTTGTGTTCTTTGAAATCACTCGCAACAAATTTCCTAGTAGCCACATCCAATTTACAAAAAGTCGGGCCTCACAACCAGTCCTAGTTTCAGCTCTAGGGTTTTTTGTCAATGGGTCTCGCTTGTCAACCTTCCAAAATCCCTCCTTGTTGCAAACAAAAACTCTAGAAATAATTTGTTTAGTAAACTTGTTCTTGTTGTTACAATAATCCCTTCTTATGCTAAACCTCATTCTTCTTCTATATGCATTATGAAAACCATACATACCTTCTTCCGAATCAAACATCATTCCTACTTTTGGCTTCCAACCACAATCATTGCGAGGTTCCATATCAAAATGCAATTGAAAAGTAAAGGCAATGAGTTGAATTGGACTACTAAAAGCTTCTAAAATAAATGAATTTTGTGATTGAAATTTTCAGAATTGAACTAATCAAATGTCATTCGTACTTCAATTATTATTATTATTATTATTTTTTTTCAAATGGGAGAAGCTCATCTACAGCTGAAAAGTTGTGATATAACCCACAATTAGAATTGGTTATATATATATATATATATTTATGAAATAGAATTAACAAGTAGTTTCAATTCATCTCAACTACATTTAGGAACATAGTATCACCAATTTAGGAGGTACTGGAAGTGGGAATGGAATGGGAGAAGTAGCTAAGTGTTGAGACCTCCAAAAATATAAAGGTTAATCTTTATCCTATTTCACTCTTACGTAGGGTACCATGCAAATAATGTATATGGAAATGCCATGAAAACAATCATGCAAAATTCAGGATCCATTTCTTATCTATAAGAACCACAATGGAGATAATTTTCTCTTCAACAAGAATCAAATCTGCAACTTGTTTCAGCTAGTCAAGAATATTAATCTAAAGCAACTTCAGAAGCACTTTCTTAGTCTAGATAAAAGCATTCAAATACCAGAGTCAATGAAATTACCTCTTGATCCCGCTTTCCTTCAAATCATCTTGAAGGAGAAGATTGTGAGGATGAGGAAGAGACCGAGAAGTCGAGAAAGGTTTTGGGGAGGATGGGGAGTGATTGTGGGTTGCGAGAGGGATTGTGGGTCGCGCGAGAGAGGCGTGATTTGGGGATGTGGGGCCTCTGGGTTCTGGTACGCAAGATAGGAGGGAAACATTTTTTTAGAAAATTATTTTTATTTATTTTTTAAATCAACAGATCTCAGCCGCCCATGAGTAAGTGGGCGACGTGGCCCAATCTGGGCCGTCCCCCGCAAGAAGCACCACAGAGGATCCAAACTCTAATAATTTATTAGGCAACTCTATATGGATAGTCTGCACGAACCTTGTTAAAATAGAATAGTGTAAAGATGATTAAACCCTTGCTTATCATATACAAAACTCTCAATTAATTTTATCCTCTTCATTCCCAAGATTGTCAAATCTGATTACTAATAGTAATATGTATGAGAAGCATTAATGCTCCATTTGCTTGGGCGAAAAATATTTTTCTTTGTTTGGTAGTGATGGTGGTGAAATGGAGGTGCTAGCATGGTGGTGGTGGCGGTGGTGATAATGACGGTGATGGTGGCAGTGGCCATGGTGTGGTGGTGGAGGTGAAAGTGGCGGTGGTAGTAATGTGACATTGGCAAAACTTTACGCCGGAAAATGTTTTCCGCCTTTTAAAAGTGGAAAACATTCTCTGCTCATATAGGCTGTTTTCGGTTGACCGTGGAAAATATTTTCCGTTGAGTTTCGTTTTCCATTGTACCAAACATCAGAAAACATTTTTCGCCCAAACAAACGGAATGTAAAATAAAAGTATACATAAACTTGTAGAATTTAGGGTTATGGATATCAGATTTTGATGTACACATTTAAGTAACAAAGGCATTTACATCATAGCCATATGTATAAACTCAGACATGCTTTAGACACTTGTGTAGCACATGTTTACGCTTAGACACATGAATCATATTACGAGTTTGAATAAATAAACTTGAAATCCAATGATAAAAGAAAAGAAATACGTAAATTTATACTTATTCTCGTTTAAACTTTGAAAGTTATTATTTATTTACTAAATATTGATATATATGAGATATAATAATTGTTTAATCTTTATATGCCATGTAATAAATATATAAAATTATATATATTGTGTGTGTTCTACACTTACCGTGTCATACATTTTTTGAAAACTAATGTGCTGGCGTGTCAGTGTCATCTTAGTGTCGTGTCACTTGTCCGTATCCCTTCATTCTCAGGTCCATGACTGGGCCTGAGTTTGTAATTACATAGAAACTCTAATTGTTTGCATGCGTGCATGTATCCTAATTTCATTTTTGGTAATGGATATAGGTTCCGGCATCTGTTCGTGTAAGGAGGGAAACTGCTATTCAGAAGTCCAAACCAAAGCCATCTCTCTCAACAGCGGTAGCAGCAGTCAACAAGCCAGCAGTTGCTCGAACTGAGGTGAAACCAGAGTCTGTTAATTACTCATCAGCAGCGGCGCCAAAGACCCAGAGTGTTGATGACTCATATATGGCCTTCTTAGAGGACATGAAGGCATTGGGTGCCCTAGATAGTTGAGCTGATTTTACCAAAATGAAGAGGTGCAGAGAAAAACAATTTGTACAGCTATTTTGATCAATCTGCTTTTCACTGAGTGAGAATCATTCGTCCATGCCCATGGCCTTTAAGTCCTGTAATATTGTCTTGGAGCCTGTAACATTGTTACAATTTTTAAACTATGTCAAATTTCGAGATGTGTAAGTTACAACTTCGGATTTTATTTTTTTATTTTTTTTTTAATGCTTCAGTGCGAGGCAAAATATGTTAACCTGCAGAAGTAGAAAATTTCTACATTGAAGTTGAAGTTTGTTTTCTAAATAGCATAGTCTTTTCTTTTTAGTGCTCCTCAACACAGTTATTCTTGGCATTTTCTTATCTGCACACCTTCCCCTCTCCTAGGTTGTGTTTGAATTTTGGATTTGTGGAGAGAGAAGAAATGGAAGAGAAAACTTATTAAGTCTTTTAATTTATTCACTTTATACTTTGAAAAGAGAAGGGTCTGGAGGGGCAGGGGTGGTGGAGCTAGCTGGTGCTGGTGCTGGTGGTTGGTGGCGGGTAGGGGTACAGTTAGGGTTGTGCAAAATATCATCAAATCTGCTAAAAATGCACCGATCTACGCCAATCCACACTGATCCATTCACTAACTGTAGATTCAATTGTAAATTTTATAATCCGCTTTCAAACCGTTTTTTTTAACCTCTAATAAAATATCAAAATAAAAATGTGTGAAAGATATTTAAAATGTAAAATTTGTTGCAAATTAGTAGTTATATATATGAAAATTATTTTGTAAAATTAGTTTGTGTTATATATATATATATATAAAATATTATGTAAATTAGTGTTATATATTATGCAAATGTTTGATAATTGTTTAAGAATATTTTTCAATCAACTAACAAATTGAAACCGTTCCAAATTGTCCAAATAGCGGTTTGGTTATTTGTCAATCTGTCATTCACAACTTAGTTATAATTTTACCCTAAAATGTCCAAACCACACTGCACATACCCTAGGTACAAGGGTTAGGCTTTAGGAGTTTAGGAAAGGTGTAAAATTGATATTTTATGAATTGATAAAATTATAATACCAAAAAATATGAAGTGATAGAGGCCTTAAAAAATATGATATTCTTCATTCATAAAGGGTGATTCAATTTATGAATTTTTTTGAATCAACCCAGAACAACCCACACACACCTTATCTACTTCTGGACACTAGAAGTGCATTCCCATTATTTTTGTGCATGTATGAATGCTTGGGGTACTTGTGCACAGATTAGTATGTGGGGTGCAATATTGGCAAGCACTGAAAAGCCCAAGTACAATGGGAACTTCATTCACTAAAAGCCCCAAAGGCACAGCAGCATCTCTCTGTCCCTCCCATTCCATGCCTTCTCTCCTCTCCAGGAATTAGGATACTGTTTTCATTAGCAAAAGATAAAAAGAAAATTGCAAGATCAGACACAATTTTCATATATAGCATGTCATCTCATGAGTGAGACCCATTAGACGAGTACGAGTCAATTAATATGAGGGGGTTGTGTCTAATATGTAATCAGACTCTGTGCGCTAACACTTAATGTCATGTTGATGATTCATTTAAGCGGAAACCACATACAGGTAGGAGTTTGAAAAAAAATTACCAACACATGTAAAGGTGCAAGTGATAGCCTCTCATTTGCATCTCAGCACAGACACACTTACACCCCATGTGTTTGTAATTTTTTTTTCCAACTCTCAGCTATATGTAATTCTCCCTTCATTTAATCATCTAACCCATTAGCATAAAAAAAAATTTAAAATAAAAATAAAAATAAATTTTTTTTTAAAAAATGACAATAATATTCACTCCCCCTTTGAGAGTTTATAAATAAAGATAAGTGATTTAAAAATGAAGTATAAATATCATTGTTTAAGAAAAAATAAAGACACATTTTAAGTTAAAAATTATGTCCATTTTTCTTTTTCCTTCTAAAATAAATTTCGGTGACAATTTCTCACTCAACTTGTAAACTAAATCTATTAAAATAATTCTCTTTCTTATCATTTTTCACCAAATCACATCAAATCACCCCATCAAACTGAGTATTAAGAGTGTCAAACTTTTCCTTACATAAACATCGGCCCTATGCAAACCCCTTGAATAACTCACCCAATCAATGCCTAAAATGAGGTAAATTTTCTTTACCCATTTGACTTGTATGATTTCTTGAGCTTCACTTTTGCAAATTGTTGTATTCTCAACTGGCTGGTAATCTTGATATTGAACAGACAATAATAAAAAATAATAAAATAATAAAAAAACTATATGCTTCACATCCTCTGTTATCCAACTACTTTGAACCATTCCGTTCAAAAAAAACTACTTTGAACCATTCAAAAGCACCCCATACCATGAAGTTCCCCCTTTCCTTTTACCCTTTAGCCAAATCTCCTTCATCTTCAATGTAGAGAATGTGACATGACAGTACACTGCATAAATATATTTAATTCATATTGAAGAACCCTATATTTAGATAAAGCTGACAGGTCTCTCATATTATAGGTTTTTATTTTATTTTAATTTAATTTAATAAATTAATGTCATTGTTGCCGTAGAATTTCCGGTGTTTTAGAGCTTCCTCTGATGCTAATTGAAGTGGGTTTCATTCATATTTGAAAACTGCCATTGCTATCATGGGCTTGTTTATATGGTGTAATATTTGAATTTACTTTAAAAAAACATGAGGAGGCAATCAAATTCAATGTGGGCATGAGACACATGAAATTGAACCAACCAGGATCCATTCAACCTGGGTTTTCTACATTAATTCTTAACTACCCAATTATTATTGAAATAAATAATTCAGGCAAAGTCAACCATGGAGGCTACCCACTCGATGCCTCAAATCTCAAATGAGAAAAAAAAAAAAAAAAAAAAAAGCCAAAAAACCCTTATGTGAGTGAGAAAGCCATAAAGAAAGACCTTTTATCTTCTGGAAGCTGAATTATTTTTTATTTTTTTATTTTTTGCACTAGGTAGGATGGTACTTGCAAGTTAAGTTAGATTATATTCGAATCTGAGACCTCATATTGTGGGGCATTTTAGTGCCCTCTCAAAGACCACTCGAACTACAACCCGAGTCTCAAGCTGAGTTAGAAAAGGCAAAGGATCTTTTGTTCCCAAATCTTTTTCTTCCTCTGTCCTAAGACACTCACAATTATTCAATCATGTGAAAATCTCGAGACAGAATCTAATAATTGTGAACGTTTTGGAATAGGGGGACGAAGGATCTCGTGGCAATTGATGGAAGAGGGGCCAATAATATAGGGAGAAAGAGGTACTGAAGAGTTGGTAATGGCAAGAATGTTTCAAACCCTTTTTAGGGTAAGTTTGGGATCTTTCAAAAAAGATAAAAAGACAAAAAATTACTCAAAAAGTTAAAAAGTTAACACTATTTATCAAAAGTCAACAATTACGGCTGCACAACTCCCAATTCGAATTTTTTCTTACAAATCAATTTTTACAATTTTTTATTACACATTTTTTCATAAAAAGTCAAAAAAATTAACCCAAACATCCATATTTTCAACCTCAATTTTTTTATTCTAAAAAGACAAAAACTACACTTATTTAGGACACCCCAAACAACCCCTTAGTCTATAAATAATCTGTTTCAAGCCCAGAAATTTTTTAGTCTATAAATAATCTAAATTTGTCTCTTTAGTCAATCCAAATACTATTGAAAAGTTAGGCTGTGTTTCAGTTTGGTGTCAATGGGTGGAGTTCATTTTATTATTCTCCTCTTTTGCACTTTACTGCTGCTTCTAAAACCTTCCTCTTCCCTTCCTTTATGTACTGATTCAAGTAAGTTTCAGTGTTTCTTTTCTTTCCTCTCAATCATTCATGATCCATTTTTGATAACTTTCTATGCAGTTTTCAATTTGAATTTTGACTTTTTTTTTTTTGCTTTCCCGCCTTATATGGTACAGGGGCACCCTTTACTCCAAAGGCTTCTCTGTCTTTCTGTCCTTACAATGGAACTGTCTGCTGCAATTTTGCCAAAGATTTGCTTTTGCAGAAGCAATTTGAAGCTATGAACATCTCTGATCCAAGCTGTGCTTCTCTTATTAAATCAGTCCTTTGTGCGGTAAGAGTTTTAGTAATATTTTGAACTCAGAAATTATCCATAATGAAATGCAAGGACGGACCAGATTTATTCTGTAGCCATATCAAGTTTGAATCTACACTAGACATTTCATTTTCGGGTGCATAGTTTTCCAGTAAGAGTTTATTTGTCCACAGATGAAGAACCAAGTTGCTTACTGTTGTTTTAAATCCTTGACCGCTGAATTGATTCGGTGCTTGACGGTGATGTATTTTGCACTTTTAGGGCTTAAGAATTCTAGTACATATAAAAAGTAGGTAATTACAGTTGATAAAATTGTGCCATTAAATACATGCTTGCTCATTCACAATTCACTGTTTCATATAATCCTTTTGATTCTTTTGCTAACACGCCAAGAGAATTAAGAAATTTTATTACCTTCTGAAGGATTCTCACAACTAACATCTTTGTGTTTGATGAACTAGGATCTTTTTTTCCTCAAATTTCTTTTAAGGATTGTAGTCTGTAGATCAATGGAAATTTTGTAAACTTCAAACCTTCTTCATATATAATTCTTTACTTTTTTCTTGTCACATTAAATTCTAACCAAAGCCGAAGTTGATTTAATATGAATATGAATTCTATGCATAGCCTAACATTTATTATATACTAAAATGATCTCCCTTTAGAACATTAGCTTTGTTGTTGTATCTATTGTTTATTTCATCCATTCAACAAATTTTTTTTACCATATGTTAATTTTGGTATTGTGCTAATTTGTAGAGATGTGATCAATTCTCAGCAGAGCTATTTAGAGTCAATTCTATTCCTCGTCCAGTCCCTGTACTCTGCAACTCTACCGTTACATTAAATTCCTCCCAAACTATCCAAGCCAGCGATAACTTTTGTGCAAAAGTATGGGATACGTGTCAAAACGCCTCTGTAATGAATTCACCCTTTGCCCCTTCATTACAAGGCCAAGCTGGACAACCGATAACTTCCAATTTTACCAAACTAACAGACTTTTGGCAGTCAAAAGCCGATTTTTGCACTGCGTTTGGTGGAGCTTCTGTAGATGAATCAGTATGTTTTGATGGAGGACCGGTTAAATTAAATAACACGGGAACTCCAAGTCCTCCAAGTGGTATGTGTCTTGAGAAAATAGGAAACGGTTCTTACCTCAATATGGTTGCTCATCCTGACGGGTCTGCTCGTGCATTTTTTTCCAACCAACCGGGCAAAATTTGGTTGGCGACAATTTCTAAAGATGGGTCTGGTGGAACGCTGGAGTTCGATGAATCAAATCCCTTTCTAGATCTAACGGATGAGGTTCATTATGACACAGAACTTGGGATGATGGGCATTGCATTTCATCCAAAGTTTGCACAAAATGGTCGTTTCTTTGCTTCTTTCAATTGTGATAAGGCTAAGTGGCCTGGATGTGCAGGTAGATGTTCCTGTAATTCAGATGTGAACTGTGATCCTTCGAAGTTAGGTCCTGATAATGGTGCTCAACCATGCCAATATCAAGCTGTTGTTGCAGAGTTTACTGTTAATGGTACCGCATCACAGCCTTCCTTGGTACATATCAATACACATGAATTATTTTTTATTATTATTTTTCGCTTAATGATTAGTATTGAATCTAGATCATCTTCCAGGCAACAAGTGCTAAACCATTGGAAGTGAGTAGGATATTTACAATGGGCCTTCCATTTACCACTCATCATGGGGGACAGATTCTTTTTGGGCCCACGGACGGGTACTTATACTTGATGATGGGTGATGGCGGTACAGGTGATCCTTACAATTTTTCCCAAAACAAGAAATCATTGCTCGGAAAGATTATGAGGCTTGATGTTGATAACATTCCAAGTAGGTATTAGCACGAAATTTTTCACATATATGGTTAATTCTTGACATCTAATCATTATTCTTCACATTTATTGGAAATCTTTCTTTGGGGGATTTGTTTTCATCATTCCTGTCCTTTTCGCCTCTAATCTATCTTCTCTACTTTAGTCAGTGCTAGTTACTAGTGTTTCACTTTGAAATGTATTCTCCAGAAGTCTGACTTTGATCAACCAAAAATTTTGATTTTATAAAGTGGGAATTTTACTAACCTGCAATTAGTAACTTTACCACTATTCAGACTACACTCATAATGTGGCAATTCAAGTCGATGGGTTATTAAATCAAGAAAAAAAAATATACCTGCTGTTGGAGTAGGCTTTTTATTTATTTATGTTTCAAGTATTTGTGGATCATTATTATGAAACAAACATATATTCCTGAAACATATTTCCCCTGGCATTTCCATCTTATTTCCTTGAAAGTGGCATCCAAACAAACTGAGAATGATGCCACGGTATATTGAAGACATGTATAATTGTTTATTTTCTGTACCCATTTATTTCAAAGCACAAGCACTTGACATTGTGAACACCAATTCCAGAGTCTCATATTCATAAACATTAAACACAATCCTAGTTTTTAAGTACACAATGGTCAAAAAGGGCTGACGACTAAAAAAGAAGGATTAAACTGACATTCTCGTAAGACAGAATTCATGTGAAACTTGGTAAAATTTGTCCTTTTTTGGTTTTTTTTTTTTTCTTTTCTTTGTCTCTCAAAGTGCATGGCCTATATATACTAACGGAAGTTTAACTTGGTATATCACATTTAAGAAAGTTTATTAATGGTTTAGGTTTTTGTTTGCAACTCTCTCTTCATGCTTCCACTTGTTTCAATTATGATTCTGTCATTCTTTCATGCCTCCATCAACGATAAGAAGGGCAAAACTTTAGTAATATACAGAGAAGATTATGACTCCCCTTTCCCCCTGGAGGAAACCGGACACAAATACACAACTCGTTTACTTCATTTAGTAAAGAAATACATTAAGAAGCTGTGTAACTTGTTTCATTCATTCTTTTTTCTTTTTTTTGGCAGTTTTTTAAACACTCTTGTGGCTTGTCATGCATGTCCAGGTGATGCAGAAATTAGTCAGCTCAGCCTGTGGGGAAACTACTCTATCCCCAAGGATAACCCATACACCAAAGACAAAGAATTGCGTCCTGAAATATGGGCATTGGGGTTGAGAAATCCTTGGCGATGCAGTTTTGATTTAGAAAGACCTCCTTATTTTATGTGCGCGGATGTTGGGGAGGTATTATAGTTTTCTATTTCTAAGATATTTGGAATTTTGGTTTATGCTATCACTTTTATATAAGTCAAACTGATATAATTACCAAGGGGGACTAGGTCCCCCTCTACCCTCTTTTTTACTCGGATCCTACTTTCTTTAGAATCATTTTTTTTTTTTTCAATTTTTAGATATGGAAGTTCTTAGGTAACTGTCTTTAATCATAAGCCCCATCAATTATGGTTGATGTATCTGTATTATGTTTCCAACCTTTTTGTTTAAACACCTTGCAAATCACAAAAAATTGACTCAGATTCTGTCAGACCTATGTGTCTGATAACCCCAATTAGCATATGCTTTTGTTTTCTGAATTTATGCCATGCTTGACTCATACAATGATTATAATCCCATAGGATCGATATGAAGAAGTGGATATCATAACCAAAGATGGAAACTATGGCTGGCGTGCTTACGAGGGCCCCTATCTTTACACTCCTCCACAGTCGCCTGGAGGGAATACATCTCTAAATTCCATAAGGCCAATTCCCCCAGTAATGGGATACAATCACTCTGATGTAAACAAGAATGATGGATCAGCCTCAATCACGGGAGGCTATTTCTATCGCTCAATGACTGATCCATGCATGTATGGCAGGTGAGCAAGCTTTCTTCAATTTAGTCCGACAATAAAAGAAAGGCGACTCAATGCACGAAACACAATTATGGTGGGGTTTGAGCCTCGCTTACATTTTAACTGATTTTGTTTCAGGTACTTATATGCAGATCTGTATGGGAGTACCATATGGGCAGGCACCGAAAACCCTGAAAATAGTGGGAATTTCACCACAAGCTTTATTTCTTTTAGTTGTGCTCAGGACTCACCTATACAGTGTAGCCTTGTGCCCGGAAGTTCACTTCCTGCTCTTGGTTACATCTTTTCATTTGGGGAGGACAATAGCAAGGACATTTTCATATTAGCAAGCAGTGGTGTGTATAGAGTAGTCCGTCCCAGTCGCTGCAATTTTACTTGTGCAAAGGAAAATGTTTCCGCTGTTGTGAGCCCAAGTCCTGGTTCTTTCCCTTCTCCCCCCTCTTCGCAAACAAGCCAATTTGGTCCATATAAGAACACAGTGATCCTTTGCTCTTCTATTCTGTTGATTTTGTTGGGTTTAATTTAGTACTAGTATGCTGTGAATGTGATATATAGAGAACAAAATGCGCAATTATGTCAGATTATTGGGTAATTAGACTCTTATCTTTCGTTGTTTTGGTTTTTAGTAAAAAGGCAAAAAGAATTGTTCGCTCTGTTCGCTGCTCGGCTTTGTTTTGTTTTGTTTTGCTGACTAATTTCAGAAACTAAAAATATTTTTTTGGTGTTTCCTAAAAGACAGGTTGTCAAACAAACTTGCAACTAACTCTTTATCAGATATAAGTCATTGAGTACAGTCCTGTCCTGAGCTCCATTGAAGCAATGTCTGTGTATTCTATTATCTGTTTGTGTATGGAGAATTTTATTGGTTATGTGCATGAAGAGTCTTTAATGAATTAATAAGTTTAACTCAGACTAAACTTTTGAGAAACATGCATGATTTCGAGAGAGAAATGGAGTTCCTACTTCTTTCAGGATGTTTGCAATTGTATGATAGTAAATTTAAGAATCAGGGCACATGTTTGAATCTTAATGGAACTCAAGCTGCCCGGTTTATGTTTTGTAAACTAGAAGGGCTTGTTTGGTTTGTTTTTGGAAAAAAATTTTGGGAAAAGTTCTCTACAAACAAATTTTCAAGAATAATCAAATTAAACAAATTTTTTCAAAAAAAATCTCAAAATTTTGTTTGGTTTGCTTCTTTCCAAAATCACTCTTTCTCTCATACATATCAAATCAATTACTTTTTTTAAAACTCTCTTTCCCAAAATAATTTTCCAAGCCATTTCTGAAAAAAAGCAAACCAAATAAGTTTTCATACTTTTTATCTTAAAAACTACTCTACAAATACAAACCAAATAAGTCCGAAGTCTCCACAAATCAACTTCCCCAGTGTATATCATGTGGGTAAGCCTCATCATTTGACCCGAAGGCTTGCAGCCCGGCCCGAGCCTGTACCCTAGGCTCTCCCTAGTGAGATTGGACTTGGATCTAGGCCTTGGGTTTGAAGTTCAATCTAACCCGACTGCCCCTAGACCCAACCCATTGGGTCACCTGCTGGGCCGGCTTGCAAGCCTATTAGAAATTACGAACAAAAAGCAAAAATGAGAAAAGAAACCAAAAAATATGATTTAAATCTTGGCTCATTGGGCTAAGCTTGCTAGTTTGGCACGTTGGCTTGTAAGAGGTGGCCAGTTCGCCCATCAATGCTCAATCCGTGAACCTATCTGGGCCAAGCCTGTTAAGTAGGGTTTGGGCCTAAAGGTTTAGTCCATGAGTTGGCCCAATCTAAAGCCTGCCCAAAAAAATAAAAAAATAAAACTGAACTTAGCCCGCGGGTGAGCTTGAGCTTCACTGTCATGGGACAAGTCACCCGACCCGAACCCTAGATGTGGGTGTGTGTACTTTTTCTAATATTTAATTGAGAGAAAATATCAAAAAGAATAGTAAATATGAAAATTAATTACAAATTAAAGAATAGCCTCTGATAAGTGACATTATTTATAGAACCAGCAAGGTTAGTATGTTGGCCATACAAATCTCTACGTCTCACTACAAGCACTATAATGTTTAGAATTTGACTCTCCCTACGTAGAGCATCTCAATTAAAGTAGTGACATTTTATTTCAAATTTAGTTAACAAGCTATTTTTTATTTTAGCTAATCACTGTTTAAACTACATTCTCTAACAAATTTTCTATTTAAACATCCTTTCTTTAGTCTTTTGTTTACTCTAAGACGATTTCTAATTTTTATCTAACTCAACTTTTATCTAATTTCTTTAGTCTTTTATTTAAACATCTTTTCTTTAGTCTTTTCTAATTTTTATCTAATTTTCTTTTGTCTTTCATTCTCTGTTTTCTCACTATTGCCTATAATTATGCATACAATTTTTTTTATTTGATTCATATAAGATATTATGATTAAATCTAATATATTACAATCATAATGATAAAGATCGAATGCAATACATAATCAATTTAAAGAAACTCTTAACGTAGGAGAGATAGTCTTAATAAATATATGGGGAATAAAATCCACAAGTAGGTAGAGAAATTCAAACCACTAACTTCATAATGAGGTGATTGAGTTCTGATCAATCAGGCTAATCTCGTTAGTTAATTATGCATACAAGATTAAAGAGAGAAAAAACATTTTATTTACATACAAACAATGCGTGTAAACAAAAATACCATATTTGAAGTACCATATTTTATTACACTAATTTAATCGAGGACGAATTATACTAACCGTCCCTGCAGTTTGGGGCTTATATCACTTTGATTCCTGACTTTTTAATTGTGATATATTTGACCCTATATTTTGAATCTTATTCCAAATAAGGATAATCAAAGATGTTCCCGTTGCAAACAGTCTATTTTAAGAGTAAAGTCGTCATATAATTTATTTTGTATTGGTTAACTTGTATCTTATTTAAAACGTGATGGCCTTTTTTTTAGTGAATATTGTTGGAACTTTCTTGATTATAAAATTATGTTTGATTTGGTTTTCAGAATCTATTTTCAAAAATAAAAATAAAAATTAAGAAACTAAAAATTAAATTGGTGAAAAAAATTAAAAACACATCATTTTCATATAATTTTATATTTTGGGAGAGTAGAAATAAATAATTTTTATTTGATATTTCTTTTCATTTAATTAGTTTCTATTTTTTCAAAAGTTAAACATGGCGACAACTTTGATATCATTATTAAACCAATCCATTAAATCAAAAAAAATCTAAAACTAAGAACATTTCATATATTAAACATATCGATTACACATTAAAAACCTAATAATTATCCATTACATGATAACCATCAAAAAATATATATATTAACAACAAATACAATCATCTATTACATGACAACTATCTAAAAAATAACAAAAACAATCATCCATTACATGATCATCATCTAAATACATATAAAAAATTAATTTAGTAAAAAAATAAAAAAATAAAAATGAAAAAGATTGTTTTTATATAATTTTATCTTTTGTGGGTAAAAATAATTTTTTGACATTTAGTTTTGTCAAATTAGTTTATATTTTATCAAATTGACGACTCTACTCTTGAAATGGAGTAATAGTGTCTTCAATTGTCCTCATTTGAAATAAAATTCAAAATTAAAAGTCAAATGTATTATAATTGAAAAGTCAACTAAAGTAACATAAGTCTCAAATTATAAGAACCGTTAATGTAATATGCATTTTAATCAATAAAATAATGTAATTAGATGTATAAACAAATTAATATGAGAGAGAGAGAGAGAGAATTATCTTTGTTCAATATTTTGTTAAAATGGGTAAATTATAAATAAATCTTTGAAGTTTGTTTAAAATATAGATTGTCCCTTTGTGGTTATCAAAAATTTTTATTTAATAGAAATAATTGAAAAAATGAAATTCTTAACTGCTTTCTTATACAATAATAAGATTACCTAAATTATTAATTGAAATAAATTTCTAACGTCATTGAAAAATTGTTAATTGACTTGATAATTTATTAATAAAAGAGGCTATTTGTTATGAAATTATAAATTTTAAATGGTGGCATATAATTTTTAAAATTACATGAGCTAAATTATATTTTAAACAAATCTTAAAAGATACATTTATAAATAATTGGTCATTCTTTAACATAAATTCGTTCTCTAGAGGAAGAATAACAATTTGATATGTCTAGTATGAAAATCAAGCATTTTTTGCAACAATTTTTTGGATTTTTTGTGTGCAGTTTTTTGGCCTTTTTTTGTAATTTTTAGATAACATCAAGTCTTTTTTTTTATTATTACTTTTTATGGAATATAAATATACTACAATGAAAATATAAAGGAAATGCTTCAAAAAAATAAAAATAAAAATGTTTTGCTTAAAAATAATTGTCAAATCAACCTTTATATCCTTCCCAAAGGGTCTTGCTACATCCCCCTAATTTCCCTCCCTCTAATCCCCCTAATTTTCATATCAAGTAAGAAAAAAAAAAAGAAAAAAGGAAACAGTTGCCAAAACAGAAAATTAGGGGGATTAGGGGGCCTCTTTTTAGGGCTCCAAATCATTTTCCCCTTCCCAAATATGTGTCTATCTATATATGGGTCATGCAATTAAAAGGGTACGTAAATGACATTTGGAGGTTTAATTACACAAATGTCATAATTCAATACTACGAAAGGTATAATTAAAAAAAAAATTAAGTTATAACTAAATATTACTTAAGATATGATATGTTAGATCATAAGTAAAATAATATTATAACTAATATCACAATGAGTCATAACTAACATCATAATAAGTCATAGGACTACAAACGAACTGAGCTATTTGCAAACTGTCTCAGCTCGACTTGTTTAGTAAACAAGCAGATCTCAAACTCGAATAAGCTCACTCATTTATCTTTATTTAAATTATATACTCTGCATATTATTTATCTATTAAATAATAATATAAATACATTATTTATGTATTAAATAATATAAATAATAATAATAATAAAATCTTATCGAGCCGAGCTGAACCGAACTCAAATCCATTTAATTATCAAACCAAGTTCGAACTCAATAAACAAGTTCAATAAGCAAATAATCCAAGTTTGAGCTTAACAAATTTAGACTCGACTCTTTACAACTCTAATAAGCCATAACCAAATATCACATATGTCCTAACCAAAAGTGCAAAGGGGTTGTGTACTATTAAATTTCCCATCTATCTATACTTATGAAGCAAAGCAAAGGCATGCCAAGTGGATTCTTATTTCTCTATTTAAAATATATAATAAAAAAAATTAGATAGATAAAATGATAGAATTCAAACCTAAGAATTTTGGTTTTGTACAAAAGACTCTTGCCATTTAAATGACATACAATATATAATGAATTTTTTGTTTTATTTATATTTATTTGAATTGCAAGCCATTAGCATATATATATAATTTTTTTTCCACCAAGTTAAGACAATAGATGTTTGCCTATAAATTTGAATTTGAAATATCACACTAATGTGAATCATAGATTTGAGTAAGGATTTGGAAAGATAAAAGAAAAATATAAGTGAAATGTAAATAAAATATAGTTACATTTCAGAGCCCGGTGATGTTGTGTCCTGTTTCTAACTGCTTTTGTTTCTTCTAGTTAATCTTTTCCATTATTTATTTGATTAATCTAGTTTTCAGTACATCTTAACCACCCACAAGCTCGATCCGTATTGTCCACCTTGTTACATTTATTCCACCTGCGTTTAAGTCACCCACTTCTTCCCAGTCCTGAGTAAGTCCTTAGGTTTAGGCGTTAATAGGACTTAGGGGTCAAAAGATAGGGTATGTATGTATACAGTGCAGTGAAGTTACAAGGTATGTGATAAGCGGATAAGAATAGGGTATGTATTAAGGTATCTGAAAGCGATTAATTAAAACGAACAATGAATCGATTATTTAGAAGTAACTCTTGATCGATTCTAGGTCAACCACTTTGCCCTCAATACCTAATCAAGGATTAGTAATTAATGAAGAAGATGTTGAAATACAAAATGATAAAATTGATGTAGACTGGAATATACCAAAATTGCCAATTAAAGAAATTTATAAAACTTCTTTTATACAAAATACTTTCAAAATCTCTTTGCATGTTAAGACAATTGAACAAGTATATGCTTTAGAAAAACTCAGGGAAACCTGTCAATTATTTGATATTAATCTCATAAAAAGATATTTAAAAAGTGATTACAATTTTATTCATATAGGTTTAATTCAAGTTGGTGTCAAACTATTAACTCAACAAGGTAAAAATACTTCTGTTTTATTATGTTTAAGAGATGCTCGTTTTCTTAATTACAATGATAGTTTAATGGGTATGATGGAAACTGGTCTTCATAAAGGTCCAGTACATTTTAATTGTTTTCCTGATTTTACTCTTAGTTTACGAGATCCAAATATTTTACATGCATTAACATTAAATATACAATTACATGGTTCATTTACCAATATGATGAATAAAACCCATAATATTGCTTTAATTTATCGTGTTCATTATAAGTGCATGAAAACTAATTTAAATGTTCACGCATTGCACAAGTCCCCTAAAGATAAAACTTTACTAATCCAAAGTAGTAGTACTGATACCCATATAAATGTTCCCCAAATGATTGAATGGAAAAATGTAGATTTACCAGACCAATGGATCACTGTCAATGAACATTACAAACATAATCAACAACAATCATCTATCCAAGATATTCAGGATATTCAACAAATTCATGATGGTACAGTTCATATTAAATTTAATCGTAGTCAATCATCCAAACATAGCACCTCTAGTGTACCTTCTGAAATTGAAACTGAAGATGAAATATTTAATACTCCACTGTTTCGAAAAAATAGTCAAATTCATTTAGGACAAACCTCTAAATTAAAAGGTATTGATAATACTGCTACTTCTCAAATTAGTAAACATGTTTACTCTACACATACACATTTACCTGAAGAAGAAACTGCTTCAAATAATTCTCCAACTCAAACTGATTTTGAAGAATTTATACCTCCAGTCAATCCTCAACTTATGACCATTAAAAAGGATTTTAAACCTGATCTTGATAAATTATTCATTGAATTTAAGTTCTCTAAAAATAAAAAACTCCGCCATGCTTATTATGATACTTATGATAAACAACACCAATCCAGAATCACTAGATATTGGTATAATTTTATGATTGAATATAGTTTCGAATTACCTCTCTTGGAATATGTTGAAAAATATTACAAAAAGCTAAATACAATCACCAAATACAAATGGAAAACTTCTGAATCTACAACTGTTAGTTCTAGTCACCCTCCTCTTGAAAAAATAATTATCAAACAACAAAGTTCTGACATTCACGCTTCTCCTTTAAATTACTGGCGATGATCTTTGAAATCAAAAAGTCATTGAACAAAATAATTATACTAATCAATGTTTAAACACCATTGGTAAACAATTAGACAAAATAGAGACAAATTTAGAATCTGTTACATCTACTAAACCACAACCTTTAGATCAACCTTTACTTAATCTACCTAGTCATCGCTCCAAAAGAACTAGTTTGGTAACCACTGATCAATCTACTGTCAAGGCTATTGAAAAATTATTCACTAAACTATCTACCACTGATAATGCCTCACCTTTTAAAGATAAAGGTCTTACTGTTTTAAATCAACAACCAAATATTGACACTGTTTCTACCACATCTAAATCGACACTCATCGATAATGAAATAAATCAATTAGCCCAACAATTCCAATCTTCTAATCTTAATAAAATTCATTATCCCAAAGTTAATCCTCAAACTACCAAAAACTGGTATTCTCGACCTACTCCACCTGACCTCCAATATTAAAAAAATAATATTAGTAACCAATTTTCTGTTTCTGCTAAAAAACTCTACGAATGGAACATTGATGGTCTTAGTGAAGATCAAATACTTCAAAAATTAAATCATTTATCTATGGTTTCAAATAGTTACCTCTCTAATTATTCCCAATATTCTCAATCTGAAATTGTTTCCTTAATTACTTCTGGTTTTACTGGTATGCTCAAATCTTGGTGGGAAAAATACTTAACTGAAGATCAACGAGACTCCATCATATATGCTAATCAAACTAATGATAATGGTCTCCCTATTTTTGATGAAACTATTGGATGTTGCCATCCTGATGGTATTAATACATTAATTTATACTATTGTTCGACATTTTATTGGTACACCTACTAATATTTATTCTCGCATACATGATCAGCTTAGTAACTTTACTTGCCCAACTTTAAATGATTTTCGATGGTATAAAGACGTATTTACCTCTAGAGTTATGTTACGTGAAGATTGTACTAAATCATTTTGGAAAGAAAAATTCATTAATGGATTACCTAGTCTATTTGCTCACAAAATTAGAGATGTTCTTAGTCACCCTACTGGTGTTATTGAATATGATAATTTAACCTATGGTGATATAATTAGCACTATTCAAAAAGAAAGATTAAAAATGTGTATTGATTTAAAACTTAGTCAAAAAGCCACTAAGGATAAACAAAAAGCTAAATATGAATTAGGAAATTTCTGTGAACAATATGGTTTACCTCCTGTTGCACCCTCTCGTAGGAAATCGCACAAGTACTCCAAACATCAACATAAATCCAAATACTCTTCTAATAAATATCGCAAAGGTTATTCACCTTCCAAATCTCATGATAAATTTTATACTAAACCCAAAAAGAAATATTACAAAAAATCACATCCCAAATCTAAATTCAATGAAGACATTACCTACTATAATTGCGGTCAAAAAGGACATTATTCAAATAAATGTAAAGAAAAGCAAAAATTAAAGAATAGAGTTAACCAACTTCAAATTGATGATAATTCCAAAAATCAGTTATTTGAAATCTTCCAATTAAATCAATCTGTTAGCGACTCCTCTTCCGATCATCCAAGAACTTCATCTGATTATCATTCACCTAGTAACGATTCTGACAATAATATTAATCTAGGATGTAATGATGTCTGCTGTAAGCTAGTGAAACAAATAACTGTTCTTACTAAAAACACCCAAGAAGAATCTGTCCTTATTGAATTAATTAGCAAATTAGATGATCCCAATTTAAAACAAAAATATATTGATAAATTAAAATCTTTATTAATTCATTCTGATGATAAACCTAAGATTGATAAACCTATTATCAGTTTATCTAAGACTTTAGAAAGATTTAAAAATAAAACTAAAGAAATTACACTTCAAGATTTACAATCTGAAATCAATCAAATCAAACAAACTATTAATGAATTAAGACAAAAAGATCGAAAATTAGAAGATGAAATTATTACATTAAAACTTAATAAAAATTTAGATAATTTCCACAACTCAGTCCATGAATCTCCTAATGAATCTGAACATAATTCTGACCCTGATTCTGATCACACTAATCCTGATAAATTAATATTTGACAATAGATCACAATCCCATACTCTTGACGATAAAAGATTAAATTTAATTAATAAAATCTATATGCAAAAATGGTATTCACGCATAAAGATAGTTATTAATGATTTTGAATTAAACTTAATTGCTCTAATAGATACTGGTGCTGATTTAAACTGTGTACAAGAAGGTTTGCTCCCTACTAAATACTATGAAAAATGCCATGAGAAATTAACCTCTGCTAATGGTAGTAAAATACGTATTAAATATAAATTACCTAACGTTCATGTTTGTCAAGATAATGTATGCTTCAAAACCTCATTTGTTTTAGTAAAAAACATGACTGATAAAATCATATTAGGTACCCCATTTATACATTTACTTTATCCATTTACTACATCTGCTGAAGGAATTACCACTCATGTTTTAGGCCAACCTGTTACTTTTAAATTTTTATTTCCACCTGAAATGTTCGAATTAAAACTGTTAAAAGATTGTTCTATTTCCCATACTATTAATCGTTTAACTAGGCAAATCAATTTTCTTAAAGAAGAAATTAATTATAAAAGAATTGACCAACAATTAACTGATCCTGTTGTTATTTCTCAAATTAATGATTTTAAGTTAAAACTAGAATCCACTGTCTGCTCCCATTTACCTACTGCATTTTGGCATAGAAAAAAGCATGTAGTTACTTTGCCATATATTAAAAATTTTAATGAAAAACACATCCCTACTAAATCTCAACCTATTCAAATGAATTATGAATTACTTGAAATGTGTAAGAAAGAAATTAATGAATTATTAAAAAACAGAATCATTAGTCCAAGTAAATCACCATGGTCATGTCTTGCTTTTTATGTTAATAAAAATGCTGAATTAGAACAAGGTGTCCCTCACTTAGTTATTAATTATAAACCACTCAATGCTGTTTTAGAATGGATTAGATATCCTATTCCTAATAAAAAAGATTTGATTAAAAGACTTAGTCAAGCTGTTATTTTTAGTAAATTTGATTTAAAAAATGGGTTTTGGCAAATACAAATTCACCCTAAAGATCGATATAAAACTGCTTTTAACACACCCTTTGGTCAATATGAATGAAATGTAATGCCATTTGGTTTAAAAAATGCTCATAGTGAATTTCAAAATATAATGAATGATATTTTTAATCCATTTAGTCATTTTTCTATTGTTTATATTGATGACATCTTAATATTTTCCAAGTCCCTTCATGAACATTGGAAACATTTAACTGCATTCTTTTATACAATTAAAAGTCATGGTTTAATTATCTCAGCCCCTAAAATCAAACTCTTTCAAACTAAAGTTCGATTCTTAGGCTATGATATTCACCATAATACTATTCTGCCAATTAGTAGATCAATTGAGTTTGCATCCAAGTTCCCTAATGAAATCCTTGATAAAACCCAGTTACAAAGGTTTTTAGGTTCCCTTAATTACATTGCTGATTTCTACAAAGACCTTAGGAAGACTTGTCAACCATTGTTTGATAGATTAAAGGATAATCCTCCTCCTTGGTCATCTGTTCATACTTCTATTGTCCAAAACGTCAAACAATATGTTAAGTCTCTCCCTTGTCTTGGTATTCCTACTGAAAATTCATTCAAAATTATTCAAACTGATGCTTCTGATATTGGTTATGGTGGCATTCTTCTCAGAAAAGTCACTCCTCAATCATCTGAACAAATTGTTCGTTATCATTCTGGTGTCTGGAATAAGGCACAATTAAATTATAGTACTATTAAAAAAGAAATTTTATCTACTGTTTTATGTATACAAAAATTTCAAGATGATATTTTAAATCAAAAATTTTTACTCCGTGTTTATGTTTTGGAAAAAGATGTTCAAAATCTTGCTAGTAAACAAATTTTTGCTCGTTGGCAATTTATTTTAAGTATTTTTGATTTTGATATTACCTATATACCTGGTTGTCAAATTCCCTTCCTGATTTTCTTACCTGGGAATTTTTACAGGGGGGTAAGGGATGAGTGCTACTCCACATATTCCATATTTAAAAACCCAAATTACCTTTTACCAAACCCTACTCAAACAAGTTAATCGCCGTATTAACCGCCTCAAATCCGCCAAACCAACTACTAAAAGAGCCCAATACATCATTCACCAACAGATTCAAGCCCGTCGTATTTTGCGACATGATTATTACAACCATTTACATTATTTCCAGAATTATCTAGATCTCCTTTCTGGTTGTTAATCTCTGCTACTGATCATTGTTTCTTGTTTCAACAGTGGTCTCGCCCAAGGCCTCCTTCTAAGGCTTTGGTTCCTTCTAGCCAACCTTTTGTTCCTCCTCATTTGGAGTTAGTAGGACAATACCCTCAGCCCATTCAAATGATCAACCGTTACCAAATCCTTGGTAATATCCCCAGACCTAATTACTTAACTGCTTTGGCTACTGATCCTTTTGCTCCAAGCCAATCAGTCTCAGTTACTCCATTCCCTGCTAACCCAATCAGGTCATCTCGATCTGATTATACCAAATCACACACTACTAATCTGTTCTATATAGAACCCAGTCACCCTAAAGGCCAAGTAATCCATGAAATTGCTAAATCCCATTTTGGCTCTGGATGCCATTTCATCCTCCCACATCCAGAGAAAACACTCACCTATTACAAAGATATTTTGATCCATCATCAATCAGTCTTGATTAAACCCCTTTATGATCGAACCTATGCCAGCAAGGTTCTGTATCATTTCATTTACATCCATAGTATTGTTTCCCAAGCTGAATGGGGTCCTCCTTATCAGCTTCGAGATTTACCTGGTCATTCCATCCAGTATAATTACCATGATTATGTTGATGCCTGGTTCAAGATTTTCCTGTACCAAAATGAAACCTTTAATCACTCCTGGTTCATCTCCTTTGATCAAAAATTCAAATCTGAGTTTCCTACCTGGTTTCTGAGATGGTGGACTCATTATGGTGCCATTTCAGACATCCTCCCAGGTGATCTCATTGAACTAGTTAACTATTTCTCCTCTGTTTACCCATTCACCACTCATCAGAGACAATTTCCATCTTTGTTAATTTTTATATCCAAATATAAACTCCCATGGATATTTAAATGGCATTATGGAATTGATGGTAACATAATCACCCGTCAACATTCAGTCAAATGGTGGGCTAGGTACAATGTGCCCAGAATTTTTGAAATTGTTCATGAAGAATTTTCCATTGATCAATGTGCTCCAACTCCTTCTATGATCAAAGCCCAATGAGAACCCAAGCTAACGTCAATCACCAAGGAAGCACCAGTCTTCCTCTAGTCAACCTTGGAAGCCCCTCATCTAGTGGTTCCAAGCCCAAATCCTCTAAATCCAAATCAGTTCAACTGACCCAATCAAAATCCAAGATGAAGTCAAAAGCTCCTGCAATTCCGGACCAGCCCAAGGAACATTCACGGCCCAAATCAAAATCCAAAGCTAAAGTTAAGCCCATTTCACCTCCTGCTCAGCCCAAAGCTAAATCAAAGGTCAAGCCTAAGTTATCCCGAGATGAATTGCTCCAATTAGCCCGTCAATTAACAAAGCAAGCTGAAGAAGCTCAATCACCCAGTTCAGAAAATTCAGAAGACAGTTCAGACCAGTCACAATCTTCTGAAGGATCAACTACTCAACCCATCTCATATGGCAGATCCGAGTTCCAAGATGCTCAGGACCCATATGCCTGATCAACATAGGATTCCCTATAAATATAAATTAGCTTCAATCAATACTCTTTTGAGAAAAGCTGCTAATTTGTATCTATATTGATTCCTATATTCACATGTTCAAAAAGTGATGAATAGTAAAAGTTCTTTCACTTTTACTATTCACCGTCATTATTCACCCAATCAACTTTTGTTAAAGTGCATATTCGTGCAATCACTCCACCGAAAAGCAACCGACAAAGATTTGCTTTGCCTTTACACGCTGCCACCGCTTTCATCAATCAAAAAGTCACATGATTCTCAGATTCAAAGTCACATGATTACTGTAAACAAAGAAGTCACAGGATTGCTGTATTTTCCTTTTCTATATATTGTAATGTCTTCATTCAAAAAGCTTCAAGTTTTTCCTTCTTCAGTCTTTAGAAAAAACAGAGAGCTCTGAGTGTCAATTACTTCTTCCCGTTTGTAACCCAATTAAGATCCTTGCAGTTGCTACACTTGTAATTGTAAGTTATTTTCTGTATTTTAAAATTATGAAGTTTTAATATTTAAATATGTTAATTATGTGCATTCCAAATATGTTGTTCAATTTTAGTCATATTTGATTTCATAATCCATGTTCTTCATTCTACTTGCTGCTTCCGCAGTTTGGTATTAGAGCCCGGTGATGTAATCAAATTTACATTTCACTTACATTTTCTATTTCTCTTTTCCTTTCAAAATCTCTATTTAAATTTATGATCCAAATACAATTTAAGTATCTTTTCAAAACTACTTAAGTCACTGCCCAAGTCACATATTTTTGAAAGACTGAAGTTATATAACTAGAGCAAGGCTAAAGCCTTACACAAACCAACAAGGGGATTACAAACCCAATTGGGTGGTAGAACTCCATTAAGAAAGGTCCTCGCTGCCTAATTTGCAGCACTATTAGCCTTATAAGGAGTCCATAAAAAGGAAAAATTACATTGGATTGCCAAGCTTCGGATATCTTCGATGATGGGAGCACATTTCCACGGAGGGACAACCTCGAAGACACACAGAGAGATCATAGTTTTGTTATCTCCAACAATTTCCACTTGAGAAAGATTGAGGGATCGAGCCATGAGACATGCCCATCGGACCGCTAGAGCTTCATCCTGCATGACTGACCTCACTTTCTCAAAACAAATAGCTCCTTCCACAAACAAGCCTCTGCTATCCCGAATAACCACAACTATTGATGTGGTGGAAAACCTAGGTCTTAAAGCCACATCACAGTTAGCTTTTAACCTGCCATATCGAGGGGGAGTTTACTTCCTAGCCATAAATCTCAAAGAACTCCACGGATTAGAAATAGGCTGATTAGATTGTAGCACTATTGCATACTCACTAAAATCCTTTTCGGCTTTGAAAATTACAGAGTAAGGGTCATTGGACTGATGGTTGAAAACAGCGTCATTTTGACATTTCCAAATGTGCCAAGCTAACCAAAGCAGCTTACAAAAAAACTCCACTCTAACATTCTTGTCCTGAATTTTTTGAAACAAATCACAGGTCCAACGCTGGATTGAAACAATTAGCCTAGAGCTGCGAGTGAGGTGTAAATTGCTCCCAAACCACACAGCCCTTGTCCAGTCATATCTACAAAGCAAATGCTCCACTGTTTCAGATTCCTTACGGCAGATGGGACATATATCATCTTTTTCACAATAAAGCCTAAAAAGGTTTGATTTAGAGGCCAACAGATTATTGCATGCCCGCCACCAGAAGTGTCTAAGCTTAGGAGGAATCGGGAGAGTCCACAAGAATTTCCAAAACAGAGCTGGAATCTGAAAAGAAAAAGATGGTCTGTCCTCACTGTTGTGTAACTTCCACATGGTACCCAGGCTTAACTGAATAGGTCCCTTTAGGGTCATGATGCCAAATTAAATGATCTTCTTTATCTTCAACCGCTATGAGGATCAAACAAATCTAGTGAACCTCCTCTGGAAAGACCACACTATGCAGCACATCTTTCCTCCATCATTTGGAATTGGAATTAATAGCATCGCTAACAGTAACTAATTGGTAGTCTATGGGTTTTCGAGATTGAACTCGGAAGTCTTTAGACGAAGCTACCCTATTCGTCGTCCCAGAACTTAATGGATTTCCCACTGTAGACCTGCTACCGAATGCCATGGTTTAGCACCTTACGACCCTCCAACATGCTAGTCCAAGCCCATGACGCCCGAGGTCCTTTCCTGGCATTCCAAAAATCTGAGTTGGGGTAATACTTGCCTTTAAAAATTTGGGCACAAAATAGTTGAGGATTTTTGCACAACTGCCAACCTTGACGGGCCAGTAAAGCTTTATTAAAGGATCAAAAATCTCGGAACCCCATTCCACCTTGGAGTTTGGACATGGTCATCTTTTCCCAAGATGCCCAATGAATTCCTTTACACTCCGAGTCTCCTTTCCATCAAAAGTTGCTCAAAAGCGCATTTAATTCAGCACATAAATTCTTTGGAAAAAGAAAGCAAGCCATTGCATAGGATGGAATGGCTTGGGAAATCAATTTGAGAAGAATTTCCTAGCCTGCTTGGGATAACAATTTAAGTTTCTAGCCTTGAAGTTTGTCGCGCACCTTCTCTACAATAAAAGTATAGGTCTCACATTTGGATCTCCTCCAACAAGCTGGCAAACCCAAATATCTGGAACCTGGTTTAATAGGGGCAATACGCATGATATCACAAATCTAACTTTGAAGTCCTGCCCTAGTATTAGCGGAGAATTGGATACCAGACTTTTCAAAATTTATTTTTTGGCCCGAAGCTCGCCCATAAACTTCTAAAACTCTGAGAATTTTATGACATTGAACCGTATCCGCTTTGTGAAACAAGATAACATTATTAGCAAATAAAAGATGTGATAGCATTGGGCAACCTCTGCTAAGTTTGATGCCTGAGAATTTCTTCACGTCCAAGCTCTTTTAGAGGAGCTTAGATAAAGTTTTGACCACAAGGAGGAATAGGTAAGGAGAGAGAAGGTCTCCTTGCCCAATACCCCTAGTGGGTATAAATGTTGTTCGCACAGCTCCATTCACTACCACTGTAAAGGTAACTGTTGATATACATTACATAACCCAATTAATCCAAATCTCATGAAAGCCCATCCTTTGCAAAATCGCTTCCAAGAAATCCCATTGAACCCGATCGTAGGCTTTGTTGAAATCAAGTTTAGTGGCCATGTTCGCTTATGTACCCCTTTTGTGCAACTTAAGATAATGAAAGGCTTCATGGGCCACCAAAATGTTGTCTTGGATCATTCTCCTGGGAACAAAAGCCGATTAATTTGGAGAAATAATCGCCCCCAATACTTCTTTCAAGCGACTAACCAGGATTTTTGTGATGATCTTGAGTGTAAAGTTACATAAACTAATTGGTCTAAACTACGAAAGCATCTCAGGTGCGTTAACCTTCGGGATTAAGACCAAGTTAGTGTGGTTTAACTCCTTCAATAGGACTCCATTCACAAAAAAGCTCCGAACCGCCTTACACACATCTGCCCCGATCACATCCCAATATTGGTGGTAAAAAAAGCTGGGATACCCATCTGGTCCAAGAGCTTTAAGCCTTCCTAATTGGAACACCGCAGATTTAATTTCATCGTCCGTCACTTCCTTGGTTAACTGAGACTTCATCTCTGCAGTGATTACGTGGTCCACCACACTCAAAGCCTCCTCCATATCACGATTACCAGTAGAGAAAAACAAGTCAGTAAAGTAATCGTGTATATGAATGTTAATGTGCTCATCCGATACGAGCCACTCCTCATTTGCATCCTTAAAGTGTATCAACTAGTTTCTTTGTCTGCGTTGATTGAGTGTGGCATGAAAAAAGGCCTTGTTCCTATCTCCGTATGACAACCAATTGACCCATAACCGCTGATGGATATGCATCTCCTCTCTTAACAAATATTCCTCCAGTTGGGATTCGATGGCATGTTGGTCCCGACAATTCTGGTGAGTTGGAGCAAGGCTTTGAAGATGAGCCAATTTGCGTTTACAGTCTGCAATTTGCTTTTTGTAGTTGCCAAATTCATTCCGGCTCCATGATAGTAGGTCATTACTACAAGATTTCAAACGGTGGACCAACTGGAACATCGGGGATCCAAAATTTGGAGAGGCCTTCGCCCTCTTGATGACTTCCCCACACTACGAACTTGATGTCCACATAGATTCGAATTTAAACAATCGAGGAACTCTTTTTGGCGGGACATAGCAGTTAACAATAAGCGGACAGTGATCGGAGCCAATGATGCTCTCATGGAATACTAGTGCAAAAGGAAACCGATCACACCACGCCATTGTGGCAAACACTTTGTCCAACCTCTCATGAATATTAGCTTTCCCAACTTGGTGATTTGTCCAGGTATAGACAATACCTTTAAAACCAAGATCCATCAACTCACACTCTGAAAGCATAAATTGAAAGCCATCAATTTGAGATCTACTACACACCACACCACTTAGTTTTTCCCACATAAAGCCCACTTGATTGAAATCTCCCAAACACAGCCATGGATAGTTATTACTCTTGGCTTGATCAATCAAGAGGTTCCAAAATTCCTTGCATTTCGACCTATTGGGAGGGGCATATATAAAGGAGACAGCTCACGCCCTATCGGGGTTGGCATGACCAACAATACACCGCATGACGTGTTTGGATTTAAATCGAACATCCAGCTTAACCTCATCCACCCACCAAAGAACAAGTCCTCCAGACGCCCCATTAGGATTAACATAACAGTTATTCGAAAAATTAAGCCTTTTACTAGTCCTCTCCAGCTTGGAGGTTTTATTCTTTGTTTCCATCAAAAATACAATAGAGGGACGATGGGTTGAGCACAACCCTCGAAGGATCTGAACTGTCAGTGGTCGCCCTAACCCCTGATAGTTCCAGTTGAGCATCAATATGGTGCTCGTGGCTGTAGAGGGTCAGCCATCAGAACCCTAACCATTGTATTTGGATCTTCAGTCGGTAAACTACTGGGGACTTGGGACCAAAATTCCCCATCTTCCTGGCTTCAAGATATAGGAATCTGTACCAGAGCTCCATAATTAGCCTCTTCTTCCAACCTGGCCACAAAACTTGCTCTTGAAACTTGTTGTGAGCCTCGTCCAAATGTTCTTCGCTTGGAGTATTTCCTACCCCTAACATCCCGATACCCTGTTTCAGTCTTAGTTGAAATCATTGCAAGCTGCTCGCGATTAGCACAACCAGTAGTCGATTTGATCTGCTTGGGTGAACCGTTTTCACACAAATCATTGTGGGCCTTTTTTTTTTATGGACAAGTCTTGGAAAAAGGTGGCCATACTCTTGACAATAGCTTGATCCAGAAAGGAAAAGTTAGTAGGGCTAGAGAATGAGCTAATTTCCTCGATCCCAATATCAAGGATTGGCCCAATTCCACTTCCACAACTATAAGATGACCTAACAATGATACTGTTATCTACGGGCTCGATGACAAAATACCTGGGTGCAAGCCCATCAGACGATTGGGCTGATAATAAAAGATCCTTAGCCAATGGAGTATCCGTAACGGCATCTGTACCCACCAAAATGCTGTCTGTTGCCCCCAGCTGAGATGTGCTATCGTTCATCCCTGCAACCTCAGCAATGGGTACAGACATGCCACCAGAGCCAATACTCCTACCATTACCTGACACCATATCATGCCGCAGAACCTTGTACCTATTCTCATGGTTACCCACAGCTGGGTCTATTGTGCACGTGGTGTCCTTGGGAGCCATCGTACTAGTAGCTACCCGCCTCTCCATTGCCAGTCTGTTGATGACCAGATTACGCACCCTTTCTTCTGCCTTGTCTACTCATTTGCGTACCTCTTGCATCGGTATATCCAGCCTAGAGGCTCTACTGGTTCGCAATTCTAGCCAATACCCAGATTTCTTACCTTCCTCTCGGGACACAAATTTGCAGGAAGAATTGTTATGGCCTATCCTACCACAATCATAACAAAAATCTGATAATTTCTCATATTTGTAGGAGACCCATGTTTCCTTCACCTGAGGCCCTTTCTGCTATAATATAAATCCTAGAGGTAGTGCTTTGGTCACGTCCACTTCTACTTTGATTTGAAGAAAACTCTTCTCTAACAGGATACTATCATGAAGGGCTTCAACCCCAAGAAGATTCCCAATTCTTCGACCAATGATTTCTCCATTTTGTCTTGTCAATTTGGCCACCAGGATGCCATGAGCTTGCACCCAAAATGGGCACCAATTGAACTCTATTTCTTCAACTGGCTTGCCAATCAATAGAGGTTGTAGGACCAAAAAAAAACCCATGACTGACCAAGGAGCCTCCATCAGGGCTTTTCAACGGTCTTCCGCATCAGCAAATTGGAACAGAAAAACATTATCCAACCATGGTGAAATCGTCATGTTGGCCCGCGGTTTCCATGCTCCTATAATAATATTTGCCATCACAGATTTGTTGAGTATTTTGGGAGCTAGTACCTTCCATACTAGACAGAGGTTCGAAACATCAACATTTTCATCAGATCCCTCTTGAAGTTCCACTAAGTCCAAACCCTCTGGTGTGACTGAGAAAGTTGCCATGGAGGCTTAAAGGAGACAAACTCGAAAGGAAAATAGAATGAGGAAAATGGAAATCCGAAGAAACTGCACTAAGGCAGTGAAGCTCTCATTTTAAAGAGAAGGGCTTTCATTCTAAAGAGAGACTTGTACTTTGGGCCACTTCCTTTCCAAGTCACATATGATCTAGGCAAAACTATTTGGTGTTTGGGAATTGACTTTTCTTTTAGTGATTTAGTAATTTTTTTTTTAAAAAAAAAAACGTATAACAAAATAGAAAGAATGAGTTGATTTTTTTGAAGTGATTTTTTAGTTTTTTTTTTTGGTTTGTTCAATTGAAAAAATGAGTCAACATTAACATTGAGAGGGTAATTTATATGTAAATTGGGCTGAGCTGGATAATGGGCCATTCTGTGGGCCACTGTGAGAAGGGCTGGGTAAAAGGGCCTTGTAATTAGTCTGGTCCAGAGGAGTCTTGCAGATAGTCCGGTCCGAAAGAGCTTGGTGGTTAGCTCGGTCACCACGGTCAGCGCGGTGACAGTTAGCTCGGTCAAACCATCTTGAGCCGAGGTATTTTTGGCTTCTACTCAGGACCTTGCTATTGAGTAGCTCGGTCCAAGTACGCTATGGTTAGCACGATTTACAGGCGAAGCCGAGGTACATGTTACAAATAAAGCGTCGGGATAAATGTAACATGAGTATTGCTAGCTCAGTTACATTATCATTGTGCCATGGCAGTGCTAGCTTGGTCGTTTGGACATACCACTGGGCTAGGACCATCTCACTTGGTTTAAGCAGTGAGGGGGGTGTTAAAAGATAAGCATTATCTTTTAGGAGAGTAATTCCTAAGAGGACTCTGCATGGAGAAATAAGAGTCCTACTAGGATTGTGCCAAGCGGAACCTATAAAAGCTCATAGCATCACCTATGGAGAGGTAACACAACTTTGATTCCCGAATACATAAAGCTTTTGTCTATCTATCTATTTTGCTGACTTAGGCATCGAAGAGGTATCCGGCACACATCCGCCGGCTAGCTCACGTTTGTGTTTTCAGGGAGTAAAGCGACGACGTTTAGAGGAGCGCAGACTTGATCAACAGGATTATACGAAAAGGTTTATTTCTTTCCTATACAATTGGCGCCGTCTGTGGGAAGATCAGACAGAGAACAAAACCTCTTGATCAAGTTTTTTCCTCTCTAATTGGAAGTAATGGTGCACAATGAAGATTTACCGCAGTCTACCATCGACGGACAAAACCAAGAGGGGGGGTGGGAGGCGTGAAGGTTTGCCTTCTATCCCTCCCATGGCAGACTTAGAGCCCCAGCGACAAAACCCCAGGGGGGATGCAAGGAAGAGGCGGAACAACAGCCCTTGTCGCTCTCGTTCACAAAGTCCTGAAAGGTAGAGGCGAAGAATCGACCCTCAAACTCTAGAGGATCGCGTAAAAGAGCAGGATGAACTAATAAGGAAGATGGCGGCGGACATGGAGGCCATGAAGCGCCAAATCAAGGGAAAAAGGGTGGCGACAGGAGAGGGGCACAAAGGCAACACGCCCCCTCGCCACTCAGAGGATCGTGGTAGGCATACCACACCATCACAAGCAGAGAGTAGAAGCCTTAGAACAGGCGATACTCAATCCAGGACTTCCAAGACTCATTACTCCAGGTCTGAGAGAACGAGAACTGAGAGGTCATACATTGAGGGAAGCACCTATCAGCCCTCGCACACGCACCAGACATCATCCAGGCAGACGGAGTTGCCTAGATAGTCGGACTTACGAACTATGCTAGAAGAAAGGGCACGATGGAAAGAGGATACCAGGTCACGCGACCCGCGCAGAGTCTCAACCCTTCAGCGGTTGGCTCCTTAGATGTATGGAAACGTCGATGTAGGAATACCAATAGCGCGCCCTGCTTACGAACCAACAAACAAAGCCTTAGCAAGACTACAGACCTCGCCGTTCATTCCGGCAATTGAGAACGCACCCCTACCTTCCGGCTTTCTTCAGCCCAAATTTACCACGTATGAGGGGAAGACAGACCCCTACTCGCACTTAAGCCACTTTTGCCAGGTCATGGCAGTATACCGGCAAAACGAGGCTTTGATGTGCATCCTATTCCCATCAAGTCTTGGCGACCTAGGTTTAACCTGGTTCGAAAGGCTACCAGAAGGTAGCATAGCCTCTTGGGCACAATTAGCAGAGGTGTTCGTGACAAGGTTCAGAACGAACACCAAGACCCCAGTGGAGATCGATTAGCTACTCTCCATTGACATGGGCGACAAGGAAACATTGAGATCCTACAACAGTCGCTACTGGGAGACGTTCAACCAGATAGGGGACTGCCCCACCAATCTCACCATCGCACAGTACAAAAGAGGACTTCCAGTTGAAAACAGGTTGAGGGATTCAATTACTATGACTCCACCCCTCACGATAAAAGCCTTGATGGAGAGAGTGCACCAACATATTCAGGTGGAGGAGGATGGCACCCGTGCTAAGACAAAATCTGGTACAACAGCAGCGCCAGATAAGAAGACTACGGCGTCAACACGATAGAACGTCCAAGCAAGAACGGGCGAAATAGGCTAGACATTTGAGAGGACCAGGATAAAAGGTGGTTGAGAGTCCGCACTGCCATTACCACAGTGTTCAAAAAATCGATCTGTTGAATTCTCAGTAAGATACGTGATGAACCTTTCGTCAGATGGCCAGCTAAGCTGGGAGAAGAGCAAAAAGACTACGACGAAAGATCCCGGTGAACCTTCCATAAGGAAAAGGGGCACCGCACTGAAAATTGCACCCCGTTGAGATAGTATCTGGAGGAGTTAGTGGTAGCAGGTCACCTAGACCGGTACATAGAAGAAGGGACACAGCCAGCCCCCCAGAACCACGATCACCCAGACGGAATGTCGATCGACGCCCCACCTCAAGGTGTGATAAACGTAATACATGGGGTATTCGAACCTGAGTGAGTATGTGAGCTCAGGGGAATGATCAAGAAAGCTGAGCACTTAAGGGAGGTATTAAGTGCACAACCTACCATTAAAAATAGGAGAACAGAGGCCACGAACGTCATATCCTTTTCAGACAGAGACTTGGCAATGATATATTGCCCTCACAATGATGCACTGATCGTCACTCTCCACGTCAAGGATTACAACATCAAGCGAATTTTGATTGACCAAGGGAGCTCATGTGAGATAATGTATTACAAAACCTTCAAACAAATGAAATTGGAGGACAAAGACTTGGCACCTGCCGTATCTCCCCTGATCGGATTCAACTCAATGCCAGAGTGGCCAGTTGGCAAGATAATCCTCCTAGTTAGAGCAGGAAGCATGACAAAACAAGTGGAGTTCTGGGTATTGAAAGTCCCTTTCACTTACAACATAATCTTGGAAAGACCATAGCTACATGCCATGTGATCAGTGGCGTCAACCTACCATCAAGTAATGCGGTTCTCCAACGAAGCCGGAGTAATTGAAGAGGTCTATGGAGATCAAATTATGTCCAAGCAATGCGTCATCACAGTAAATGGTAGCCGTGCTGCCAAGGGGTTTGTTCAGATGGTGGAAGAGCCCGAGAGCAATGAATTGTTTGCGGATGTTGGCAAAGCTGCTGAACAGAAGGCAGTGGAAGACTGTAGACACCCCATTTTTGACCGACCTTAAGACTCAGACGTCACCGATTGAGCGCTTGGTGATGTTGCATATCGTGCTCGTTCAAAGGTTTCAGAGTCTCGGCTGCGAGCCTTGCCTCCGGACTTCCGGACTCTTTCATGCTTTGCCTCGGTTTGTGAACCAGGCTTGGTTTTCTCTGTTTCTCTTCTAGAAGGGAGGGAGAGGTCTTGTAGATCATCTCTCAGTGGCCGTAGGCTACGTTTCGTGGTCGTAGGCCATTTTGCCCATTTGGAGCCCAGTTTCCGATTTTTCGGAGCTGTTGGCCGTGTGCCTCGGTTCGGGATCGTTTAACCACCTCTGTTTGCTCCGGTTTTTGGCACATACCTTATTTACTCCCTTTTGAGGGACACTGTGGTCCGAGAGACCAACTTCGTGGTCGAACACCACTTCCGGTGCCTAACAGTCAATTTTCGGGGCCCCGGGCTGCGCGTTTCGGCCCCCGAACCTTCATTTTGCATCGGTTTGGGCTCATTTTTGGCAGGGACCTCTGTTTCATTGTTAGGAAGGTCGTAGAAGGGTGGGAGGCTAGTAATTGTTCTGACAACCAGTTTTATTCCTCCATCGCCTTCCATCGCCCGTTTTTCTCACTTGAAAGCCAATGTTGACCACCCTAAGGCCACTTTTTCTAGCCCTAAACCACATATTTGCGTTGTACATACCTGGGAGGCCACCAATATAATATGGCCGGCCAGTAATTGTCATTAACCCTTTTGAACCCCTCCAAAAAGTTGCCTTTTCTCTCTCCTAGTTCACTTTCTCCAGTTTTTGACCACATGGTTGTGTTGAGCACACATGGGAGGCCACCAATCTGAGGTGGCCGGCCACTAATGTTTCTTGAACCTTTTGACCCTTGGCCGGCCGGCCATGGGGAGGGCCGGCCGACCACCTGCAACCTTTCTAACAGGCTGGCCTTCCTCCTCTCTTTTGGTACATTACAAATCTGCATTCTGTTTCCCCCCAGATTGTGTATCCGGAGGGCTGCACTTTTGGGGGGAAATTTGAAATTCATTTCCCCCCCTTTTCCCCCACTCTTATGCCTATATATCCAGGCCCTCTAGCTCCTCTTTGAAGGGTTAGAATCTTTGGTCTTAGTCTCCTACATTGCATCTCTCTCTCTCTACATTTCAACCCTCAAAACCTCCTAAACTCTACACCATTTCTACACCATCACATAGCACCACACCACCACCATTCTTTCCAACACTTGGAGCTAGTTTTTCAGAGCTTAGGAGCACCTTTTCTCAGGTCAAGAGCTGCTGAAGTTTGGTCTACAAGGGTGAGTCTTCATTCTCCCTCTTTTGTGCTTTATTTGGTTCTATATCTATGCCATACTTGCTTACATTTTTGGGCTCCAACCCTAACTGAAAATAGAATTATTTTGAGCTCCTTTTTCATGTTTGTTTAAGGGCCTCTCCCTGTTTAAGGCTTCCTTTTTACACTTGCTTCTTTACCTCTCTTGTATGTCTCTTTCTTGCATAGTATTTTAGGCTCATTTTTAAATTGTTTTGAGCTTGGTTATAAACTGAAAAGTGGATTATTTTGAGCCCTTATTCAACATTGTTGAAGGGCTCTTCACTTTTTGAGGCTTCCTTTTATCACTTGCCTCTTTATCCCTCTTTTGGCCTTATTTTTGCATGTTTTGTTAGACCCTTGTTCTTGTATTTTTGGGCTCTGGTCAAAACTGTAAATAGCATTATTTTGACCCCCTCTTCATGTTTGGTCAAGGGACTTTTTTTGTTTGAAGCTCCCTTTTTGCTCTTTGTGTTTAAACCTCTTTTTAGGCCTTATTTTGCATAGTATTTTAAGCTTGCATATGCACTGTTTTGGGTTTGGTCACTAACTTTAAAATACCATTTTTTGGGCCCCTCTTCAACTTTGTTGAAGGACCCTCCTCTATTTGAGACCAGCAACCATCACTTGCTTCTTTGTCTCCCTTTTGGCCCATTTCTTGCATAATAGTTTAGCCATACTTGTGTTTGTTTTCGTAGCTTGTTGTAAACTGTAAAGTGCTTCATTTTGAGCCCCTCTTCAACTTTGTTGAAGGGCTCTTGGCCATTTAGGGCCAGAAGCTGCTACTTGCTTCATTATCTCTCTTTTGAGGCCATTTTTGCATGTTAGTTTAGCCCTATTTGTGTTCACATTTTGGCCTTGCTTAAAACTGAAAAAATGCATGTTTTGGGACTGCCTTGATTCTGTCTTTATGCTTCATGTTCAAATAATGCATGCTTTGCATAGCCATAGGTCATTCCATGTACCTAATTTCATGTTTCAGGATTCATTTCATGCATCGGGTGCCATGTTTCCATGTTTCGGGACTGTTTTGCATCACATTTTGATACTGAAATTTGCATGCTAGTATGCCATATTCCATGCCTTGCCATGTCTTGTTAGAGTGGTATTTGGTGCCTTAGGGTCGGTCCTCGGTTTGCGTGCACGTGTGCATGCATTTTGAGTGTCTCATTTTCATCTTATGGCCTCCTATATGAGTATGGCCGAAGTCCACTTGTGTTGGTGTAAGCCCATTATGCATTGTGTATGCTATTTCATACCATAGCATTGTGTATGCTAGGCTGTATGTTAGCGCATTGTGTATGCCATGTTACCTCGTACATCGTGTATGCCATTTCATAACATTGTGCATGTTAGGTTGTATCTTAGTTGTATTCATGCATGTCATGCATATTGCATTGAGTTTGGGATAGGAGTTAGCCCGAGCACGGAAAACGAGGTACGTTTCGTACTCCGAGTGACGGAACGTGTCTCAATTCCCCAGTCACCGACACTCCGGATTGTCCATGATGGAGTTAGGTCTTAGTCGTATTTTCATGTGCATTCATTCCATATTGAGTTGTGCAATTCGACTCCTCGGCCATCATGCATCGAGATACGTGATTGATGGCACGAGGATCGAGGCGTGCATACATGTGTGAAAATACTTTGCCATGCCCCTCTGTTGCTCTCTGTTGCAGCAAATCAAGAATCAGCAGCCTTCCGAAGCTTGGCACGCATTCCAAGAATAATTGCAAACAGAGACTAATTGGGGCATCGCCATGGATTTCCGCGCAAAGGCAACCCGAGCATGCATCATTCATCATCCGGAGAAGAGTCGAGACAGTTCTTGGCTTGCATGCCAATTTAATGCTTTTCTAGTTAAATTTGTTAATTAATTAGGGTTTTGTACATATTTGGACTGTATTATTTATTCAGACTGTATTTATTTGGGCTGTATATTATTCTTTCGAACCCTCTGCGCGAGGGCATAATTGTAATAAGTGTACGTGTGTGTGATGTATGTCTTTCAACCCCACGTCTTTCTTCCCTTTTTATTTACCTGCTTATGATGGTTAGATTAGCGTATGTTTCAATTAGCATACAGTATGATAGCATGTTTGTATTCATTCATCTGTCTTGCATGCACCGGGCTCGGCGCATCATACTAACTGCATTTGTATTTCAATTTCGAGTTGAATACTTGATAGCTGTTGCATCTCATATGCCATGTTTAGAATAGCCGAGCCTGTTATAGTTGCATTTTTGCATGTGTTGCATTAGGCATTTCTGTATAGTTAGGTCATGCATGATTTCTAATTAGCTTCTGTTTTGGCTTAGAGTACTCGGTAAGTGTTTATGCTTTAGCATCCTTGCATGCGTGTGAGTAATTGCCATGAATAGCATGCTTACCATGAGGCTATTTGCTTATGTGATATAACTGCCTAAATGCCTGTGGGTGAAGGTTGGGTTGTTTAGATTAGAACAAATCATTGACTGTGAGTTTTAAAACCCACTAGATAGTGGCAAAACCATCTTTTCTAAGCCCACCTGAGGGTGGCAAAATCTGCATTTTAAGCCTATCTGCGGGTAGGCAACCATCTTTCAAAAAAATAAACATGAAATGTTTTGTTCCAATTCAGACGACCCGGTCTATACTTGTATGCTGTGCGCATCACGTAGTAAATCTAGGCTAATAACCGGAATAAGAGCACACAATGTTTTCAAAACTAAATATCATGGTTAGTAGAGGCCGATCTTTGATCGGGCGAGCGGGGGTGCTCACGAAGTGACCTTCCCTAATCGTACCCAAGTTCCCGAGCCGAGGCAACTTTGGTGATGACGGACACGTGGCCTTAGGAAAATAAGTCAGGGTTTCCTAAATTTTCCAAAAATAAAATATTTAGGTGGCGACTCTGTATCTAGCAAAGCAGTCCATGTTTGGCACTTCTTTTCTAAAAATCTGTTTTCTCAAAACGATTTGCCGGATTTGGACTCTTTGGTTCAGATTAAGAACCGTAACACAAATCGAGTCCGAACTGTAGCGAGGTCCCCCGCGGGCTTGTTACAAAGACCTGGTACAGGTAAGAATAGATGAAAAGAACCCAGATAAGTTCTTTTTGCTTGGCTCATCTATGTCCAGCACTGAGAGAATAGAGGTCATGGAATTCTTGACCTCTAACATCGAAGTGTTTGCTTGGACCCCATATGACATACCTGGCATTGACCCAAGCTTCATTTGTCACCAATTGAACGTCCACCCAACTGCTAGACCAATTATTCAGTGCACTCGCAGATTAGCACTCCACCACGCCGAGATAGTGGCAGAAGAAGTGGGAAACCTTCTAGAGGCAGGAGCTATCAGAGAAGTGCACTATCCCAAGTGGATATCCAACACAGTAGTGGTGCCAAAGAAGAATGGAAAATGGCGCGTCTGTATGGACTACAAAGCAGTCAACAAGACGTGCCCAAAAGACAACTTTCCCCTACCACGGATAGACCAACTGGTAGACCTAACGACAGGACACAATCGACTTAGCTTTCTTGATGCGTACAGAGGTTGCCATCAGATCGCTATGTATGAGCCAGATCAGGAGGTCACATCTTTTACGACGCCAAGAGGGCTGTATTGTTACAAGGTCATGCCCTTTGGCCTTAAGCACGTAGGGGCAACATTCCAACGGATGGTCACTAAGATGTTCGAACCATTGTTAGGCAGAACAATAGAAGCCTAGATCGACAACATGGTGGTCAAGAGCAAGGATAAGAATGACCATCCCAAGGACCTAGGCGAGATGTCTCAGAGCCTGAATAAGCACAAGCTATGCCTTAATGCATCCAAGTGTGCGTTCGGCGTAGGATCTGGCAAATTCCTAGGCTTCCTGGTAACCAACCGAGGTATAGAAGCAGACCGCTCTTAGATTAAAGCAATCCAAGATCTAGAGAGGCCCAACTCAGTAAAAGAAGTGCAGCATCTCACCGGCATGGCAGCTGCACTCAACCGGTTTATAAGTCGGTCGTCAGATAGATGTCGGCCATTTTTTCAAGCATTAAAGGCCAAGTTTGAGTGAGATGAAGAATGCGACCACGCCCTAGAAAGCTTAAAAGAATACATGTTTTCTCCCCCGTTGTTAGTAACCCCAATACCTGGAGAGGAGCTCCTTTTGTACCTGGCAGTTTCACAGCACGCAGTCAGCGCGGTGTTGGTCAGAGCGGAAGGAATCCAACACCTGCCCATTTTTTATGTCAGCAAGACATTGCTAGGCGTGAAAACCAGGTACTTACCGTTGGAAAAATTGGCCTTAGCCTTGACGATGGCATCAAGGAAGTTGTCGCATTACTTCCACGTGCACACAATAATCGTCCTCACAACTTTTCCATTAAAAGCTTTGTTTGAGAGGGCGAACATTTCTAAACGAGTCTTAAAGTGGGCAATCGAGTTGGGACAGTTCGACATCAAGTTTCAACCCAGAACCGCGATAAAAGCCCAAGTTTTGGCAGACTTTGTGGTAGAATTCACTCTAGGAAGTCATCACATCTGCCCAGTGGACTTGACTGATACAACCAAGGAGATGGAAATTGTCGCCGGAATAGCGCAACCCCTAGTACAGGATACCCAATCAGATCCTAAGGCAGACTAGAGTGAGCAGAGGGAGAAAGAAGCAAACCATACTACACCAAGCAAAGACTCATCAACAAATAAAGACTTGGTACAATCAGATAATGAGGGGCAAACAGCAAGCATGGATTTTGAAGAAAACACCAGCAACACTCATGACCCCAAGACATCATCCGATCCCTCCACTTGCTGGAAACTGTTCTTTGGAGAGATGTGGAAGCTCTTTATGGATGGAGCATCCAATAGGCATGGAGCAGGACTGGGCATAGTCCTCATCTCGCCAGATGGCCTAATAGTGAAGCAAGCAGTCAACCTTGGCTTCCCAGCATCAAACAATGAAGCAGAGTATGAAGCACTTTTGGCAGGCCTAAAATTAGCATTCTACATGAAGGCCATCGAGCTAATGGTTTACAGTGACTCACAGCTGGTGGTAAACCAACTTTCAGGCGACTACGAGGCCAAAGATGACAGGATGGCTAAGTACCAAGAGTTAGTCAGAAAAGAGATCAAGAAATTTGAAGTAGTGAGAATAAAGCAGATCGGTAGGGAAGAAAACAGTAGAGCGGACGAACTAGCAGGCTTTGCCTCAATGGCAGATACATCCATCCCTCATCCGTTACTGATTGACTATCTACCAAGACCAAGCATTGAAGAACCCGAAGTAGAAGAGGTATGTTGTGCCGAACTAGGCCCTTCATGAATGGATCCCATTATAATGTTCTTAAAAGACGGCGTCTTACTGGAAGAAAATAAAGAGGCTAACAAAATAAGAGCAAAGTTACAGTGATTTTGGCTCTCCTCATCAATGACCTTGTACAAGAAATCCTTCACAGGACCTTACCTAAAGTGTGTCCACCCCAGCAAAGTTGAAGCATTTTTGTTCGAGATATACGAAGGCATATGCAGAAGCCATCAAGGAGGAAGATCATTAGCTTACAGAGCCATTTCGTAAGGATATTGGTGGCCATGCATGCAAGCAGATTCAGAAAAATACGTCAAGAAGTGCGACAAATGCCAGAAGTTCGCACACCAAATACATCAACCAACCAGAGAGCTTCTACCCTTAACTAGCCCATGGCCCTACGCAATATGGGGCTTGGACATAGTAGGACCATTTCCAACAGCACCTAGCAACAGAAAGTTCTTTCTTGCAACAACAGACTACTTCACAAAATGGGTGGAGGCAGAAGCACTAGCATCAATAAAGGAGAAAGATGTGAAGAAGTTCGTCTGGCAGAATATCATCACTCGGTTCGGCATACCAAAAGCTCTAATATCAGATAACGGCACTCAGTTTGACGGCAAAATTTTTAGAGGCTTTTGTGAGGAATACAAGATAGAATTCTACAACTCTACACCGGCATACCCCCAAGCAAATGGCCAAGCGGAAGCATCAAACAAAGTCGTCTTGGACGGATTGAAGAAAAGGTTAGAGAAAGCAAAAGGCAAGTGGGCTGAGGAGCTTCTCCACGTTTTATGGGCTTACCGTACCACACCTCGGCGGTCCACTGGCGAAACACCTTTTTCCTTGGCTTACGACATGGAAGCGGTAATCCCACTGGAAGTTTGCCTTCCCACAATTAGAAGTGAAAATTTTGATCCAAACTTAAATGGAGAAGCCATAGCATTGGAACTCGACCTTGCAGAAGAAAGAAGAGAAAAAGCACTAGTTCACATTGCCTCGTATCAGCAAGAGTTGTCCAGAAAGTATAACAAAACAGTACATCCGAGACAATTCAAAATCAGAGATTGGGTACTACGCAAAGTGATGGGAAACACCTTGGTACCCAGAGATGGCAAGTTAGGGCCTAATTGGGAAGGACCTTACAAAGTGGTTGGATTTGCAGGAAAAGGGGCATACCACTTGGAAGATGAAGACAGCAAAGCCATTCCCAGGCCATGGAAGACTGCCAATCTCAAACTATTTTATTTTTAGCTTTTCTTTCAAGTATTTGTAATTTTTTTTTCTTTCTCAATAAAACAAGTAGTTTCTTTTCAGTATAGTTGTTTCCTTCTGTAAAAAAATTGTTTTAGAGAGTTAGGCACACTGAAAGCATAGTTGGCCGGAATAACCTACTTTGTACTCTCTTCAGCCAAGATTAGGATCAGTGCTGAAGGAGTTGGCTGGAAAAACCAACACCCCTCCTAAGCCCAGCATAAGGATCTAGGCTGTAAGACGTTTGGTCAGAATAATCAAACACTTTACTCTAGGTTGGCAGGAATAACCAACTTAGAGGTTGGCTGGAATAACCAACACCCCTCCTAAGCCCAGGATAAGGATCCAGGCTGCAGGAAGTTTGGTCGGAATAACCAAACACTTTACTCTAAGTTGGCAGGAATAACCAACTTAGAGGTTGGTTGGAATAACCAACACCCCTCCTAAGCCCATGATAAGGATCCAGGCTGCAGGACATTTGGTCGAAATAACCAAACACTTTACTCTAGGTTGGCAGGAATACCCAACTTAGAGGTTGGTTGGAAAAACCAACACTTATTGCTCCTCAGCCGAGATAAGGATCAAAGCTGAAGAGTGGTTGGCTGGAAAAACCAACACTTAGTACTCCTTAACCAAGATAAAGATCAAGGCTGAAGAGTGGTTGGCTGGAAAAACCAACACTTATTGCTCCTCAGTCGAGATAAGGATCAAGGTTAAAGAGTGGTTAGCTGGAAAAACCAACACTTATTGTTCTTCAGCCAAGATAAGGATCTAGGCTGAAGAGGTTGGTTGGAAAAACCAACACTTATTGCTCTTCAGTCGAGATAAAGATCAAGGCTGAAGAGTGGTTGGCTGGAAAAACCAACACTTATTGCTCCTCAGCCCAGATAAGGATCAAGGCTGAAGAGTGGTTGGCTGGAAAAACCAACACTTAGTACTCCTCAACCAAGATAAAGATCAAGGCTGAAGAATGGTTGGTTGGAAAAACCAACACTTATTGCTCCTCAGCCGAGATAAGGATCAAGGCTGAAGAGTGGTTAGCTGGAAAAACCAACACTTATTGTTCTTCAACCGAGATAAGGATCTAGGCTGAAGAGGTTGGCTGGAAAAACCAACACTTGGTAGTACTCTTCAACTAAGATAAAGATCAAGACTGAAGAGCGGTTGGCTGGAATAACAACTTTTTGTGATCTTCAGCCGAGGTAAACAATCTAGGCTGAAGAGGTTGGCAGGTATTATCAGAGATTTCAAGGTTAAAACCGAGATAGGTATCTCGGCTAGAAAATGTTACACTTCATTTAGATTACAATTGAAAAGAAAAGGCAAGCATAGATCTAACCGAAGCAAAAGTTGGAACAAAAGAAGATTTCATTGAAAATTCAAATCGAGTACAAAAGGTGGGGCCTCAGCCTGGTTACAATTTTTTTCCAAAAGCAAAAAGAAGAAAATACAAGATTACGCAAAAAGGTCATCAAGATCCACATCCAATTCAACTCGGAGCCCGGTTTCAGCTGGTAGTTCAGTCACTAAATCTTCTACCGATGGCTCCACCCGAGCTGGCTGAACAACGGGATCATTGACGATCGGGGCATTGTTAGGCTCAATTTCTTCATCATCATCCTCAGCTTGAAGGAATTTTTGTTGAATGGCGGCTGCATACTCCGCCATACAGCCCGGTATGAAGTACGGTGGAGCGTTTAGGAAAACCTTGGCCTCTGGACCGTGATCGAGCTGTTCCACAGCCGCCTTCCACCCACACTTGAAAAATAGATCTTTGGCAGCTTCACACTGTAAGATATACGTGGCTTTGCCTTCCTTGTAACCACGGTCTTCCGCGTCCTCAACCTTTTTCTCTAGCTCGGTTATCTCGGCGTTCTTTTTTCCCTCGAGCTTGGCCAGCTCGCACAAGTATTTATCTTTTACCACGGCCGCAGCCTTCTTCTTATCGGCTTCGGCTGAATTAGCTAGACCAGTGAGCCGGGCTACTTCAACTTGTAGCTCGGCCACCTTTTGCTGAGATTCTTTTAGCTCGACCATTTTTTCATTGGCCTCTGCCATGGCCTGCCTTGTAGTTTTTCGAAGTTCCAGCACGCATTTGTGGGCAATGTGGTTCTTCTGTAAGGCCTGCAAGGGGAGGGAGGCAGTATTGAGTAGAAACCGAGCTAAAAGATGTTGAAATTTGAAGAATGAAAAAGAGAACTTACCAACACCATTGACTTTAAAGCCGAGCGAATGGCCTTCAGCTCAGTAAGGTGATCATGATGATTCATGTCGGCTGGAAGGCAGACGCTCTTGGCCAAATTAGAGGCCAACAAATGATCCTTTTCTGTGACCACTGAATCGGAGTCAGTGATAGCGCAGTTCTTGAAGGTGACCTTTGGCACCCACTTGGAGGAGCTAGCTCGGTCCGAGCGCTCCGGTTGTGGGCTTGGTGGAGTGGATTGTGGAAGAATGGTGTCTTCCTCATCAACAAGGCGTGGCTCAGTAGTGGAAATCCGAGCACGCTTGTTTGCACGAGATGTTAAAGGCTGATGGGTTGGCAGGGCTACCACAGTCTCTTGAGTTTGACCGGCTGGTGGTACCTCGGGCTGGTTTGTCTCGATCAGAAGGGCTCTCATCGCTCTTTTCTTAGCCATCTCTTGCTCCACAGTTAATGGGATGAAGTTGACTTATGGAAGGGAATGATCAAGTTCTGGGAATGGCTCTAAGAGGAAGTTGGTCACCCTGGCCTTCCTACGACTACTATATCGGTAGGTCGGTTTGAAATTCAGTAGCTCGGACCAACTTCTGTTTGGATATCGCAGCGTGGCACGAAGTACATTCAAGTTGGGGTAGCCGTATTGGGACTTGAGAAAGTTCAAATCTGCTTGAAGGAAGATAACAGTTAGTACGGTTCAAGATAAGAAAACCGAAGTAAAGGAAAACATGGAATTAAGCCAAGGTAATCCTACCGGCTACACCCTTGTTCTAATTTATTCTGTCGCCCGGGATCTGGGCTTGTTGGTTCTCAAAGTTCCCAGATATCCAGAGGAAATCATCATCATTTACATCCTTGTCTGGGGTATTCTTTATTATCTTTTCACGCCGGTGCCTTATTCTAAGATAGTAAACCCAGCCATCTTCAGCCGACCCTATGGAGTATTGATGGAAGAGCTTGGCTAGACCAAGATTAAGGCCAGCCCGACGGTTTAGCTCGGCTATGCCGTTTATTATGCGGTAAGAATTGGTGGAAAGTTGGGTAGGGCAAAGGTTTGTTTATCTGAGGAATTCACAAAGAAAGGGTTATACGGGGAATCTCAGGCCGGTTTCTACAATAGAAAGAAGGGTAAAGGGAACAAAGCCAGGGTTTTCCCAGGGTGTGGTATCTAGTTCAGCTAAGGTAAGATGGACGTCATCAGGGATATAGTAGTCCCTTCAGAACTCGGCCATGGCCCCTGGTGAGTTTACTAAAAACCTATATTTACCCATTTTTTCTATTAAATTATGAATAAATTAGCTTAAGTATTAGCTCGATCGGTAAATGACGCTGAGAAGCTCGGTTGAGCGCTCAAAGGAGTGCCTAGGCAACCTAGTCAGAGTCTGCAAAGTGAAAAAGAAAGGTGTTAAGCACAGATCATTGGACTGTGCTAAAAGAAACAAAGACAAGATAAATGAATGTCACGACCCAAACCCACCCCTATGGATTTAGCACCGTAACCAGCCAGTAATCCGAGATTACCGAAGGCCTGCTTAACAGTAATACAGTAAAATAGAGTACAGGGGCATGGCGAAAGCCAATACAGTAGATAAACAATGTCCAATGAGCTGTGACAGTCTGTATGCAAAAAGATTTTTCATACATATATGCAGTCAGTGACAAAACAGTATGTACAATATTTACAACCATTCAGAACAGGGACCTAATCCCTATTAAACAGTACAGTAACAGTCGTTACAAAACAGGACAGAATGGGGGAAACTAACACCCCATAGCCATAGCTTGGCAGGCTCGGAATCTCGCAGTGAGGCACAATGGTTGGCTTGACAAAAAAAGGAGGTCTAATCTACGCTCCTAGCTCCGGTCTGGTGCCTGAACACCTACATATATATATAAACAGTGAGCTAAAGCCCAGTGAATAACATAATGCGTAAAGAGGTTAAGAATGAATGTCCTTACAGTAATGAAAAAAGTTCATTAATTCAGTATATCAGTTGTTCAGTCAGTACAGTCATATGTGGTACATCCATTAGCATAACAGTACAGTAAACAGTAGGTCTTAAAAGACCGAATAGTCAATGATGGCCATCAATCAGTAAACAGTAGTGGTCCCAACAAGGGAAGTGACAGAGATTTCTGTAACAGTAATAGTAAACAGTAATTGCTAAGGATGCCACAATACAGTTCAGAATATAGGACATACATTCATTCAATTAACAATATCAGTTCAAAAAACAGTACAGCTCAATTGTTCAGAAGATAATCATTTTTGAACATATCTTTACACAGTTGTTACTCACAGAGTTCTGGGCTACAGTAAAGCTAGAGCGCGTCTCCGGTCGCCAACCCTACACAGTTTACAGAATGAACACACACTAAGCTACATAGTTGGGAAAGATAATAACTTGATCCCTAATTGCCTTGGTGTGTTCTACATCTATATCCTCACTAAGATGCCTTAAACTAGGCCTAAGAATGCCTAGAATGAAATGAGGATGCAAAGATGCACTTAGAAAACATTTTCAGAACCTTCAGAAAAACAGAGTCCCGCTCGAGCGTGTCTTTCCCCGCTCGAGCAGACATGCAGACAAAGGTTTCCGCTCGAGCGTCACTTCCCACGCTCGAGCATACTGCGAAACATGGCAAAAGTACTGGATGCTCGAAAATCATGCTCGATAGCCGCTCGAGCGTAAGACACAAGGTCCCGCTCGAACGTCAATTCTTCCGCTCGAGCGGACTTCAAAACAGTGCAAAGTACTAGGAGCACGAATTTCACGCTCGAGCGCCACTTTCCCCGCTCGAGCGTGAGTCCAAATTCTAGAAATTCCAAATTGAACACCCAAGCTCAAAACCAAGTTTCAATGCATCAAATTCGATCCTTTTGGGCTAATTTTCTGGAAAACATTTGTAAACTCATAGAACAACATGTTTCAAAGATCAATTTGAGAAATCGAAGCCCAAAGGTAGTTCAATTAAATACAATTTTGAACCAAATTTCAAGAACATGAAGAACATACAAACATGCATGGATTTAACCAATTCAAAGCTTCAAACTCTTGCTCTAATGAGCCAATTCTTCTCAAAACAAGATGAAATCAAGGTCCATTGTAAAATTATGAACATGCATGTAAGGAATTATGAGCTACAATCACAAAACTTCAATATATATATATACATGCATGCAACAATTAAGCTTCAACACCACAATTTGAGCCATAAATTAGCTCTAGACTTCAACCTTGCTCTAAACCATGCAAGAATCAACTTAAACACAAGAATGAGAAAATGAAACACCAACCTTAAATCTTTAAACTCAAGAATGTAAGCTCAACTTTGCAACCCTCTCATCAATTCTTTCAATTTCAAACAAATCTCTAAGTTTGAATTCAATTCTCTCACTCTCTCACTCTTAGTCGGCAATAACAAGAAAAGGGCTGAGCAAATTTGTGCCTAAGTGTATAATAAGGTTCAAATATAGTTCATGTAGTGGGCCACTCACCATGGCATTAAGGTAAATATGTCAAACTATGTAATTTAGCTTATTTTAATCTAATTTAATCATACCAAATCACTTTTCAGATAATTACACCATAAATTCACATTAATTTTAATTAACACAGAACATCAATCAATTTCTGGTTCGGCCGCCGATAAGGCCTTCAATTTGCAGTTCAAACATAAAAACATGAACAGATAATCAAACAGGCAACATATAGAAATGCAATATAATAGATATACTTAATCAATTCAGTTTCAGATTCCAGTCAGTTAGTCCAGTATTTCAATCAATTCAATTATCCATCTTAATCAGTCTCCATTTAGCTGTAATCGGTAATTAATCGGTAATCAGTGGTGAGGGTTATTACAATGAAGTCCTAGCTCGACTACGTGGGGTACTATCCATTTTTAGCTCGGTTTGAGCAATTGTCCTTAGCCCAATTGAGCATTTGGGGCAGCATTCTTAGTTCGGTTTAAACTACGAGAGCTGGTTTAGCCCCTAGTTGTAGCTCGGTCTGTGATAAAGGTGTTCTAGTACGGCATCGCGCATACCTAGTACAGTTCGCTAGCTCGGCTAAGATGAGCAAAGGGTACTAAGACTTGTTGAAACTACAAGTATGATGCGAAGTTTTAGTTCGGTTGTTCAGTTTGGCTAAGCTTGTACTTAATACAAACAGAATCCTAGTTCGGTTGGAGTGTGATTTTGGATCAAATACAGTATTTTTCAGATTATTCGTAAAATCAAGTGGTTCTATTGCATGGTTTTTCCCAGAAATATGGAAGCAAAAGTGGAATGTGCTTTGAAAAACATAGAAATAAAACATGCTTTGTGTTGCAAAAGAGGTGCGAAATCAACAGAAATGAAGAAGATTCGAACCACTTACCAGTTCAAGGTGAAGGCACTGAAGATGGAGGTAGTAGCAGCAACAAACACTAGCTCTGCAAATACAAGGTTGGGGAGAAATGGAGGCTCAGAGAGAGAAAGAAAGAGATGAATAGTGAAGTGTATGATTTAAAACGAAGGGTCTGTTTTGTGTAGAGGGAAGGACAAAAAGACAGGACTATTCAAAAAACACGGAGTACGAAGACGACGTGACAGCTGCATTGGGCTAATCAGAGTCTGCCATGTGTCCTTGGAATGGAAATTGATTTAGTTTTAGAGACTGAAAAGACATTTTGACCGGACAGATTGGTAGCACGTGTGAATTTAGCTCGGTTGGAATGCTAAAGCTTTTTTTAGCTCAACTGGTAACAGGTAATCCCTATCATGCTGCGCATATGGAATTAAGAGGCAATTGAGAGGGTAATTTATATGTAAATTGGGCTGAGCTGGATAATGGGCCATTCTATGGGCCACAGTGAGAAGGGCTGGGTAAAAGGGCCTCGTAATTAGTCTGGTCCAGAGGAGTCTTGCAGATAGCCCAGTCCAAAAAAGCTTGGTGGTTAGCTCGATCACCACGGTCGGCGCGGTGACAATTAGCTCGGTCAAACCATCTTGAGCCGAGGTATTTTTGGCTTCTACTCAGGACCTTGCTATTGAGTAACTCGGTCCAAGTACGCTATGGTTAGCACGATCTACAGGCGAAGCCGAGGTACATGTTACAAATAAAGCGCCGGGATAAATGTAACATGAGTATTGCTAGCTCGGTTACATTGTCATTGTGCCATGGCAATGCTAGCTCGGTCGTTTGGATACCACCGGGCTATGACCATCTCACTTGGTTTAAACAGTGAGGGGATGTTAAAGGATAAGCATTATCTTTTAGGAGAGTAATTCCTAAGAGGACTCTGCATGGAGAAATAAGAGTCCTATTAGGATTGTGCCATGCGAAACCTATAAAAGCTCATAGCATCACCTATGGAGAGATAATACAATCTTTATTCCCGAATACACAAAGCTTTTGTCTATCTGTCTATTTTGCTGACTTAGGCATCGGAGAGGTATTCAGCACACACCCTCCAGCTAGCTCACATTTGTGTTTTCAGGGAGTAAAACGACGACGTTTGGAGGAGCGCAGACTTGATCAACAGGATTATATGATAAGGTTTATTTCTTTCCTGTACAAACATAAACTAGGTAAAAAGGAGTGGTAATATACAAATAAAAAATTTGTACAAAAATTCATACATAATAACATAGTAGATTTGTATCTGTTTATTTTAAATCAAAAACCCCATTAAAGTGATTTACAATTTTCAAAATATCATTGTCACATCATTTTTGTATGAATTTTTTATTTGCAAATCAATTTCCAATTAAAAAGAAAGTGTTAATTACAAAATTGGTTTTCAAAATGTGTTCTTATATTTGAGTCTCTAGTTTTTTATTTAATTTGTTTCGTTTGGGTATGCAAAGTTTGCAATATATTACACTCAGTTCACTACAGAAAAATATACCTTTAGCAATTAAAAATGCTAATTAAAAAAATTTAAACGCTAAAGGTACACACTTTATCTAGTAAAAAAATTTGGTCGACAATGGGATGGCTGAAATTGTTTGTTAAAGTGTGTTATATGACAAAAAGTAATAAAAGTGAGGCCTAAAAATGTGTGTTAAAGTGTGTTAAAAGTTTGTTAATTTTAGAGAGTGAGTGGTGATGTAATGAATGTGTTAAGATGTACGTTAAGAATATATGTATATATATATAATAAATAAATAAGTTCCAAGAAGGCAGCAAGCTTTTGAGGAAGATGGCCGATAAAGGCAGCAAGCTTTCTTATCCAAGAAAATGGACGCAGTTCCTGGATAAAATAAATGGGCACAGTTCTTTAACACTTTTGCTTATAAAATAAATGGACACACTTTTCTTTAACACACTTTCGCTTATTTATCAATCGACACACTTTTCTTTTCTTTTCTTTGCTTGTTTCTCAGCTTTCTTATCCAGGAAAATGAAGGCAGCAAGCTTTTGAGGAAGATGGCCGGCATTTGGCCGGTCAATCGGTCAACAGTAAATTTTTTTTTTTTTTTTACTTGAAGGGTTCAGATGGCTGGGGGGACATCCAGCCAGACGACCCTATGAAACTTCCCCACGTCCTCCTCTTCTCTGTCTCGCTAGCTAAAATGCTAGCTACAGTTAACACACAACACTAACAGTTGACACTAACAAACAAGTTAGCAGCTGTTGCAGCACAAACAACAATGCTTTTAGCTGGCCAAAATTTGGCCACTGACACTAGCACACCCACTAACACATCCATTAAGGATGCTATAAGAATAATTTAATTGGTATTTATTTTATTCTTGACCAATGGTTTGAAACTCAGACCGGACCGACCGGTCGAACCGGTTGGACCGGAAACTAGGCCTTGTTCCGGTCCGATCAACCCCCTAAAACCGGAATAGGATCAAAACCGGCCTAGAAATGGAATACCAGAAGACCCAGCGGTCAAACCGGGAAAACCGGTGACCTGGACTAGGTTTGGTGGGTTGGACCGTTAATTTTTTTTTTTTTAATTTTCTTTCTTTCTTTTCTTTCTTTCTTATATATATTTATATATATAAATATATTTCAAAATTTTAACTAAAAATTCTTACTTTAAAAGTCTCCTCTCATAAGGAAGAGTCTCATTGGAAGTTTGAGAAGATTATGAAAGTCTATTCATATTTATAGGAAAAAAATTTTCAAAGAGAACCTACAAAATTTTATGTGGGATTCAATCAAATTATTTGAAACATATTGATTAGAGGGAAAGTTGAAAATTTCATTTTCCTCCAAAATTAAACCTAACATTCAATCAATTTGTTTGGAGGGAATGTTTAAAAAATTTAATTTCTTTAAAACAAGTGTCTTTTTTTTTTATATCAATTTTGACTTTATTAAATATCATTAATAAATACTACACAATAATTTTTATTTTTATTTGAGTATTTATGTATATTTTTATTTATTTATTGTTGAAAATTTCATTTCCCTCCAAAATTAAACCTAACATTCAATCAATTTGTTTGGAAGAAATGTTTAAAAAATTTAATTTCTTTAAAACAAGTTACTTTTTTTTTTTTTTATCAATTATGACTTTATTAAATATTATTAATAGATACTATACAACAATTTTTATTTTTATTTAAGTATTTATATATATTTTTATTTATTTATAATTTTTAATTATATTTTTTAATTACATAATATTAATTATGACGTCACGGTTCGACCGCTTTGACCCGACGGTTGAACCGATGACCCGTCCACCCGGTCCTTTTTGCGGTTCGCTCACTGGTCCGGGTTTCAAAACATGGCTCTTGACAACTAATTGAGTTTTAGTCGTTGAATCTAGGGTTTTGGGCAACTAAAAAATAACTTTGGTCCCTAAATATACAATCTTTAGCTACTAAAATATTTCTAGTCGGTATTTATTTTACTGTTGGCGACTGATTGAGTTTTCGTTGTTGAAAATACGGTTTTGGGTCACTAAAAAAGATTTGGTCCCTAAATATACAATCTTTAGCTACTGAAAATAATTTAGTCGATATTCATTTTACTTGTAACGACCAAATTTTAGTCAGCAATTGTAATTAAAATTATTGGAGGGAGGGCTTCAAATTTTGAAGGGATTCGTAAAACAATTGGTGACTAAAGTGTTTAGTTGAAAAAAAAAAATATTTCTTATTGGCGACTAAAAAAATCAATCGGCAAAAAAAAAAAACTACGGTTTGAAAAACGTTATCATTTTAGGCATTAGCTACTAATTTTTTTAGTGGTCAAAAAAAGATATTTTTTAAATTTTACAATATATATAAAATTTGGTCAAAAAAAGAACGTATCAACACTAAATCTGTTAGGGAGTTAGGGATATTTTTTAAAATTTTACAATATATATAATTAAAAGATTGGTAACAAAAATGCAAAAATAGTGCATATTTTGGAGACTAAAATGAGATTTAAAAAAAAAAAACAAATTGTAGGAACTAATATGCTGCAAAATGCATACTTTGAAATCCAAATACAAGAAATTAAATCAAAGGGAGCACTTATTAATTATAACTTGAAAAGTTCTACAAAAATATTTTACATAAACTTTTATGATTGGCTTCGAAAAAAAATCGAAAAGATAATGTTATTTGTAATTAGTATATCATAGACAATAAAAAAAAAGTCATGTCTATAAGTCTTAAAATAAATTATATAATGATAAAGTTTTTTTTTGTATAAAATTTGAGTAAAATTCAATATAATGGTGATATCACAAGTTATGTGATATTATCAACCAATAGTAAAGTAACAAACATGGAGGGTGAACTCTACATATCAAATACAACTAATAATCCAATAAATTTCATATTTTCATAATGAGATTAATTATATTTGCATGTCAATAATAATGAATATCACCGCGTTGCATTGAAATTTTTTTATAAAATTTTCATAAATAATAATATGTTTTGTTGTAATTTCTTTATTTTCAATCAAAACAACTATTATTATTCTCATAATTTTAAAAATATCATTAACATTAACATTTCATTCTAAATATTATTTTTGTATAGTTTTTTATTTGAAATACATTTTTTTATAAATATATGTATAAAAAAAATTCTAAAACTCAGGAGCACGTGACCCCCTCGGTACGTCTTTACATTTGCCCCTAACTACATGTATATTTGGTCATTTTGATTTTGTTGAGATTTTATGTCAAAATTTTAAAAATACCACTACTCTTGTTATTGATTTTGAACGACTCTAAAGTCAATGACTAAACAATAACAAATCACAAATTTTGACAATCAAAGAGGAACAATTGAAAGATTGTGAACAAAGATGTACATGAATATATATATTTTAAAGACCATTAGTATAATTTACCCTATAAAATATAAGTTGATAAAAATGAATCAAAATAAGTCGGTAGTTTAAAAAAAATTAATAATTAAAAAATACAAAAAAAAAATAATCGGAACCGAAAAACTCTAATATGTTTTTGGTTTATGAAGGCACGCAAGAAAGTTTATACTATATTATCGTATATCTCTAGTGACAAATTGTTTGCCAATCCTTTAGTATTAAAATGTCAAAATTTAACAATTTTGCTCCAATTCTGTAAATGTTTTTTTTTTAATTTTAATTATTTACTTTATAAAAGACCAACTATTAATTGAATTTGTAAACTCATTATAAGATATAGACAAGGTTCTTGTCAAATTTTGGTAGTCCATTGAAGAGTTATAGCTTCGGAATTCTAACAAATTTGACCTATGATAGCTTTTTAGTTGCTACTAAGGTCTCATTTAACAATATTACTTTTTAATTTAAAAATCATAAAATTATTAAAAAAAATTTAAAAATCAATCACTCATATCAAAAAGTCAAAGATTTTTATATTAAAAAGTTAAAAAGTCAAATATGCACTTACAAAGTCAACTTAAGTTTTTAGAATTTTTTAGAATGTTTGTAATAAAATGACTAAAAATTTAGGCGCCGTTCAATTTAGTTTTAGAATCATAATTTGAGCGTAAAGTTGTGATTCAAGTAGGGAGTTGTGAGTTAAGTTTTAAAAAGAGAAAATTTGTTTGGTTATTAGTTTTGAAAATAGGTTTGAGTTTTTGAATTTTGGATTTGAAAAGAGTTTTGAGTTTTGAAAAAAAGTTTGAATTGTATTTTAAGTTTTGAGTTTTGAGTTTTTGAATTTATTTTTTAAAATATTTTAAAATGTTTAATTTTTATTTTAAATATATAATTTTTATTTTAAATATTTTTAATTTTATTAATTTTAAATATTTTACTTGATTTTTTAAATATTTTATTTTTTAATATTTTAAACTCAAAACACAATTCTACACTCAGATCATAACCAAATACAAAAACTCAAAACTCAATTCAAAAATTATTTTCAAAACTCATAACCAAACACATAAACTCAAAACTCAATTCAAAAATTCTTTTCAATAATCAATCTCTTTTCAAAACTTTTTTCAAAATTCTATTAAAAAAATTAAAAAATATATTTTTTATTTTATTCTTTAAAATTATTTTTTATTTAATATTTTTTTGAAAAAATATTTTTTCAAAATATTTTTTTATTTTTTTGAAAAATATTTTTTGTTATTTTTTTTAAGTATTGGCCAAATAATTTATTATGATTTAGATATATATGGCAATCCATTTTTTAAAAAAAAATTTAAAAAATTAAATATTTTAAAAAAAGTAAAAAGAAGTTTAAAAAATATTTAAAATATTTATAAAATAAATAAAATATTTAAAATAAAAATTCTATATTTAAAATAAAAAATAATTTTAATTTTTTTTTAAATGTTTAAAAAAATAAAACTCAAATATTTTAAAAAAATATACAGCGCACAATTGTATAAAATACAGTGCACATTAAAAAAATACAATTCAAAAACTCTTTTCAAAACTCATAACCAAATAAATTTTCTCTTTTGAAAACGTAACTTTACACTCAAATCAAATCATGATTCTAAAAATAATTTTAAAAAATAAAATAAAAAATACTTTTTGAATTTCTTTTTATATTTTATTTTTAAAGTAAAGTTTTAAAAAGAGTTTGGTTATAAGTTTTAAGAAGAATTTTGAATTGAGTTTTGAATTATGTGTTTAGTTATGAGTTGTGAAAATAGTTTTTAGATTAAGTGCCATTTTGGACAAAATGTCCAAAAACGTGGCTGCCAAAAACGCAACAAAATCCTTTTGGGAAGTGCCAAAAACGCAGCCCTAAAATTACAAATTAGGGCCTATGAAAAAAAATGAAAAAATAAATCTCTTATGTTGGGTAAGGATATTTTGGTCATTTTAATTTGATTTGACACCATAAATAAATATTAAACTAAAAAGCAAAAAGACAATTTTTTACTAACTTCCCAAATCACTTCTAAAAAAGCCAAAAAGCTTGGTAAAAAACCAAAAGTCAACTTTTTACCAACTTCTCAAAACAACCCTAAGTTTTAAGTTGTGTGTTTGGTTATAAGTATTGAAAAGAGTTTTGAATTGAGTTTTAAATTGTGTATTTAGATATGAGTTTTGAAAATAAATTTTAAATTGAGTTTTGAATAATGTGTTTAATTATAAATTTTGAAAAGAATTTTAAATTTTTTTAATTAAAATCACAATTCTAAAAGGGAACCAAACAGGACCTTAGACATTAAAAAGTTCACTCGGTCAAAAGTGGTGTCAAATTTTCAGGTGTTAAATTCTTGGGCAAATTAAGGTTGTGTTTGGTTTGCCTTTAGAATCGTTATTTTAAAAGCAAAATTTTCAAATTATTTTTTAAAATTCATAACTCAACACACAATTTAAAATTACTCAAAATTCAATTTAAAAATTAAATTCAAAGCTTATAACTAAATACACAATTCAAAACTCAATTCAATTTTTTTTTTTAAAAACTAAAAACCGAACTATTTTCAAAACTCTATTTTAAAAGAATATATTCAAAAATAATATTTTTTATTTTGTTTTTTAAAATTATTTTTATAATCATGATTTAAGTGTGTAGTCGTGTTTTGAGTTATGAGTTATGAGTTATGAGTTTTGAAAACAGAAAATTTATTTGGTTATAAGTTTTGAAAACAGTTTTAAGTTGTATTTTGAGTTTTTTTGAATTTATTTTTTTAGGATAAATATTTTATATTTTAAATATTTATTTATTTATTTTAATGTGCACTATATTTCATACATGTATGTACTGTATTTTTTTTAATATTAAAAAATTATTGTTTATTTTAAATATATAATTTTTATTTTTTTATTTTAAATATTTTATTTTATTTATAAATATATTTTTAAATATTTTAATTTTTTTGTTATGAGTTAAGTATGATTCGAGTGTAGAGTTTTGAAAGTAATATGGAGTTTCGAGCTATATGTTTGGTTATGAGTTTTGAAAATAATTTATAACTTGTATTTTGAGTTATGTGTTTGGTTACAATTTGAGTGTGAAGTTTTGTTTTGAATTTAAAATATTAAAATTAAAATATTTACAAAATAAAATAAAATATTAAAAATTTAAAAAATTAAATAAAAATTATGTAATTAAAATAAATAAATAAACATTTTAATAAATTTTTTTTAATATTTTAAAAAAGTAAATCCAAAAAATTCAAAATACAACTCAAAATTCAAAAACTCAAAACTCAAAATACAAGTCAAAATTATTTTCAAAATTCAAAACTTTTTTCAAAATTCAAAAACTTTTTTCAAAACTCATCACCAAACAAATTTATCTTTTTAAAACTCAACTCACAATTCCACACTCAAATCACAATTCCAAAAAGAGAATCACAATTCCAAAACTAAATCAAATGCGACTTAAATTTTCACCTTCCAATTTTTATTTGAATTCTATTAGGCCATTACTTTTTAATTCTTTTTAGTCTTGTACTTTTTGATCCCTTACTTTCTAATTGAAACACTTAAAACTTACATTTCATGTCATATTTTACTATGGAAAATGTTTGAGACCCCCACAAAAAAAAGACCCTCATGGCCTCCATTGATGTATTTACCATTAACGTGATTGAATTTTTTTTTTTTTTTTAGTTATGTCTGATAGTAACATGAATGGTTTAGATCATTGTAGGAGTTGTGGGATTGTGTTTTGTTGGGGTCTCTATCATTACTGTTTCACTATTCTGATAACTTTCGTCACAAAAACCTTGCACGTGACATGTGCATGGCCTATACAACTTCGTTCTCACTAGAAGCTAGATAAATGCCTAGGAAGTATAAAATTAGGGTATGAATAGTGGGGAGACAAAAACAGAAACAGAGGAAGACAAACAAAACTTGTAGTGAGAGTGGAAAAGGAAGAAAATAGAGCTATCAACAGAGACAGAGTGAGAACAAAAACTGTCCTACCATGAAAGGGGAGGTATAATGAGAGCATGTATATTTGTATATTTTGTTGATTAACTATAAAAAATATGGAATAAATTTGTATATTTTGTTGATTAATGCAATGTATTTTGATTTATCTTGGTTTAATTAAAATAAACTAGTTAAAAATAACTTTTAAAAAAATTATATTAACAATAATTAAAGAGTGATTTGGTCTCTCAGACTAGACTTCTAGAGATTGTTGTGACAGCTCAAATGGAACCAAAAAAAAAAAATATTTAACATCTCGAATATAACTGTGTGGCATCAGTATCAAATATCAAATTTTAATATAAGAGTTGTATAAAATTAATGTAAAAGCATAAATTTGGTAAGCATTTCAAATATCACCACTTTTTACAAAATTTTACCGTGTTGAAAATCTTAAGTTGCGTTTGGTAAAACTTTCTAACTATGATTTAAGAGTAGGAGTTGTATTTTAAGTTTGTGAGTTTTGGAATTATAATTTGAGTGTGGAAAATTTGTTTCGTGAAAGAGTTTAGAAAAGAGTTTTGAAAAGAATTTTGAATTGAGTAGGAAATTTTTGATGTGACATTGATACAAAAACTTATAACTCATAACCAAATATATAACTCAAAATTCTATTAAAACAAATTAATTTTTTTTAAAAATTCGGAATATATTTTTTTCGAATATATAAAAATTAAAATACGTCAATTGCAAAAAAAAAAATGTCTTATTCCGTCAACGACCGTGTGGACGACTGATTAGGCCAAATTTTTTTTTAAAAAAATTGAAAATCACGCTCACGCACAGAGTTTTCTGCAGAGTTGTGGAAAATTAATTCCAAAGCTCTATCCAAACATCATATTGAAACGTGAGGGTAAAATCAACGTTTGGAAATCGTTCCAAACACAAGGTAGTGATTATACACATGTAAGTACAACTATTCGGATATGATCATTATAAAATTTGAAAACTGTTATATGCAGTAATTTAAAAATAGAAAAAAAATGTAACAAAACGTCAAAATGATACTCAAAATAAATCTTCGTTTGATATTGACTTTTTTAGTCTTATTTGATTTTGTTTTTTTGACTTTTATGAGAGAAAAAATATAATAATTATAGTTTGAATATGATATTTTATCTTATTGATTTACGTAATTAATTTTATCTCTTTGTATTTTTTTAACTAAAAATCAAATGCCAAACGAAGCAAGTTGCAAACTTCATATAATAATATAAATATCAAATTTCGGTTTGTCGCCAGCTTACCCAATTTTTTACAGATTTAAAATTAATTTCTAAGCTCTCGTAAATTCTCTAATTTTTTGAAAATTTGAAATTAATCTTTAAACTCACGTAGATTCAGATTGAGCAGAATCTATAGTAATTTATTTATTTTTTGGGGTCAGCTTGGAAATAATGGGCTCATCCAGACATGCTTATAATTTTTTTACACATATTATTATATATTTGTATGTATATTAGCAACATCGGTTGCAGGTAGTGGCGGAGGTATGAAGGGATCAGAAGGGCGCGTGCCCTCCTAAATTTTTGCATTTTTTTTTTCATATAAGGAAAATAATTAATAAATGAAAATTTTATATAGAAATAACATTTAGAATAATTTCTTAATGACATTTTTTAAATTACGAAAGTAATGATGGTTGTTTTGATTGAAAATGAACTACAACAAATCACATTATTATGTATGAAATTTTTTTTTAAAAAAATAGTGTAATAGTGATATCAAATCATCAGTTATATGTAAACATAGTTAACTCCACTCTTAAAAATGAGACATTATTGAATTATTAATTATATTTGACAAGTGGGATTGACCTTCTATGTGTTATTTTAGGAAATTTTTTTTTAAGGTCCTTGATATTAAGATTTTATAAAATAAAAGATATACAATATTTTCATAATAGTTAAAGTCCCTCAACATTTTCACAAAAAAAATTCAAATCAGAAAAATTTCGGCTCTGACTTAGAGAAATTTCAATTTTCATAGAGAAATTTTAAAACTTCTCTGGTACGATCACAGAGAAATTTTGCCCGATTCAAAGAAATTTCAATGATTTCACAAAAAACTTTTGAAATTTCTCTATGATTTTACCAGAGGAATTTTGAAATTTCTATGTGAAAATTGAAATTTCTCTGAGTCGGGCAAAATTTCTTTGAGTCAGGAAAAATTTCTCTGAGTCAAATTTTTTCTATGAAAAATATTGAGAGACCTTAGCTAATAAAAAAAAAACATCTTGGATCTTTTCTACTATACAAAGTTGGAGAGAGATGTTTCACTAATTTTTCTATTATTTTACTATTGGTTAATGATACCATATATCGATGATGATGTGGCATCACTATTATTTATATATTATTATATAATCTATCATAAGACATAGGCAATGTTTGGGAAGAGCTCATGGGCTCAATGAGCCATGTAAGGACAAAAAAGGCTCAAAAGCCCACTAAATGACAAAACCAACAATCTTGTTTTGCAATCTTCAACTCTAACCTCCAATTCACAAAACTACCCCTCATCAAAAAAATAAAAATGCGGCAGCAGCCAAAAAAAAAAAATATAAAAAAAAATATTTTTTTTGTTTTTTGTTAAAATATTTTATAAAAATAAATTCAAACTCTATTTTATAAAAATAGTTTTAAATATTTTAATTTTTTGTTATGTGTTTTTGTTATAATTTGAGTGTAGAGTTGTGAAAGTAGTATGGAGTTTTAAGTTATGTGTTTGGTTATGAGTTTTAAAAATAATTTATTATGTGAGTTTTATTTAAATTACAAAAAATTTTTTGCCTTAAAATAATTTTTTGTATATTTATTTTAATTTTTTTCTATTGACAGAATTTTGAGATTATTTACATTATTTAAATACATAAAATAAAGTTAAAATAAATATAAATTTTAAAACGCAAATTAAATTATTATTATTATTAAAATAATATTAAAATTAAAGTATTATAAAAAAACACAAATTAAATTATTATTAAAATTAAATATTTAAAATTAAATTAAAATTAAATTATTATAAATTAAAATTAAATTATTTAAAATAAAATAAAAACATAAATTAATAACATTAATAACATTTTAAAATAATTTACAAATTAAAAAAATAATAACATTTTAACTTAATAAAAACGGCAAAACACGTAAATTACAAATGAAAAAACGTCAAAACCGTAAAATAGTAATTAATTAAAAAAATGGCAAATTAAAAAAAATTATTATAAAAAAACGTCAAAACCGTAAAATAGTAATTAATTAAAAAAATGGCAAATTAAAAAAAATTATTATAAAAAAAACGACAAAACCGTAAATTAGTAATTAATAAAAAAAATTGACAAATTTAAAAAATTTATTCTAAAAAAACCGACAAAACCGTAAATTAGTAATTAATAAAAAAATGACAAATTAAAAAATCTATATATATTTTACCCAAAAAAGCCAAAATAAAACCCAAAATAATAAAATAATAAAATTTAAAAAAACTACGCCAAAGCCAAAAAAAAATAAATTAACAAATTATTTTAACAAAAGAAGGCAAATAAAACGAAAATTAAAAAAAAACAAAATAATACGGCAAATCCAAACAACAAATAAAATAAATAAATAAATATTTTATCAAAATAAAATAAAACCCAAAATAAAAAAAACATTACAAAAACGCCCATACATGCCACAAATTTAAAATAAATAAAAAAAAAATAAATAAAGCAAAATTCGGGAAAACCACACCCAAAAAAAAAAAAAAAATTAAACCAAACAAAAGTTATCAAAAGGGCAGTTTGGTAATTTCAGTGGATGACACCTCACCAAAAAGCCAAAAAAGCCAAAAAGCCAAAAAGCCCTTCCCAAACCAGGTTTTTGAGCCCCAGGCTCATATAGCCAAAAAAGCCAAAAAGCCAAAAAGCCAGCCCACTTCCCAAACGGAAGCTAAGACTCTTTTGTATTGCTTATAATATACCAATTATAAGTAACACCATATATTTTCAATTTTGATTTTGATTTTTCACAGGGTCAATTCTAAAAACAAAATTTTAAAAACTTTTATATTTGTGCTTAATATTAATTTAAAAATTATTATCTTTTGTTATTGATTATGAGAAAAATAAAAATAAAAATTTTAATTAACAAATGCTCATTCTGAATTATTTTTCTGGCTCCGCCATTGATTGCAGGCTGTGGCTAGGAGGACCCATAGCCCTTGCATTCATTTTGTGTGACGCCCCAAGATTTGAGGACATCATAACAAGATTTAGAACTTAAAATCAATTTTGTTAATAACTAACCCCTCATCAATGTTGTCACCAATATTACTAGCATTAATTAACAACCCATAAATTAAAAATTCTTAAATTACAACTCCAATAAAAACTTAAAACTTAGTCTTAGTACATAAAAACAACACAAATATAACAAAAAAAAAAAAAAAAAAAACTAGAAACTTAGAAAAATGGTTCATGAATCTTGGGCACTCTTCAAGCTAATCAAGGCTGAGTATCGCCTTGCAAGGCCTTTGTGTTTCCTTTGGTTTCTTCGGTACCTGGCATAAAACGCCAGGGTAACGGGAATGTCAGTGAGCGACGAGCTCAATAAGATACTACAACCCGAAAATACCCACCCCGATAATAATACTCACAATTTATGAATAATGTGTAGTAGTAGAATAACAAGTAATATTTAGTAAGTATAAAATGAATGTTATTAGTTGAAATAATAACCATAGATAATAATAAATCAAATAAACAAATATAACAAACGGAAGCAGTATTTCATCATAAGTAATATGCCCACCCTTCTTTTTAATGTTTCATAGATTTAGTTTATCAGATAAATTTAAGTGACTCCCCGCGAAGTACTATTTCCACTCAACTGCTAAGCAATGGCCACGGACAATTCTGACTTCTCCTTGGTCAAATGTTCAAATGTTACTTACTGTAACTACCAATGATGCTCACGCACCGGGGTTACATACCTGAGTCGTGACATCACGGTCTGCCCCAAGGGAACGATCTATGTTGTAACACCCGCATCACCAACCCTATATCGCCTACACTGATAAGAGCCGAAATGTATTCTCGTGCCATGTTAGGGTTCGCAACACACTTGCGTAAGATTCTAAACCGGGCTCACCCCATCACTTTTAAATTTTAATGTATCATTGGTTAAATTTCGTATTTCTTTACTTGTTGAAATATTCACAATAATTTGACATTTAATTACTAATAATGTTATACCAACTCATTAAAATTTCTAACATAAAATATTACATATGTCACAATAATAAATAATTGTACAAAATTTAAATAAACAATTTATTTAAACCATGGTATGAAATAATAATTTAGATGCCAATAAATCATAGTTACACACATGCATGGATTTTTAATCTACAAGATTAGACTAGCACAATATTAAATTTTTTAGTCCAAACAAACAATTGAAAAGATAATTTTTTTGATTCCTTTTTAATCCGCTAGAATTTTCAAAATGCATAACTCGTAATTAAAATTATAAATAAATTACTTATACAACTCTAAAATTCATATAAATCTACAGAATACTCAATAAACATGTTATGGTCATTTTTCAGAAAGTATTTTCCAAAAATAAATTATAAATAATTCTGAAAAATTCCAAGAAAATTTATGACACAGATTTATCACATTTTCTTAAATTAATTCTGTACTTAAATTTATAAATCAATTCCATAATCTAAAAATTTATTACGAAACTAGACTTCTCAAATTTCATTTTATGTTTAGAAATTACCAGATTTGGTTTAATATAAAATTTTTAATGATTTTTTAAACACATAGTAAAATCTGCTTATACCTCTAGATTTGGTTAAAAATCTGTATAAATTCATGCAAAATTCCATAATTGTTGTAAAAATTCATGGATGAAGTATAAATCATTATAAACAACTTTGTAGAGAAATCATCTTCAAATTGTGAGTATAAAATTGTCTAAAAGTTAGTACAAATTTTCTAGCAGATTCAAGGACCAAATAAATTCTTCAATCCTCTCTTTAATGGTATAAACTACACATGCAAGCCTATTTTCACAATAATACCTTGACTTTAAAACTATCAATATTTTCAAATATTTGATATACACATCACAAAATTTACATACATATATAAAAATTTCTATCTATAAATTAGTCATTTTATCATATGAATATAATCTGAAAATTTCAACAATTAAAAAAAATGAGAGGATTGAGAGGATTTTCTTACTTAATAATAGGATGATGAAATGGTAGAAAATTGTAGCTTCCTTAATCCCCCACTCTTCTTCTTCTCCTACTGCTTTGTTGCTCACATAATTTTCTTTTCTTCTCTTCTCTTCTTCAATTAAGGCATGCATGTATATATATACAATGCATGGATTCCTTTGCTGAGCACCCTCTCTCTCTCTCTCTCTCTCTCTCTCTCTCTCTCTCTCTCTTTTTCCTCTTTCTCTTCATTCTATCCAACCTTCCCATTTCGAAGAGGCATAAAGGGACTTTCCTTTCCTATACTAACATGTAATTAAACATGTGGAAAGTTGCCACCAAAAATCTGCAAGGTTTGATTCTTTTTGTGTGTGTGTGTGTATTTGTGTATTTGTGTGGGTTTCTTAAAATTGATATACTAAGATTTTTATCTAAGGTATTTAGTAAGAATAATTATCATATTGAATCCTAATTAAAATAATTTATAAACAACAAATATTGAACACCCACATAATTATTATTCTTAATAATGTTTTTGTTAGTGATTGAATTGTGTTAATTTAAAATTAACTTTTACACTAATATATATTTCAGATAGACTCTGGATAAAATTAATTAATTAATTTATTTATTTATTTTTAAGAATAATTAAATGTGGTTTTCACAATCTACCCTCCTAAAAAAAAATTTCGTTCTCGAAATTAATTTGTACCTTTAGACTTGAAAAGCTTAGGGTAATTGGCACATATCATATCTTCTTGTTCCCACATTGACTCTTCCGTCCCACGATGTCTCTAAAGAACTCGAACCAATGGTATGGTTTTACCTCGTAATTCCTTCTCGCAACGATCTAAAATTTTGACAGACTTCTCTTCAAATGTCGCATCTTCATCAAGATTAATTTCCTTCCAATTGATGATGTGAAAAGGGTGTGGCTCGTATTTCCGTAGCATAGAGATGTGGAAAACATTATGTACTCCAGCTACGAATTCATAGTGGCCGTAACGGGTTCGAAACGCAGTCTTAAGAATATCTTCCTCCTGAACACGCAATTGGTGATACCTAGACCTGCAGTCTATCTTTGAGAAATACTTTGCCCCTCTAAGCTGATCGAAAAGGTCATCAATCCTAGGTAGTGGATACCGATTCTTAATGATGAGTCTATTGAGTTGTCAGTAATCAATGCATAACCTAAGTGTCTCATCTTTCTTTTTAGCAAATAAGGTCGATGCTCCCTACGGGGACGTGCTTGGCCTTATAAATTCCTTGTCCAATAATTCCTGCAACTGTGTCTTTAGCTCTCTCAATTCAGCTGGTGCCATATAATGTGGTGCCATTAAGATCGGTGATGTACCAGGTTGTAATTCAATGGTAAAGTCTACTTCTCGCTTTGGGAGTAGCCCTAGTAATTCCTCTAGGAACATATCAGCATACTCGCATACCACACGAGGTAACCCTAATTCTATATGATCTTTATCTTCCAGAACTAAGCTAGCTAGCCACCCAACTAGGTGATCGTGCCACTTTGAATTTCCAAGTGTCAGTGATAGGGAATCTTGTCAATCCCCCTTAAATTGGAATCGCATTCCGTCCTGAGAGTAAACAGTCACCGTCTTTCGATAGCAATCAATAGTGGCTCTATGGGTTGATAACCAGTCCATTCCTAGGATAACGTCAAAGTTTGACATTTCCATGACTTGTAGGTCGCAAGTTAAACGTAAACTAGAAACTCCTAGTTCACATGATTTGCATACGAGATCTACTTGAGTTTGACCTCCTAGCGGTGAAGCCACACTCATAGGCGTTTCTAATCATTCAGGCTCTAATCCCAAAGTTACAACACATAAAGTAGATATGAAAGAATGTGATGCTCCATAATCAAACAAGACTTGTACGCAAGAGTTCATAAGGATGAGTATATCTTGAATCACTGAAGGATTTCCATTGTCTTCTCCTTCTTGGAGTGCAAAGACTCTCCTGGTGGCACCCCGATTTTGGTACCCAAGGTTTTCTTGCATTGGCACCTCCTGATTGTTGAGTCCTCGATTGTCCCACATTCCGATTAGCTGGCGGTTGGCCTCTGCTGGATTGGGAATTTTGTACAGCTCGTGTTCCCTGAGTTGGCACGCATTTGTTTCGTTGAGTGGCTCCTCCTTGATTGATGTAGTAGCCTAACCTTTGAGGACATTTATTCCTGAAGTGCCCTTTTTGGCCACACTCGTAGCACCTTCTAGCCCCTTCCCTATTACGCTGTTCAGGATTATATCCTTGTTGTTGTTGTGACCCCCTAGCATAAGGTACTGAGGCCGCAGGGGTCCTATTGTTCCTTAAGGGTCCTCCACATCTTAGCTGGTTGGCTCTAGACTGCTGACCTTGGGTCTTTACAGTGTCCATCTTTTCTCTCTCTAAGATAAGAGCCCTATCTATTACCTGTGCATAAGTAGGTAATTGCACTGCAACCAGCTTGTCTCGGATCCCCGAGTCGAGTCCCTACTCAAAGCGCTTTACCTTATCTGTTTCATTTGCCATTATAGCTGTGGCATAGCGAGAAAGGGCCTCAAATCGATTGGCATACTGTGTCACAGTCATGCCTCTTTGTTTCAGTTGGAGAAATTCTTGGATCATCTCCTGCCTTACTGAGTTTGGAAAGTACTTTTCCATAAACAATTCCTCGAACTATCTCCAAGAAAGGTCTGCCACCTGACGGCTTTCCTTAATCATTGTCTACCAGAAATCAGCCTCCCCGTCGAAGAGAAATGAAGCGAGGGACACTTGGTCCTGCTCGTTCTGAATCTCTAGCGTCTCCAATATTTTCTTCACTTGCCTTATCCATGCATGACAGTATGGATTGGGTTCTCGAAAAAATTTATGGGGCCTGAGTTTTTGAAATTTCGCTATTAATTATGCTTTGTTGTTTTCATGACTGGGTTGGTTTCTTAGTTCATTAGTAATTGGCCGAACGAAATTCAAGATGTCACTGTTGTTGTTGCCGTTGTTACTGTCATTGTATCTATTTGCTTTACATCTTCTTGTTATTTTCTATACAAAGTTTATTATTGTTACACCATTTATTTATTTATTTATTTATTATTATTTTATTTTATTTTAGATAAACTGCAAGTAAAATAGTCTAACACACAAACTTATAAATACTAGGATTTCATTAATGATAATAAAAGATTAGTACATTCATAAAAGAAAGAAAGAGAGAAAAAAAAATTTTCATTCTACTGCATAACTGAGGAGATTTTCTTACCCCATTACTAATTACTGCAAGACTAGGCCTTTACAATGAGATTGCAACAAAATTGTTAAGCAACCTAGCCTACCCCTCTCCTATCCCTCTTAATTGAAGAGCCATGGATAGTGTTGATGCACCTGCTAGGCATACTCACAGCTCTCATCGTAAAGTCCGTAGTACCTCTAACGGACTAATAACCTAGGCCCTTCCCATTCCACGTGCTGGCTCAGAATCCTCACAGGGACCTCTTCGTAAGTGAGTGGGTCGCGGAAGTTCACCGTCCCATCCGTAGGGATGATATTTTTGCCTGGTGGGGCTACAAAGAAAATGTCCCACTGGTGGAAGAGGTTGGTGTAATTGTTGGCCAAGGCTGGTGGTAAAGGGTCGACCTCGTACATGATCCCAGCAAATTCCCAGACAACTCTTATAGGGCCCACGTATTTGTCATCCTCCCTTTAATGCTTCCACTCGCAAGGTATTATTGGTTGTAGCCTGACATACACCCTAAGTCCAACTGGGAATGCCACCCCCTGCGCCACATTTCCCGAGTTTGCCTCGTCTTCTTCGAAGGCATATTCTATGGAGGAGATGGGGTCCGACTCCACCTCGCTCTCTTCTTTTTCAGACTCTTCAGGGGGAAAGACGGTTAAGGGTTCCACAAAGTTTATTTCCACATCATCCTCCTCGTCCATTTCTTCCATCATTTCTTCTTCTGGATCCTCCTCCTCTGGTTCAGACTCGGAAATCTCTACCCATATTTCTGGATCGCTTAGTAATGGCTCCTCTTCTGGATCAGATTCTGGGTCTGAAAGCCAGTCGTTGTTGTGTGGTGGGCTCGACATCTTACAGAGGAAATACGACACTATTATATATTTGGTAAAGCTTTAGATCATAAAATGTTTTTAATTGAAGTGCAGTAAGAGACGTGTGCTTAAGTCTATCCAAGGTCTCAAGGGTTTCTAGACCTAAGCTCTGATACCATGTTGTGATATCCCAAGATTTGAGGACAAAATAATAAGATTTAGAACTTAAAATCAATTTTGTTAATAAATAACCCCTCATCAATGTTGTCATCAATATTACTAGCATTAATTAACAACCCAGAAATTAAAAAATTTTAAATTACAACTCTAATAAAAACTTAAAACTTAGTCTTAGTACATAAAAACAACACGAATATAACATAAAAAAAACTAGAAACTTAGAAAAATGGTTCATGGATCTTGCGCACTCTTCAAGCTATCCTAGACTGAGTGTCACCTTGCAAGGCCTCGGTGTTTCCTTCAGTTTCTTCGGTACCTGGCATAAAACACCAGGGCAACGGGAATGCCAGTGAGCGACGAGCTCAATAAGATACTACAACTCGAAAATACCTACCCGGATAATAATACTCACAATTTATGAATAATGTGAAGTAACAGAATAATAAGAAACATTTAGTAAGCATAAAAGGAATGTTATCAGTTGAAATAATAATAATAGATAATAATAAATCAAATAAAAAAATATAACAAACGGAAGCAGTATTTCATCATAAGGAATATGCCCATATTTTTTTTAAAAGTTTCATAGATTTAGTTTATCAGATAAATTTAAGTAACTCCTCGCGGAGTACTATTTCCACTCAGCCGCTAAGCAATGGTCACAGGCAATTCTGACTCCTCCTTGGTCAAATGTTCAAATGTTACTTACTGTAACTACTAATGATGCCCACGCACTAGAGTTACATACCTGAGTTGTGACATCACGATCTGCCCCAAGGGAACGGTCTATGTTGTGACACCTACACCACCAACCTTATATCGCCTACACCGATAAGAGCCGAAATACCTTTTTGTGCCATGTTAGGGTTCGCAACTCACTTGCACAAGATTATAAACCGGACTCACCCCATCACTTTTAAATTTTAATGTATCATTGGTTAAATTTCATGTTTCTTTACTTGTTGAGATATTCACAATAATTCAAGATTTAATTACTAGTAATGTTATACCAATTCATTAAAATTTCCAACATAAAATATTACATATGTCACACAATAATAAATAATCGTACAAAATTCAAATAAACAATTTATTTAAATCATGGTATGAAATAATAATTTAGATACCAATAAATCATAGTTACACACATGCATGAATTTTTAATCTATAAGATTAGACTAGCACAATGTTATACCAATTCCCTTTTGTTTGGTCAAAAGTCCACACTCTAAAATACTTTGTCCATAAGGATATGATTAGACAAAATGACCAAAGTACTCATGTATATATATACATTTTATACATGGTTTTTTTTTCTCAAACCCCTCTCTTTCTCTTCCTTATCCTCCTTCTCTCTCATCTCTTCTTCTATCTCTAGATCTAGGGTTTCGAAATCTCTTATCACAAACAAGAGAAAATGGCATTGGAATGGGTAGTTGTCGGTTACACTGCCGGAGCAAAGGCCATCACGGTCCTCCTTCTTATCCTTCATAGTGTCAATCGCCTACGGAAGGGCCTAATTGCCATAACTTCTCTTTGTCTATGATCTTTGTTAGTGAAAATAAGCTTCTGCTTCTTGGAGATTCTTGGATTTCTGCGTACTACTTCTCTTCGCCTTCAACATTCATCGTTTAATCTCCAATGATGATGAAGATGAAGATGATTGACAACTCAGTGAAGAGACTAAGTTGACCCCACAACCATTGTTAAATTCTTAAATCTGATTCATAGTTGTATATATATATGTATGTATGTGTAGATTAGTGTTTGTTTCGTTGGATTTGTTTTGTAGATCTGTGTAGATCAAACCTAAAGCTTCAAGATCGATGTACATGTCAGAAGCTCGTCACGTCTCAAACCGTCATAGCCAATGACGCTACCAAACCCTCTTTTTCCTTCTCATCTTCAGTTTTTCAAGCGGTGAGCCTCACTCTAGTAATACAAAAATAGAGAAAAGAGAAGATAAAGATGAAGATGATAAGTTTGAGTCTCTGATATGGTTAATCAATGATGATTTCTTCGAGGGTTTGGAGGAACAATCTGAAGATTTTCACATATGTCTCTGATCTCTCCTTTTCTTTTTTCTTTTTTTCAAAACAAATAATTTCTCTTTCTTTATAAAAATTGAACACATAATATTATTTTTTTGAATGGTCAACAAATAATACTATATTCTTTGATTTTATGTTCAACAGATAGGTTAAAAATAAGAAAAATAGGTTTAGGAAATTTCAACAGATTAGAAAAAAGGTTAGTGAATTGAATGATAAAATTTTTACATATATGAAAAATTGAATTGTAACACTTGTGTTCTTTAAGTCATTGGAAAGTGCATTTAATTTCATTACCCTTGTTATTTGGATCTTTGGGTTGCAGTATCATTATTTTGGTGGAGAAAAATTCGATTTAGACTTATTAGAATTGTTTGTCTATGGTTGGCTTTGTCAAAAAGTTTGTTGAGAACCTTGAAATTCTTGCTGAGATATCAACATTGGCCTTCATGGGGTTGACACCTGCCTTTCCGTTCTTTTCTCTAGTTATTTCTGTTTTTGGGTATCGACACTAGGGCTTTTGGGTGTTGACACCGTGAGAGCCGAGTGTTACATGTTGTGGTTTTACTTTTTGGTGTCAACACTAGGGCTTTTGGGTGTTGACACTTGACGAAAATTTCTAGATTTTTCAGTCACAATGAGGGCCTTATTTTTTGGGGTTTTGACTTAATCTTTGGGTTGACTTTAGGGCAAATACTCTACTTTTGACATATGCTATAAATAGACCCCAACCCACTCTTTTTCCTCACTTTTCTTCCTCTCCTCTTTTTGATTTTTCCTAAGTCATCTTCTCACCTTGTTCTTTTGAGATAAAGTGTAGAGTTTGTCAAGGGTTTCGTTCTAATCGGAGCAAATTGCCGTTTCGCTACCATCAACTTTTGGGGTTTTTCTTCTTTCATCCTTCTTGCTTTGAGGTAGGGGTTTTCTTAATGACTTGTATGTTCTTTAGCTTTATTATGTATTATTTTATAAAACAAAGATTGGAGAAAGCTAGGGCTTGCTTGATATATATATATATATATGCATAAAAATAGGGCTTCTCTTGGGTTTTTCTTGTTGATAAATAAATGTTATTTTGGTTAACTTGTGAATGAAACTTTGAGGGAGAACCATAATTTATTTTTTATTTTTTTATTATAAAAACCTAGTTTGACATTGAGGTTTTTGAAAAGAGAATTTGGTTGAGAATATTTATGAAACCTTTGGAAATGATGAGTATTGATTACTCCTTTTGAAATGTTGAGATTCATGAGATTCTTAAGGAGTATCGAATATTGATTGTTGAAATTTTGTAAAAATTATGATGGGTTTGGTTTTTGATATCATATTGGATTATATCATTGTTGTCATTCTTTAATTTTGAAATTAGAGATAATTGTTTTGGCTATCAATGGAAGATAGCATTGTCGTGTGATAGAAATTGCATGTGATTTAGGCAATAGATCTAATTTTACAAATCATGCATCTCATTGATCATGTCATGGTTTTGTGAACTTTTATTGTATCATGGAAATGATTTCTTTTGAGGAAGGTGTAAATAAAATGGTGAATTCGTGTAACGGGTGTAGTTGTGGATATTTACTTGCTTGGTCAGGTGCTAATTTCTTCTGATTAGAAGCCGGTAAAGTGGTATTTTGGTAGTGCTTGAAAGCCTACTTGCAGACACTAGCCCTGGGGATTTACAGCATTGTATTTACTGTCATATTTTCTATTTTAGAGACGTGTTTGAAATATGATTTTGAAACTCTCGTATGGCATTGTTTAAAAAGGGAAAACTCATGTTTTTGAGCATAACATTTCATATGCATCTCACCATATGACATTGTTAATATACATTATGTTGAGCTATCTCTACCGAACTTTATGCTCACCGTACGTGGTAACAACTTTCAAGTGTTGGCGATGTGTCTCTGCCAAGATGAGAGCTTGGAAGGATCGTGGAGCTTAAGACTCGTTTTGTATTGGTTTTCTTTTCTATTGTACAGCCTCGAGCTTTGTTGTATTAGCCTTTTGATCACTTTTGTTGTAACCAAGCAATATCTTGGGAACTTCAAGGTATAAACATGTATTTGTTTAAATGTTGTTTCTTATAGATCACATGTTATAGATTCATGTTCTTAGATCAATGAATGTATAATTACATATGATGCTATTTTGTATGACTCAAAGGATGTTTTTGAATAAAATACAATTTTGGACATGTTTCTTGCATCATAATAATTGAGATTTAGTAAGCTTCCGCATGTTTGATAAGAAATATAGTATGTAGTTGGGTATCTATATTTTGGGAGTGATAAAAAAAATAAAAAAATAAAAAACAACATATATATGAACAAATAAGAAAATATTTCAACAGATAGGTTAATAGAATTCAACAGATAAAGAAAAAATAGCTTTAAAAAATTCAACAGATAAGAAAATATTTGAACAGATAGTCAAAAAAATAAACAAATAAAATAATTCAACAGATAGGTTAAGGGATAAAATTAGAAAAAAAATATCCTCCAAAATAATAGATAGACTTCTTACCACAATATTTTACAAAGAGTGGACTTCTCACTAAAAAAATACCCATAGGACCTAATGTCTTAGACCCTCCTTACGTTAGATTTTTCAACAATTTTCACTATCTTTTTTCATTGTGTGAATAAAATTATGGATAATTTATAATCAATTCCCTTCAACTATGACTCATTTGCATTTTGCTCCAATAAACTTCAAAAAGTAAAAGTTAATCACCATGAATTATTATCTTGTTACACTTAGTATCTTTTATTAGGATTCTGACATATTTATTGATTTTTCTAGGACAATATACCCTTATTCTAGTGACCACATTTGCATTGTCTTCATTATTTTAGTGGTGAAGTACAAATGAGATCACCAAATAAAGGCATTATTGCCCTAAAAATTCAATAAATGTGTCATGTAATTTACATATGATATGATTTTGTGTAAATTCCTAACAAAATTCTAACAGAAAAGATAAATTGAAATAAAATAATACTTTGAGATGATTAACTGTTGAGTTTTGAAGTTCGGAGAACAAAATGTAAAGAGATCATAGTTTAAGGAGATTTACTGCAATTTATTCTATAATTATTTTTCATCCTCTCTGAATTTAAAACTAAAAGGACAAGACAGTTGATCTAGTGGTCTATATAGTTGTCACTAGGACAATGAGACGGTCCGAGATTCAGGATTCGAATTGATGGAGCGATTACGACCCTTTTGTTGCTGACACGCCTTCATTTTTTATTACCGAATAACATTACCATATCCATTAACATAAATCCATTTCCACTAAGAACATGCAGAACCATATATAAATTACATCCATAAATAAATGAAAGTCCTTTCAATTGTACATATATGGAATGCAACAGGAATTACATTTAAATGAAATGCCCTGTAGGTTCACATCTTTACATTAAATGTAAGGGTTTAACCCTTTTATAACAATGGTGTTCTGCCGAAGATCACTGATCTTGAATAATCTCTCAACTTGCACCTGAAAAATGATTAGCAATGTGGGATGAACATAAAGTTTAGTAGAGATCCCAACATGATCCTAAATAATAACAACATATAGATATCTATGATCATGAATACACCATGACGTGCAATATAAATAATGTGACAGTTTAATATTCAAAATATACTTATATAAGTATATTTTCTCCAAAAACATCCATTTGAACACCACAAGGTGTAAAACCATTTATTTTCTTTCCCATTTGTCCAGTTTAGTTCCAAAAACATTCATTCACAACATAATCTTGTTTCTTTTAACCTCCACATTAATATAAAAGAATTTTGTCTCCATTTCTGTTTTGAAAGCATATTCACATATACGAGTCATAACCCAATTCCATAACAAGATACCGAGAAACATACATTTCTAAATATAAATAACTGAATGTAATACATACTTCCATTTCCACCGCCTCACAGCATGGATGTCAAATAATGCAACCCACATAACACATAACACTTTTCCGGCCTCACCCAGAAGGGAACTATCACAACCCAAACCCGCCCCTAAAAGTTTGGCATCGTAACCGGCCAGTAATCCTAGATTACCACAGGCCTTCCTGAACAAAACATAAATAATCGGGGCTCGCGGAAGCGAAAACAAAACACTATAGTCCAAAGAGCTGTGCATTAACATGAACATACATTTACATGCCAAAAATGTTAATTTACCCACTAACTTTACATAACATATATCAAAAGATCATATACGTCACATAGGCAAAAGCCACAGATACAACCAAACATGACTCGCAAAACGGCCTTCCAGGCCTAGCCCCAGCTCGGAGGCACCAAAACACCGGGTAGGCTTCAAAACGGCGGCTCGATCAAAACTCCGCCTAGGCTTGACTCTCCGAATGCTCACTTATAAATACATATATACAATAGTGAGCTAAAGCCCAGCAAGTAACATTAAAGTAAAGGGTTAGTGAACGAATTCCACATTTCATATAACCTTAAAACAAATCATTCATAAACATAATCATCTCATATCAGCACATACATAATGGCATACTCCATAGAACATAACATTTGTCGTCCAACGACTAGAGTAACTAGTCCCGGACACCGATTAACCACATACCGAGATCTCATAAACTGGTCCACTTAGGACTATCTATAGATGCCATACTAGATTCGCAAACTGGACATTCGTTCACAGAAAACATTTATCATATCAAAACCATAGCATAACGTAGCACTTTTTAACATAGATCATACTAACATATCTTTACAGAAATGTTACTCACAGTGGGTTTCCAAAACCGGTTGCACAGCCTTCGAGGTTCAACCTACACATACAAACATTAAAGCATGATCTCTACACATAGAATAAGCACATACTCTTAATGATGCTATCATCTCGTAACCTCATTATCATGACTTAATTAAGGCCTAGGGATGCCTAAAATGAAATGAGAATGCCAAAACATGCATTGAAACACTTTGTGAAATTTCAGAAAAATAGGTCCTCGCTCGAGCGGAAAAACCCACGCTCGAGCGATCAAAATCTTGAGAAAATCTCGATGTGCGAAATTCACGCCGAAAAGAAACCCCGGCCGAAGGACAAAGAAGGTCTGGGTGAAAAACCAGTGCAAAAATCTGCTAAACCGTGGGTCTCTCTTTTGCAAAATCCACTTCCAAAATCATAAAATTCAAGGCTTAAACACTTGAAAACAACTTGATTAAAGCTTCATAACTTCCAAATAAAAATTCAAGATGAAAACTCATAAAACATGCTCATAAAAGCTTCATGTCTTAAAACCATGGAGTTTCCCTCTCAAAATGAGAATCATGCAAAGAAAACATGATTTAAAACATGAATTTCATGATCTTTACCATATATACTCACAAATGATCTCAAGATACAAATATTACACAAATTTCATGAACTCATGCAAGAATCTTGAGTTTACATGCTAGATGCCAAGAATCAACAATCAATTTCATGAAAATCTTACCTTAGATGGCGAATTGGAGAAGTTAGCTTGTTTCTCCCTTTTTCTTCTATCTTCTTTCCCTTGGTTTCTCTCTTCCACGAATTCACTCTCTCTCTTTCTCTTAGATATTTTCTTTCTTTTGTTTTGAGTCAAAACATGGTCAACATCCTTATCTATATATATCATTTATATATATATTTGTGCCATAACCTTGAGCCAAACAAGGCTTAACGAATCAGACGAAATTCAGTCCCGAAGTTGTAATTCCAACAGATATTTTTCTACTTCAAACAAATAGTCTCTCATTAATTCAAATAAACACATAATTAATTATCGATAATTACGCCATACGATTTGGGGTCATTACAGGAACAACCCCAAGGTCACACTTTACCGGGTGCAAACCGAAAGGGAGAGGAACTTATCTCAAGGCGCTACGCTTTACCGGCCTTCCGAAGAGAAACATACCTCAAGATTACACTTTACCGAGTGCAAATCGAAAGGGAGAGGAACTTATCTCAAGGCGCTACGCTTTATCGGCTTAACCGGAGAGAAACGGACCTCCAAACAATATCACAACAAGCTAAACACACAAATGTTACGCTAGTGTAATACATACACGTAATCTATTCAATACAACAATGCTATCATTTATCGATGAGGAAGGACAAAACCTCTAACAGTTAGATATAAGACTCTTCCACAACAAATTCCACAATTTCAAAACATTAACATTTCTAATGAAATCATTTCACAACCAACCATTTTTCTTTTCTTTAATAATATCCAAATTGTTCTACACAACAACTTACTAGCACAATGCAACAGTAACCAAACAAGCACAATTAATTAGTCTTTAGCAACCAAGGCACTAATTTATTCACACAACGCATAACTCACCCATTATCCAACTTTACCAAATTTATAATATTATACCCTTAATAACAATTTAGAGCTTTTCGCCACAATCAACATAGACATGATTAACTATCTCACAACATACCAAATCAATCAACAATCATACAATTTCAACTCTTAAAATTCAAACCCCAAATCCCTTTTCATGCTTTTGGAAAATCCCTCAACAAACATATTTTTAAATGAAATAAAGACTACCACATGTTTGTTTATAAAGAGGTATTGAAGAGGAGCAAAAGAATCCATACCTCTTGAAGCGAAAAGGAGACTACCTAAAATCACCAACGACGAAATGATGATTCACTCAGATTAAATGAATGCGCTCTCGTTTTGGTATATAGAATTAAAAATTTGAGCAAGGAATCTGTATAATTTGTAATTCGATTCGGTCCAATCCAATCCGATAGGTTTGGATTGGTTTTTTGAATTTGTGGTTCAGTTCTAGATTGTAAATTTAAAAATCTGTAGTTTACAAATCGATTTCGGATTGAAACTGATCCGAACTGTATACAAATTCTGACACCCCTAACTTTTGGGCATCATATATTAATATAAATAATTCAACATGGTTAAGTATTAAGCTCCGATATAATAGTTAAAGAATATGTTTCAAAGCTTAATCTTAATATAACCCCAAATGTTTGATTTCTTACACCAATCTCCGGACATTGTTACATTAATACATAAATTTTCATCAAAATAGATAAGAAAATGGGCAAGACAGGCCTTAATGGCCAGCCTAAGATGGTTCTAAGTGAAACATAGCTGAACTTCGGCATCTTCGACAAAATCTTCCCTGAGATTTTCTTTTTCTTCTTTACCTAGCATGAAACGCCGTGAGCTTCAAAGCCCAATAGGATACAAGAAACCCCAAAAAACTAGCCACTTCTTACAGTTTGAAAACTTATGCAATAACAACATAGTGTAGTTGATTAATAACATTTAAAAATATACAATCATCACAAAAAAGATAATAGCGTAGCAAAAACAACATATGTATATATATAGACATGATCCATCATGATATATTCACAATGCAAATGTTAGGTTATCATAGAGTTCATAATGTAATCTCATTTAATTGTAAATTCGGTAAGCCTATGGTGACTCCCCGTGGAGTGCCGTCCTACCCAGCCATTGACCCTAGCTAGGAACTATTATGCACCTCCTCTTGATCGCGAGGCACTGGACCTAAGGATGTTACGTGCTGAGTTAGATACTCAGGGCGTATCATCAGTAGTCTGTCTCAAGAGAACCGGCCTTCTAAAGGTACTCACTCTGTGTGAGACCCTCACTACCACCCTTATCCCAAAACCAAATCCGTGAGGTCAGAATACAATCCGGGCCATGTTAAGGCTTCGCAAGCTAAATAATCACATTTTCTTAAAACCAGGGCGTACCCTACATCTACAACATCAACATGCCTTTTCCTTGTATTCATCCGCATGTGCATGGTTCAAGACCACCCATTTCATTTTCTCCATATTATGGTTATAATAGCTCTCGATGAAAATACACATATCATGATTCATTCCAACTGAACAAGCATATTTAAGTGCATACAAGACGAAATATGTAAGAACAAGGCAGTATAAAAAGATTTTAAGCCATCACTAACTTGATTCCAGTTACGAGCGGTTTCTAGCAAATTGTCCCTTCATTAAAAATATAGACATGATAGTAAATGATATTTAAAAATTTTGATTTTTGGTGGAGTTATAGATATAGATTATTAAGTTGGGAACATTTTTGAACGGGCTCGAAGTTATTTGGCCACTAGAAGATGTCCAAATAAATTAAAAACAGTAGGTAGCTCCAGATTCGTCGTGTTTTTGAAAAACAGACATATCTCATCCATTACTTAATGAAATGAGTTGAAACTTGTGGCATTGGAAATATAACTTAAAAACCTCACATTGCTTATTTGAATCACTCAAAATTTCATTCTGTGGAAGAAAACTGTGGCCATGTAAAGTAGGCCTTACTGCTGTCTTAACAGCTGAGGTGAACATAAAGCATATATTTGGCTATAAAATAGTGTCAAATAATTTTTGCAGAATTCTCACATATAAATAAGACCCTAAAATAGTTCTAGTAGCTTCATATTTTCAAAATAATAAATGAGGGATTTATTTCATGGTTTTGAAGTGAGAACAAATTTTGCACAGTGCAGTTTCTGTTCGAATGAGCATTGGGTTCTCTTCCTTAGCTCCCTACTTAGGCTTCATTATTTATGGAGAGGTATTTTTTTTTCTTGCATTCGAGAGGTACTACAGGTTATGACAATAGAGCAAAGAGAATATAAAAATAATAACAAGAGATAAGACAAGTGAGTTCATCTAAGGCATGCAAGAGAGACCTCTTGTATTGAGTTTGTTCTTGTTTTCTTTATGTATTATAAGACATATCAGATTGTTTTGAGTTCATTTTCCAAAACTTAAAGAAGTGGAGTATTTCTAAGTATCCTACCTTAGTGAAGCTTTAAAGACTTTTCAAGTGATGAGTCCTTCTTCTCCTTCCTTCCTCCTCTCTTTCTTTCCTTTCTCTCTTTTCTTCCTCTCATTCTCTATTTTCTAGCTCCAGCCAAAAATTGTAAGTGGGGAGTTAGGGAAGCTTGTGTTTCATATATAGACTAAAATGAGAGTGAGATTTGGAGAAATTACTTGGTAAAAGAACCCATGCATGTATGGCCATTAGAGGATTATCTACCCAACAAGCACCCTTGTAACAACCCATCTCTTCACTCAAAGGTAAGAAAAAGCTGGTTAAGCATGGTAAGAGGGCTGCACTTTTGAGATGAATCTCTATATAAGACAAAATCAACCCTTCCCTATGAGGGTTGACTTGGCCGGCCTCCTTCTCCCTATTTTTAAAATTTTTACATATACACACTCATGACTAAGACAATCAAGTGTGGACAAAGTTCTAGATTGCCTTTAGAAGCCTCCTTATTCTAATTGTGAGGATTAGTGTTAATTAAGATTTAGTTTAATCAAAGCTTCTAAATAATGATTAATTTAAAGTGTACCAAACTTTTATATCTTATGCATTAAATTAGAATAACTCTTCAAGAAAAAGATAATTTTTATTTAATAAATTTGTTACAAAATTCCTGAGCCTTACACAAATAATTTATATTTATACTATACACCTTTCCACATAATATCATTTCTTATTCCATATAATAGGTAAACCCTAACCCTAATTCAACATATCACATGCTCCTCATCTCTCTCTCTCACATCTTTATCAAACTGTGTTCTCTTTCTCTCTGGTTTAATCTTAAATCCGATCAGTGGTAGTGGCTTGGTCTCTTTATCTATCTATCTATCTATCTCTCTCTCTTTCTCTCTCGGTGACACTGTTTGTTGGTTTCTTTCTCAGACTCAGTAAGCTCTTTCTCTTCTCTTTCTTAGACTGAGTTCTCTCTCTCTCTATTCTTGTGATTTCATCTTAGATCAGATCGGTGGTAGTGGCTTGGTCTCTGATTTTCCCCTTCCCTCTTTTGGCTGATTAGAAAATAAATGGAAGATAAGATTTTGTTTCATATATAGACAGTGAAATTATGTGATTTGAAACTTCAATTTAGTTTCTCTCTACTCATTCATCTTAACCTTTGTGTACTTTTAGATTTTGGGGTTTCTGCTTAAATTTTATTTTATCTTTGTTATGGGTTTGGGATTGTTGGAAAAGACCCAGATGGCTTTCTTTGTTTCTTTTCCCAAAGTAAGCTTTGATGTTTTGTTTGCTTTGTACTTCGTGAAAGTGTTTTGGGAATCTGCATTTTGGAACACTTTTGGTTGTTTTCACTGAAAATTTATACCCTTTCTTCAATTAATTTAGCCTATAGTATGTGTGTGGACCATATCATTTTTGTTATTGCTTTTGTGTGTGTGTTTAAGGCTTCTTATTAGTCTTATGTTTCATTGTTTTTTTTTGTTTTTTTGTTTGTTCAGAGTCCATCATATAGAAGACTATGGGGTCCAGTTAGGTAGCTCAAATATATATATCCACATGCAAATCCCAGAGGAAACTATAATGCATGTTAGATTTTGTGCATTTTGTTGCTCCTTGTTTGGATCTTGGAGTTGTTCAAGTTAGATCTTGAATTTCAATATTCAATTTATTGTTTTTGTTTGTTGCTTTTAAATGTTCTATTTTTTTTTTGTTATTTAATTATGTGATTTCGTAATTCTAAACCGATCCAATCCGTATTTAAACAGATTGGTTCGGATTGGTTCCACAATTTAAACGGATTGGATTGATTCCAATTTTTCAGGAACCGTAGATAAATGATTGATCCTGATTTTACCCTAATCCAGACCAATCAGGACCAATTCGGACCATGCTTACCCCTATATGGAACTAGGTGCCAAAGATGTTTAAAAATAGATGAAATCAAGGTTAAAGAGCTTGAAAACTCAAAAAATGGTGGAAAGAGAGAGAAGAGAAAGTGAAAAGTGAAAGAGATTTGACCAAAAAAATGACTTTTAAAGATTTGATTATGGGTAGACCGCTTAAGTGGTCAAAAGTGCGCTTGAACGGTGAATTGAGGCTTCCAGTATCTCAGACAATTTTGAAAAACAGAGTTGGAAGGGTCTATGGACCACTCGAGCGGTGAAACTTGCGCTGGATTGTTCTTGTGTCTCAATTGAAGCTTCGGAAGTAAGCTTTCTAATGGTTCTAACCTCACATCAAGATTCAAAGTGTGGAGAGAGAAAATGATAAAAGAGTGAAGACTATTCGGTAATCACTATTTGAATTTGGAGTTTTTGATCCAATCTCATCTAACCTCTATGATAACACCTCAACTAAGGCTTAAATATTAACTAGGAAGGTTCTCAATTATGATAATCAAATAACCAAATATAATTTCATTATACCAAGAAGTACAGAGTGTTACAGTTGCAATCCAAGTTACTAACATATTAACATCTATCATTTGCAAAAAAAATTTAAAACTAAAGAAGAAAAAGAAAAGCGTTTGGTTTGTTTTAAAAAAAATATTTCAACTTTTAAAAAATAAAAAAATTAATTTAATAAAAATAAATGTTAAAAAGATATTTTAAAAATTATTCTTGATCAACTAGAAGATAAAATTATACAATTCTCATATATTTTCTTCATTTATTTTTAATGTAAAATTCTATAATCTACTATAAAACTTTTTAAAATTTTATGTAATTTCTTTTCTATATCAAATCGATAAAATTGATAAAATCAAACCATAGTATGCGGTTTGTATCGGTTTCTTAATTATAAAAATCAAAAAAATCAATTCAATACTAAGTATATTCTTAATACCGGTCGAACTAAACCGTTTACGCCCTTGATCAAAACTTTGTCAAAATTGATTTTTCATCTAACCTTACCTTACCCTGGCAATGTTTGCTTCCTCTTGCCCTAATCCCACCATCCCAAACCCAAATCAAAATCGACCCATAAAAAAAACAAAACAAAAATATCAAATCATCAAGAGAGAAAAATACCACATTTACCAACACACATGAAATTAATTATTACCCAAATTAACCTCATCTATCTAATCTAATTCTCCTCCAATTTCCGATTATTGTCCTCCTTTCCCTTCTCTCTCTCCTCACTTTCTTTTCTTCGACATTGGACTTTCTCTTCCATCGTCGAACACAATACAACAATACACACACACACACACACATGTGAGATGGTTCTTTGGAGCTTCAATCTGTTTATCTCCAAAACCCATCTCTCTCTCTCCCCAAATTCTTCTTCTCTGTTTCTCACTCTACCCATACTTTCTCTCTCCAATCCCCTCACTTCATCTTGTTGATTTTCCAATGCAATCCCCTGATCTCCGATGTGACCCTTCCGTACACAATCCCAACCCTCCCGATCTCCCCACCATGCCCGACGAACCCTCCTCTCCGATCCACCCCCATGACCACGAACCCCAACAACATCACCAAAAACACTCCGAAAACAATCACAACATCGAAAACAAAAGTACCCACAATGGAATCAACAATATAGTGAGGAAGGAGCGACCTTCCAGGGCGTGCACGGCACGTGCTGCGGCGAGGTTGTATGCGGCGGAGGCTGCGGCGGCGGAGCGGAAGCAGAGGGCGGCCAGGAAGGACGGGGGGGGGGAGAAGCCGCCGGACCCACCCCGCCCCCCCCCGCCGCAATGTAAGATTGTAACGCCGCTGACGGTGGAGCCGCCGCCGTCTCAGTTGCCGAGGTGGAGTCTACGGTCGATGTGGGAATTGGGTTCAATTCTAAATTTCTTGAATGTGAGCTGAGAAAAAGTTTGAATCTTTGTTGTGGAATTTGGGTTTTTTGAGGTGGTGTAGGGCTTATGGATTGTGTTTTTGTAGGTTTTTAGGTCCTATTTGAATATTAAAGTTGAATTTTCAGCAGAGGAGTTTGAGACTGCTTTGATTACCCCAAACAACACTTTGGGTGATATACATATACCTTTGTTGAAGGTTGGTGCTCTATTTTGAAGAAATTACTTTGTGTTTTTCAAGTGACAAAACTAGTTTGCTGTGTGCAAATTGAGCTTTCCTTCTTTGCATTTTTGGGTTGAGAACTATAGGCATCATTTTATCACTGTTTTTTGAGGTATTTCTATTGCTTATGAAATCAAATGTTGCTTTATTTAACTTCTAAAACTGGGAACTGGAATTGTCATGGTACATTAATTCTCTTGAAAATCTAGTCTTTGATTTGTTTTTGTTTCCTTCGGTGAGTGTTTATCCACATTTTATTATTTTACAGTCAGAACAATGCCATTTTAGTTCTGTGCTGTTTTGTTTGGACGGCTGAACTATCCTGGAGATGTAATGAACTGCAGAACTACTGAGAAATAAATGTCCCTGTATGAGAATGTGATAATCTTTGAGTTTCATCGACATAGATATGAATATATTGAATGTATTCTAAATCTTGATGGTATTCACCTTTAGGTAAATGGAAATATGGAGTTTTCTTTAATTGTAGTCGAGTGTTGCTGCAATTCTTTTTTTGTTTTGCGAATTTAGATGTATGTTTTTAGTAATTCCCAAGCTTAGAATTAACTATTGATGATTATCAGTCCGAAATTGAGTCTGTAGAGTTGCTTCCACTCGTTCTGAATGAAGGCGCTAACCACAGTCTTTCTTCCTCTTTTAACTGTGTTGGTGGAGATCATAGAATGCTGAGAAACCCTCTGGCTTTCTTAGCTAATAAATTATTGATAGTTGCAAGACTAATTTCTGTACTGATGCTTTTGATCAGATGGGCTTCAGGTTATTTTGCAGTTTGTCTAAGCATATTTGGCTAAGTTGGTATGGGTGTCCTTCAATTATAGGGAATCCTGTTTGGTTGACTTTGGTATAGTGGAAAACTTAGTGTAAACATATTTCTTTTATTGCCTGCGAGCAAGATAATTTTATTATATATTGGTCAACTAGCTATGTGAACTTGAAAGACTTGAAAAAATTCCATGACATGAGATTTAATAGAGGATATTGGAAGTTGAATGATGGTCTCTACTCCTAAGGTGAGATGGACAAATCAGGGCACCAATTTTATCCACAAACCTGGCAAGTAAAAACTGCATTTTCTGTCTAAAGTTGGATTGAATCAAAGATACCTTTAGTTATCAACCCATATTGAGGCTGGAGTGAAAATTATATGTGGTGTGGGTCTTAGACTTGGGGACTTAATTGCGTGATACATAAGGTTTAAAAAGTTCTTTTGGGGGTTGAGATTGTTGTTATTGTTGTCAACTGTGTTTTGATCTGCTGACAAGAAATTTTATTTTCTATTTGGCTAACATGTTTCCCTGCAAAACTTGCTGACATGTAATTAGTATTTAATAATTCAAGTGGATTCAATCTTCTTTTGATGCGTGTCTTACATATGAATGGCAATTTACATCAATTTCACATTGCTGTAGGCAAGCAACAATGTTTCTATTGAAGGTTTCTTTCTTGCTTATGAGACTTAGAAGTTTGAACAACAGTTCTAACATAGATTGTCCAGTTATATAACTACAATTTTGAAAAGCAATAACCTTTATGTATTGAACGGACCAAATAGAAAATAATTTTATAGAATCTAAACCAAAGAAATTCAAAAGCTACGTGGTTGGAACTCTAAAAACTCTAATTTTGATGTTTGAAACATGCTACAGTTGAAATTACAATAAATATACAATGGAGATTGAAGAAGATTCTTTGACATAGGACGAGCGTGGAAGCACTCACCTACACTACAAGTAGTGGCCCCTAAATTGAATTAGGGCAGCAGGAGAAAGGCTTGATTAGGGTTGAATATCTTAGGTTTTTAAGGCTGAAAGATATATAGGGTTCGTTTGGTTTGAATTTCCCAAAAATTTTTGGGAAATTTTTTCTACAAATGAGTTTTCAGAAAAACTCAAACCAAACAAATTTTTCCAAAAAAATTTCCCAAAACTTGTAAACCAAACAAGTTTTCCAAACAAATCTCTCTCTCATACACATCAAATCAATCACTTTTTCCGAAACTCTTTCTCAAAATAATTTTCCAAAACATCTTTCCAAAAAAACCAAACCAAACAACTTTTCGTACTTTTTATCTCTCAAACTCATCTCCCAAACTCAAACCAAACATACCCATAATTTTTGGGGTAAGTACTTTATTACCAAAATCAAATATTACAATAAAGTTCAACGCACACACCGCTAGGTAACACATCATCAAAGGAGAGATTCTTAAAAGTCTAGCATAAGAGATTGGCCAAGAGACTAGGCAAAAGCAAACATGCCTGAAGGACCTGCAGAGTAGGCAACAAAACAAACATCAATCACTAGAGCCTAGCTAAAGAAACCCTATCTGAAGTGCATAATTAAACGCTAGCACCAAAAGATTACATTTGAAAAGCAACCACCAACAGTTATATGCCACACAATTGTGATACAATTTGTGATTTGGTTGTGCAATATATATATTTATAGCAGTGGTGATTTACTGCTGCAAGAAGCTTTGTTTATTAATTTTGTTTCATTTTCTACAGGCAATCCCTCCTGTTACTCGAATGGCCCTTGGACATAATACTTGGATTACTGTTCTATGCCGAAAGTTGAGAGATTGGTGGCATTGGGTAGCATGATTTCTGTGCTTTTTAAAGCTAATGCTGGACAGTGTTGCACATGAATTAGTTAACATGACTTTGGAACTTTATTGCAGGTAGCAGAAGGGGAGCTACCAATAGTTGCATCACATGGGTAAGCTATCTTGAATCTTTGTAAAATTCAAGTTTATGGACTTAATGCATATTTATGGGTTTATCTTGTTCATATGTTAGGGCTGAGATTGAAGCATATAATTCACTCGATCCTGGGGTTCGTGTGGTGATTTTGAAAGCCTTATGTGATATCCGAGTCGAGGTATTATCATTACCAAATAGTTGTTTACTTTTGAATACTTACTGCTCTTCCCAACTTTGTGCTGTGACAATATGCTAATGTGACTTCCATTTTAGCCCTAGATCATCCAAAAGTTTCTATATCAAGCTAATGTAAAGTTTGCATTGTTTAATGCAGAATGATATAAATAGGATCTATATATTTTATTTCTTTATTTATGCTTCCACTTCATCTAGCAGTATGATTTCACAATTTCTTCAAAACTTTTCTTTTGCATAACATAGCTAGAAATGTTTTTTTTTTTTTGGTTGCAGACATGCTTTATCGTCCTAGTACTTTGTAATTCTATTTTATTATTGTCATACGAAAGTGTATTATATGTAATTTTTCAAAATTTACAATGCCAACCGTAATACTATAACTGTCAAATTATTTGCCATTAGTTATGTTTTCTTGTCTTTAAAAATAAAATAAAATACAAAGATATGTTTTAGTAATAAATGATCTGAGTGCTAAGGTAATGATGGATTTGAAGCATATAACAGAAGAATTGGAAATAATTGTCTTATTTTGCAGCAAGAAGATATTCGGAACTATATAGATGACTCAATCAAACATGGTGTTCAACTTTCAGCATTCCGTAAGGAACGTGTTGGGGGTGATTCTTATGGAATCTTGTATTGGTAAGATAGTTGTGCTTTTGTTGTGGATTTTGACTGGTTGTTGAAGGTCCACAAAATCTATTGTTTTTTGATTAAAAAAAATAATAATAATACTGTTTTTGGTAACTGTTGTTATGTTGTGTATTTGTTTTGTAGTATATGCTTTGTCTATCTGCTGATCTGTTTTTTGATGTGTAGGTATGAAGATGATCCCATAATTGGTCATCGGTTGTACCGAGAGATTAGAAAAGTGGAGGTGAAGAAAGGAAAAGGAAAGAATGTACAGCCAATTCCTAGTTCATCTTACCAGTGGGAAACAGTTGCAACTAATTTGGATGAATTTCAAGATGTTTCTGTAAGTTAATTTATTTATTTTTAATTATTATTTTTTGAACCTTCCGTATTTAAATATGTCTAGATGCTGGCTCATTTAGTAATGTTTTCATTTTCTGTTTTTAAAAATTAAACAAAATACATTTGGGAAGGCAACATTTTTAAATTGTAAAAATTGAAGGATCAAGAAAAAGGAGTTTTGGCTTGTTTTCAGAATAAGTTTTCATTCCTTCCTCCCTCCCCCCAACACCTCCAATCATCACCACTGCCAGCCACCTCCACCTTTGGCTACCCCCACCTCCGACCACTACCTCCGGCCATTCAACAAACATGTTTTATTGTTTGTTTTTATAGGTTTTGAAACATATATATACCAAACAAGTTTTTTTATTTATTTTTATAAAAAAAAACCCATATATATATATATTTTTTTAAACAAATAATTTTATGGCAAAGTTGCCAAATGTTATTTTTGATTAATTTATTTATTTTTTCTCTTCTCCTTTTTCCTTATTATTATTGGATGGAGCAGGGAGTGAGGAAGGGAAAGGAATGGAATTACATAAGAAAAAAAATTCAGAACCTTTGCATTTGATTATTTAATGCTGTGTTTGGTTGGGGGATTTAGGGAGGGATTTGGAAAGGGAAATGGAAAAGGTAGGTGAAATGTGAATAAAACATGCCTATATTTCACCTAGTTTCACACACCTTTTCCCTTTCCCTTTCCAAATCCCTCCCAAAATCCCCCAACCAAACACAACATAAACGTATACCTTTTCCCCCTTAGTTCAACTTACAAAAATTTAAAATGGTCATGAATGGAAAAAAAACCTTATGTAATTGCTAAATTCAATTGAAAAGAAGAGACCCTTATATTAAAAGCCATTCCAAAAAGAGCCATGAAAAGCCATTCCAAACAGAGCCTAGTGTTCCTTTGTATGTTTGCTCTGATTTTTGAATGATCTCATTTTAGACAATTTTTTGGGTAAATTACACTATGCTCCTTTGCACTTTGCACCAAATCTCATGTTGTTCATGACATTTAATTCCCTGCACTTTTGGTCAAATCTCACCTTGGTCCCTACACATGAAATTGTGACAGCCAACACTATGCACTTTTGGTCAAATCCCACTTTAATCCCGACACAAGTGTCAATGTCCCCTTTCTGTTACTCTATTGTTTAAATCTTAACAGAATCTAGTTATGTGACAAGAATGTGACTACAAAATGAGGGTAAGAGAAGGAAATTATCCATATTTCTCACCAATATACACTTTGTTCTACATGATAAGCATGCAGGGTGACCATTGGTTCAATGGTAAAATCTTGACCTAATAACCTTGAGGTTATTGGTTCAAGTCACAGAGCAACCATTTTGTGCACTATGCCAAAGGTTAGGTGTGTATTCAATCTTTCTCCTCTCAAACACATATTAATGTGTATTAATTGAGCGTTGTGTTTTTTTTAGTAACAAAACAATTTTATTGAAACAAAGATGATAACAAAGGGAGGACGAGAGAGAGAGAGAGAGAGAGAGAGAGAGAGAGAGAGAGAGAGAGAGAGAGGGTAGAGAGACAAGTTTAATTAAAATTGGAAAAGATAAAATTCATACATCCTTAAACTCCTGACTCAAACAGGATAGTTGTCCGACTGTAGTAATCTTTGAATCTTTGACCCAGGAATATGAGCAGATCTGAAACAATTAAGCTTAATTCTGGGAAAAAAAGAAAAAAGAAAAGAAAAGTTGTGGGAAGGTGTTGGGGTTGGTCTGTTAAAAACGGATGGGGTGGTTAAGGAGAGGTCCAGGAGAGAAGCTGGGAAGGGTGTATATGATGAAGTTCTAGGGTTAGTGTTGTAGTAGGAAGGAAGGTTAGTTTAGTATTGGGGGAGGCAGTCTGTGGTTATGATTTTTCAGAAGGGGAGAAAGGGCAGGTTTTTGAGAACCTTTTGGAGGATGATGTTAACTTGATCAAGTGATCTGAAAATTTGAGGATAAAATGGAGGGGATTGACGGTAGAGCAGAGGAGGGGTTTTTGGAGAGGGGGGATCTGCACAAGGATGGGAGGTGTTCCACCCAATTTGAAGCTTCATTTCAATTTGATGATAATGGCTCTCTACGGTTAGCCCTAAATTTGAATGTTAAAATTAGGCTTCAAACCTGTCTCCTGATTTTCTGTTGGTTAGTCATGCTCAGTGGTTACTGCCACTGTATTTTCTGATGAAAATTAGGTAAAGGGAAAGGAGGGATGCATGTTGGTAAAACAGTAATTCCTAGGAAACCTTCCTGTTATCATGATCTAAGTGTGTTGAAGTATTCTATGGGTAGAGACAGAGTGCAAGTCCAGATCTGAGATGAAAGTGAGTGATATGATCTTCCTTTACAGATCAGGAATAAATGGAGATTCTTTTGAGAAAGTACTTATGCAAATCAGTGTACCTTTATCATGTTATAGTGAACAAATATCAGTCTTTGATTGGCCTTACAAAGCCGCTCTCTTTTTTTACACTTTTCATGGTTTTTGACCAGTCCTTTCGATACATATTGATTGGCCCTGGTGGGTTCACACCTTTTGAAGTGTCTTCTAGATATTAATTGTCTTATTTTGATGCATTGGTGAGCAGAGCCAGGAGTTTCTTGAGCTTAGCTCGTTAAAAAACAAACCTGAAAGTGGGGCATAAACTTGGGCTTTTGTCCTTATAACTAGCCTTTTGGCAAGCTGAGCCTGAGTTGTTCATTAATGGATTGGTTCATTTGCCGCTTTATCTTCTTGGTACTTGGGCTTAGAGATTTATGGAACTGTTAAACTTCAGAGATATTGGGGTGCTAAAGACGAGAAGTGACGTAGTGGGTATGGTACATTAATGTACAAGTTGGTGGGTGTTGCATAGTTCATAAGCAACTACATTAGGAAATGAGGTTTTTTTTTTTTGGTTTTTGGGGGGGGGGGGGGGGGGGGTTTGTTGAGTTGCACGTGGTTGCATGGGTACCACTTTATTAGTGTTTTTTAAGGTGAAAAGCATACTGAGGCAGCATGATCTCATGAGGCCTAAGTGCAAGGCAATGAGGCAAGGTGATGACTTCATCGAAGCAAGGAGAAACGCTAAGGATATTTACCCAAAAAAAAAGAGAAAAAAACCCAATAATTTCAAAAAGCATAATGCATCCAACATTCTAAATACTAAATATTCATAAATACCAATATTCAACAAACACATAAGAAATCCAACAAATACTAACATTTTAACATTTGGAGACATAAAAAGGCAAAAGAATTGATTAACTGCTCAACAATAATTTTGTTTCCAACAGTAGCCAAAGTATCAGTTGCTTAGCCAAAATGAAGAAAAAAGTTCTGAACTTCATAGAAAAAAAAAAACTAAAAAACAAATAAAAAGAAAAAGATGTAGCCCTTTGTTATATGCTATGATTTAGTGTGGATGCAACATCATATGTTCATTTCATTTCAAAATGGTTGAGATTATATTATTAGAGTAAAAAAAAAAAAAATCAGTGCCTCGAGGGCCTTATGCTTAAGCTTGAAGAGCTCTTAGTTTTACTGTGTTTTTCAAATGAGTGGCTGATATCTCAAAGATGTATATTTGGTCCATTGATTGGACTCCTAGATGGTTCAATTCTGGAATGGATGTCCTAGCTTTGGGTTTGGACAAAGTATCTTACATTAGAGGACTTTGTAGGAGTTTACATGTTGACCTTGTTCTTTTTATTTAAGTTGTAGAATTTTTGTAATGTTCCTCCCAACCTGCGCTCATATTTTTGGAGAAATCTTCAATTCTCTCTTTGTTCTCCTTTTATCATCAAATAAGATATTTTTCACCCTTAATAACACCTCCTCCTCACTCCTTTTGTTGTATTAGTTTGTTCTTTGTTCTTTTTTCTTTTTCTTCTTGTGTGTGTGTGTGTGTGTGTGTGTGTGTAAGAGAGAGAGAGAGAGAGAGAGAGAGAGAGAGAGAGAGAGACCCAACACAAGGTGCTTCCTTTTGATTTATTCACTCTTGGCCTCTATGGTAAAACTTTCTTGGAGGAATTTAAGAATGCCTAACATATAAAATTATAGTGGATGATTTTCTTTGATATTTACACTTTTTTTTTTAACTGTTTGATATTTACACATTAGACAACAAATTATTCTAAGAAAAAACAGTTGTAGATGGCCATTTGCTGCTACTGATTTTTGAATTCAATCAATATTTTCTAGATTTTAAAGCAGTCATCTGAAAATGTTGACATGAAAAGTGCTCTGTAAACCACTTACCTTGTGATTAAGAATGTTATCGCTTGCTGATATTTGGTATTTAACACTGATTTAAATTATAAACTTGTCCTCTCACACTCACTTACAAATTGTCCGTCTTCTGTTTGCAGGAGAAGCTTTTTTCAAGTAAAAATAGAACTGAGGCTTCACTTGGGAAGAAGTTGAAGAATGACATGCTCCCAGAGATTGAGAAGGTCCATAAGGTAGTCACTGGTTCCATTTTTCTTGATTGAGAGATCTATTTTTTTGGATGTTTCTTGACTTACTCTCATATTCTCTTTAAAGATCACATAATATTTATTTCTATTTATCTATATTGGTGTTATGAAATCTATAAGTTTCTCAATTATCATTTTCACAGAGGAAAGAGAAGCTGCTGAAAAAACAGCATAGGCAAGCTCTTCTTCTTGATAATATGCTGAATGTGGATGGGCTTGCTCCAGGACGCTCCCTTCGTGATAGAAAACCTGTCACATATACTTTTGGTAAGAGTATGAAATTGAATCTGTTCATTTTCCCTATTATTTTTGCTTAATCTTATATGCATCAAAATAACCCTTCTTGGTTTTCTACTGATAATTGATAAGCTATGATTAAATTGAGCCTTTTTTGTGTTGCCACATTAACATTCCCTATTTTGATCTGGTCTTCTTACCAAAAACATAAGCACAAACATTAGTGTAACTCCTATAGTAAAAAAGATTCAAAACAGAGCTTTTCTTTTTCCCCTTTTATGCTGGAATGCTGGGGCCTTGCAGGGCCTATTTTTAGTTCCTTCTGGAAAATCTGTTGTCTTTCACCAAACTGGTGAGTGTTTTATGTTTACTATCTGATCTGAGAATTTGCAGTTTGCAGATTTTTGTATTATTTTATTTTATTTGTTGGTAATTTCTTTACACTTGCGAATGCAATCAACTTTTTGGTAGATGACACATCCTTCCATTTGTTTGGGGCAGATGTGATGGTGTGTGCGCCCCTTGGTTCAATTTAAGTGTAATGAGATATTTAGATTAAATTATTTTGTGTTGCATGATATGCCCCATTAATGCACCCCATTATAAGAAACCTCCATTGTGCAAGTTCTTCTGTAGCTCATGTGATGGAAAAATATAATAGTAGTGTTGGCTGAAATTTGGAAGGAGAATAATACTAATTCCTTAATTATGCTTTCTTGTCTATTTCGTTGAACATATTGTTTAGATTTGTCTTTATCTTGTTAGAAACTTTCTTATGCCCTTTATTTATAGTTCTTTTTTTGTGGTTCTGTGCATCCGCAATATAATGTGGCAACATCATAGTGGGTGATTTTTTACTGTGCTGATTTTATTGTTATGTGAGGTTTGATATTTGTATAGCTTACTGATGTGGTGAACCATTTTGCAGATGATTATGACCGATCGATCAATGAGGCTATCAAGCTGACCAAGTATGAATTTTGTCACCGAGGCAACACCATTTCATATTCTGTATAGGACTACATGATCCATACATTTTTTAGAGGAATTTGTTTTTCTTTTTTCTTTTTTTAAATTTTTTTATATGTATTTGCTAACAATTACTTATTTGTTTCGCTTTACTCTTAAATCAGGCAGAAACAGCCATCGCCAGAGCCTACTGTCAGAAGAGAAATCGCTGCAAACCCTGATGCTTCTATAAATGGTAGGTGGAGTGGTGGTCCTCAAATTCCTCATCAAGACTCTTTTGACGCTCCATCTCCAAAGTCATTTGATTATGATGAAACCGATATGGACCATAACCCTGAACTAGCAGACCGCAGGTAGCCTTTACTTCGTTCTATCTAAAATTCTCGTTGCCATAATGCAGCCAAACACTAACTGATATCTTGTGCTATATAGTAATCGGCGAAGACAGAGGCCTCAACGGTATTCAGCAAAAGATTTTGTTGATGTTGTTTCAGACAATGATGCTGACTATGATAGTGATGATGATATAGTTGGAGAAGCTGTATATGATGAAGAATATTTGAGGCAGCGGAAACGAAGGAGAAAATTGTCAAGCAGCTCTGAAGGAGATGAGGAGTATCATGGGGACGAAGAAAAAGATGAAGATGAAGAAGAAGAGGAAGAAGAAGCTGATGATGATTCCTCGAGTATGAGCGAGGATAGTGATGAGCCCCAAAGATTTAAGAAATTGCCAGGCCGCACTAGGAGGGAAACTAAATTAAGGTCAGTTGGTGAGCTTCAGTCAGGTCTAAGGCGTAGTAAAAGGGCCACTAGAAACCGTATCAATTATAGTCAGTATGAAGCGTCGGAGTCAGAAGGGGAGTCGATGAAACCTGAGAATGCATCGGATGAATGTACTGATACTGATAATAATGCTGAATTTTCAATGGGAAGTCAGGACTCTGAGGGCAATAATGATAACGAGGAGATAAAAGAAGAAGATCAACCTGTAGAAGAGCTTCCTGAGACAGTAGAGAAAGAGCAAAACCAACCACCAGAGAAATCAAACAGCCCGGGCCAAGATGAAATAGGAGGTGAAAGAAAAAGACGATTTCTTGACCTAAATGAACTTGCCCCATGTTCCGGTTTTGAAGATGGTCCCAACACAACAATGAAAGGTGAAGATACAGATGACTTCTAAAGCTTCCCTCTCCACAGGAAGGTTATATTGCTTTCTCTTGCGAAAGCTGGTTGTATGATAGATAATCTATAAATTTTGCTATATGGCCAGGAAGTTACAATTAGAGAGTTACTTCAGTTTCTTCGTGATTTCCAGTGGGGAGCAACGCGATGGTGAGAACATTATGTAGATTGAGTAGTCATTTTTTAGTATGCCCACATTCAAAGAATCCTATGGCAAATGAATGGGAAATTTGTTGGGATTTCTTTAGTCCTGTCTTATCCAGTCTCATTGTACAATAACCTTTTTAACACATTACAACCGAAAGTTTTTACTTTTAGATGTTCAAGCCCCGTTGTTTTATGTTCCTTGGTCATGGCAATGATATGCTTCCAAGCATCTGGGTTGGTTGGGTCTGTAGATGGTATGATCAAATTTTAGAAACTGATTTCCTTGTTGTAATGGAACCATCCTCCCTTGAAAGGTAACTTATATTCTTACTCTATCAGTTCTAGTTCCACATTTCATGCTCTTGTTGACGTAAAAGTTGGATTGGTTGCTTTCTTTATTTGTATAACATGGTTGATAGATGCAGTGATACAGTGCTCAAAATCCCAAAATGAAGCCTTTATTTCTACATGTGAATAAAGCCCATCTTGACACTTTTCAAGTTGAATATTTATATATAAGATTTGTATCTAGAAACATAGTTTGTGCCGTTAATTCAATGATTTTTCAGTTTCTTGCTTGTCTTGCAACAGGGAATCATCCTTTGCTCTTGATTCCTCCTTCATAGCCACTTCTTTCTTCGCATCCTCAAGAACTCGGATCAGTTTAGAAAGACATTTCTCTGCATCTTCTTCTTCCTCTCTTGGGGACTTGGGCATTAGCGTCTCTGCAATGTCAGCAGGTGTAATCTTGGCCTCGTCGATCAATTGCTTAATTGATTCGAACAACAGATGTGCTTCTACCTTCAGGTAATTCTTCGCAAGTACCTTAAATCCCTCAAAACTACAATATGAAAGCTCAACATGCTTGTCCATCCGTCCTCTTCTTATTAGAGCAGGGTCGAGCTTCTCCATATAATTAGTTGTGAAAACGATTATTCTCTCTCCTCCGCAAGCAGACCAGAGGCCGTCAATGAAATTCAGAAGTCCGGAAAGCGTAACTCTGCTGATGTTACTCTCTTCCCTCGGTTCTTTCAGATACGTTTCCTTCTTCCCTTGCTCGTTCTGGTCTTCTGTAGCTTTCTCTAATTTCTTTCTTTGACCTGTAAGATCAAGTGAGCAATCAACATCCTCAATCACAACGATAGATTTACTTGTAGTCTCTATCAATAGCTTCCTTAGCTCTGTATTGTCTTTAACAGCGGTTAGTTCAAGATCATAAACATCATAATTCAACAAATTTGCCATTGCAGCAATCATGGTAGATTTCCCCGTGCCTGGGGGACCATATAGGAGGTATCCCCGTTTCCACGCCTTTCCAATCCGAGCGTAAAAATCTTTACTTTGACTGAAAGTCAGAAGATCTTCCATGATCTCCTGCTTCTTCTCTGGCTCCATTGCCATTGTTGCAAATGTAGCCGGATGCTCAAAGGGTATGTGGCTCCACATAGTCTGTTTGAGGCTTGACCGTTTATATGTACCGCCATTCGTGTAAAGCTTCCTTTGCCTGAACTTCACTCCAATTTCCTTCCCATGCTTCATCACGTGCTCAAGGTATGACTCGCTTATCATCTCCCTATATTGCTTATGGAACGTAAGCTTGTAGAATCGTGTCTCTGGCTCTGGATAGTACGTAATGGACCGTTGTGGCGACACAATTTTGCTTGAAACCCACCAAACTTTCACTCCTTGAAACTCATCTGTCACCTTCTCATTCTCATCCATTGTGAGCACTAGCTTCTTGCTGTCTTTTCCCATCTCAGCTTGGAGTCTTTTAGCACTATTAGATGAATTCACACTGAGATATGCCTCCACCGCGGCGTAGGCTTCACTGCGCTTGAGATGGGTTCCGGTAAACTCGTGGATGGAAACTCGAATATAGGGATAGAAAAAGCTTGCTAGTCGATGTGTGTTTTTTTCTACGTAGCGACGAAGCTCGTTGGGACAGTATTGGCAGATGATTGCCCAAACAAACACAAAACTAGCTATTGTTGAGCCCACCGTTGTCCACATCTCTGCCATTGTTTTTGGCGCAATCACCGCCATTTTCATTTGTTGTTGCTCTCTTCTTCCTTTTTGTTTTCTGGGTTTTCAGAGAAATGCAGAGTTTTTAAATTTTGCATCCACACAAGGACTTGTCAAAAAAAAGAGAACTTTTATAAGCACCAACTCTTTATAATTATTTGACTTTGATTGGTTGGACTAGGTGGACCGAACTCAGCAGTGAGTATGACTCGAGGAAGACTCCAAGGTGTGTGAGTGTGACTCAGTGAATTCTCAGATCAAAATGGAGAAATTTTTTAGATGTCATTTTATCTCGCATATGTGAAATTATTTTGTCTCAGAAGATGGGATAACTTATTCCGGAATAAGAATTTTATCATAAAATAACAAAATATCTTTTCTTGGGTGGACAATTTTCTCACTTTATTTTATCACGAGCCAAACATGTCGGTTTATATTCTTAATGCCTAAGAGAGGAATAGACTGTTTTTGCATAGATCTTGTTTTATTGTTTTGGCTTTACAAGTTAGCAGTAGGGTTAAGAAAGATGCTAATTTTGATCCCAGTTAAGAAGAATCTATTATATATTATTCTATTGGAATTTGGAATGTAAGATTAGGCTTAATAGTAAGGTTGTTCCTTACAAAAATATCTGTATGTGCAATGAAGTTGCATAGATTTGACTCTCTACAAATAACTTTTTTTTTATTTTTTTATTTTAATATTCTATTCTACGATAGCGTCTCCGTTAATTTCTCAATCTATCTACAATAATGAACTCTCCTGTAGTTTTGTAATCAAAATCCCATTTTTTTAAAAGTCGCGAAACCTAAACTTGTGATTGAAGTCCTAAAATTTCTCAATTATGACTATCGAAGTTCGTTTGAGAATTGACTTTTTTACTATTATGACGATAGAATGAAATATCAATCACGACGTCTAAAACATCATTAAGAGGCCTTTCAATTTTCAATTTTCTGTTTTGGAATGATGTATTATTGATTGTGAGGCTTTAAATTAAACCATAAAATAGGACACACGAGAGTACTGTTACTGTGGATATGTAAATACAGAACAAGGATTATTAGTATGGAAATAAAATGTTTCCTGTACATGTAACCCACTTGATTGTTCTTTACTCTGAAAGGAAAATAGAAAAATAAAATAATAATGAATGGATTTTAAAGGACATTGAGTAGCCCAAAAACATATTGAACAATCAATCTTCTTCCACAGAATATACACAGTATGTGATGCTATGTCTGCAAAACTTCGTTTTCGATTCATTTACTCTCTCGGATTCTCTGTCACCAAACGCCAATTTTCATCTATTGTTGCAGCACAGAGGCCTTTCTTGACGTTGCAATTTTTTCCATAAACAGATCATCTGCCTCGGAGACTGGTAATGCGCTGTGTAGTAATCTTCAATACATCCAAACTGGAAGAATTTCAAGCTGTGGATATAATCCACCGGCCTTGAGCTGTTGAACCGTTCCACCCACATTCCCATGCTCGCGTCTTCCATCCTGAACAACTGCACAAGATTGGAACTAGTTAGTTAACAATCATGATAACGAACCCATGATTGGCAACAAGGGTATTTTAACCTACTTTTAGTTTATGTTTTTTGTACTCAGATACAACAAAACGTGCGATGTCTGATGACACGATGTAGGCTGGCCCATTTGCGAAAGGCGGATAAACTACTTCTGGCCATTCCTGAAACACCAGAAAAGAGTAAGAAAAAAAAAAAAATCAAGATTCTATAGTCAATTGATTCAGGTGTTGTGTTACCTCAATTCTGACCCCCCATTTCCCGTAACGAAAGGCCTTAAAATTGTAATTGATATTTCCCATATAAAAACTTTTACCATCAAGGACTTTCTTTACTTCCGCCGTAACTGTATCCACTCTAACAAATGTGTCATCATCACACTTCATTATACACTTTGCAGACACTGCGCGAACCTGTAACCAAACAAAAACATCAAACGAGATTAGCATCGTATTGTACAACCTCTTCCAAATTTAACAGCATTCCAATACTCACCCCATATTCACAGATAGCAATAGTTTTGAGAACAAGAAGGTCATAAGCATCCATGTAAGGCACTATAACAATGTCGCCGAAAAACTCTGCTTCTTTCTTTAGCTCTACATTCACTTCTTTTCTTGAATGCTGAACCAACATCAGTTTCATGTCAAAGATAATAAACAAATGATTTGCTAATTCAAATCAGAAATGAAATCAGTTTCTTCACCTAGTAGTACCCACCAGTGCTACGAAGAAACGAGCAACCACATTGGACGACTTGATAAGATTGTGCTGCATCCAAGACCTCCTTACGGCCGTCCTCTCATTAAAATGGTTACCTGCTGAAAAGATGCCAATGAATAGTTCCACTGGCCCGTCAGGATGAGGCGGGGCCTGCCACCTCCTGGACGCAAAACGGGGATGTGATGTGGGCAAGGATGCTGCAAAAATGGAATGGACATCAATATCACCGTTCAACGATAGCCTAGTGGTACCCTCAAATGCGAATCCCTGTGAAAATTAAAAAAAAAAAACGACATTAAGAGAAATTCACATTGATTGTAAAATATTGGTTTTGCAGGATTTTACTCACAGTCTGATAAGGAAACGAGGCAACATGCCTCCCATCGACATTGACATGATAGCCCTCCAAGCCTACAATAAGAGTTAGGACAAACAGCTTGCCCTCTGCAAATGGGTATTGTCGATCACCAGTCACCTTCTTTGTTCGTCCAATTAACCGCTTCAACCACCATGTTCCCTTTGACTCCTCAGAGTTGTTATTGCTGGTCCATTTCTCACATTTCACTTGACCATCAACTGAATAGCAGAAGTTACCCAAAATGGGCAGTTTCAGAGGAATAATCAGATAAATGTGAAGAGCCAAAATGCATTAGCCATCTTTGTGATTATTATTCACGGATAAGTTAGTATGAATGCTTATATTATTGAAGGGAACAGCCTAAATTAAGGATAATCTAACAATGGAACAACACAAAAACAGAAAGTCTGAAAAAAAGATGGAAAACAATGAAAATATCTTTCGAAACTTTCCCTTCATTCTTCCTTGGATAGTGAGGGAGGGAAAGGAAAAGAAAATTCAGAATCTCACTACTACAGTTCCAACAACTTTTTTAAGATTTCAGTTTTTTTCAATTTCACTACCCTCATCTCAACAATCAATGAAGCTTACTAGCTTTGTATATAAGCTAGTTTCTATGTCTGCTTACCAGTCAAGTAAGATTGAACTAAGCTACAATGCTAAAGATATTTGCATAGTCATGCTTATCTTCCAAAAACTTATGTGCATTGTACAACTAATTTCATATGCAATCTATTCAACCCAACTGAATGAAATTTATTTTTTTTTAAAAACAAATAATGTAGTGAAATCTCCATTAATTCACTTACCAATTTCATCATCAACCTTAGATTTTAATCCATCACACCGAAGTGCAGTACCCCACATCATCCTATAACAAGTATTCAGCTCAATTACAGGCTTCCCACTCCAATCTCCCTTCAATCTCGGATTGAATCGCAAAATCATCGGTGGATCATCTCCATCGACACTCTTCAACCCTTTCAACTCCATCATGAACTGCGAAACCGTCTCAATCCCACCATCCTTCAACCGCGAAATCTTCAGTGTCTGCTCTGGATGAGCTTCTCTTGGCTTCCCCACAAGCTTTACATGCGATCCCAATTTCAGCCCACATGGAAGCACCACAATTCGATCTGTCCCCGAGAATTCAGACCCTGAAAGCAAAAGCGAATCTGGGCACGACTCAGTTCGATTATCTGACGTCTTTTCGAGCTCTTCCCAGAGCTTCTTCCCCACTTGGAAAGCCTCCATGGCCGATTTCTCGGTCCCTGAAAACCCTTCTTTGCTTCCATTGTTTACAACATTACTATCGAAAGTCAAATTCGATAAAATTTGATTGAAAGGTTTTGGGGATCGAATTGGGTTTTCTTTTTCCTCCAATTCCTCCTCTCTCTGAATCACAAATGACTGAGACAATGAGTCTTTGAATAAGCCATTGAAACCTTCTTGAACCACTGCGTTAAACCCAGGATTGAGAGTGAGGGGCTCTTCCAAAATCACCATGAAAATGTAAAGAAACGATATGGAGATCAAGATTTGAATCGATCTGTGTCGAGGCAGTGACATCAACAAGTCTAATACACTTCTCTTCATCTCCTAATTCAAAGACTAAAACTGTAAATGAGAAGTCATTTTTAGCATTCAAAGCTGTTTTCAAATGCATAAATGCATTTGGAAGTTATAACTGACTGTTAATGCATTTCCGTTAGGTTTTCATATTAGTTTTTGGAGGGAAAGTTATAAAAATAAAATATTGTCAAAAGATAGAAGAATGACAAAACTGACGGTAAATTACCAGATTTGGGACCCAGTCCGTATCCCATTTTCATAATTTAGACCGTTTATTTATAAAAAAAAAACATGTATTTATAAAAATTAAGTTAATCGAATATTGATAATAGCGTCATCAAATCACATTTGTATGTTAAAAATATAAATACTAGGTGTAATTTTAAGTATAAAATTGAATACAAATATAATCAGATGAAAGGAGCTACCGATATTTGATGAAGTTGATTTTTTTGTAGATATTCTACTCGATGTTTTTAAAAAATGAACAATATAGATCATTAAAATAGAACCTGGAGTATGTCCCATGAGAAGCACAACAATCACTGCTATGTGCAACAGTAACCTCAAATCCTAAATTACACTAGCGTCTTTTGAGTTTGAGCAAAATTTTACTTTTGTCACTGTAATTTTTGTTTAAAGAATTTAAACTCAATACTTTCACTTTTGTTGTGAAGTGATTCTTCTGTCATTTACTGTTAAAATTTTGATAAAAAAAACATGTGTAAAATTAAATAGACCAAAGTAGAATTCAAAATAAATTATAGAGTCCCTATTGTTTCTTTGAAATTCTATTTTGATCTCTCAAATTTGCATGCAGTCCTTTTCATTCAAAAAGTTAACAATACATAATAAAGGGACAATATTGCAATAAAACTTCAAATTGAAATTTCAAATACTAAAGTAACACTTTACTTAAACTATAATGACTAATGGTATAATTTATCTTAAAACAAAATATTTTAAATTTATTTCTCTATTGGGTTAAAATTTAAGTGAGATGATTGATTGATGATTAGAAAAAATATAAGAAAAAGAAGTACTTTAGATATTATAATAAATTGTCACATCATTATTTTGAAAAATAGGTCTAATTTTGGGCTAGAGTATTCCTAGAAGAATAGTTTTTAAACCAAAGCAAAGAGCTTTTCCACACTCAAAATGGAGTAATGCATTGTAATTACTCTCTACACAAGAAGTTCCATCCCACACAATTCAAAATTATTTTATAAGCAAAGCAACTGATTTTTTTTTTTTTATATATAGTAGAAATTATTCTTTTCCTTTCCATTTATTTACGGTAAAAATGAACTAATTGTTCCTTACCTCGATAAAGTTGTTTAAGGTGGAACCACTCTCCATATAATCCTATCAGAACTATCTGAAACAATAGTCAGATCTTCAAAGCCGAGTTACATATAGAAGGTGTCAAGAGTCGTTTGCACCATCTAAAACAATATCAGATCATAGAAGGTAACTGTATAGACTGGTTTCAAGGGGCGGTTGCACCATCTTCATCGTGGTGTTGTTCCACTATCTTCATCATCGCCATCTCCATAACCTTCAGAGTCCTTTGGTCTCTCACCATTTGCTGGCTTATCTGCTGTCAAATAGCGCCCAGTCATAGGATCAATTGGGCGGGTGTCCCTTGGCCCGCCTTTGCGACCCATAGCCAGCATTGGCGGTGGGGGTAGCAACCCTGATCTAAACAGAAGGCGTTCAACAGGCTCTGATGGCTGAGCACCAACTGATAGCCAATACCTGCAAAAATTGGGAAAAACATCAAGCAAGAACTAAAACATATGGATCTTTTTTCCCTTTAAATAAAACCTTTTAGTACATAGTTTGAAGACTCTTACTTGGAAAACCTAAAACAATATGACAGTATACAATTTATTTATTTTTGGGTACGAATGAGTGCTATTGTAGTTGGTCTAGCCTCACACATATGTGCCTATGAGAACATTTCTTATGAAATTCATCCAGCAGAGGATCCTGAATTTGAGACTTTCTACACCAAAAAAATTCTCTTAAACAAACATATTCGTCATTAGATGATGGCTCAAGATCAGCCTCATGAAATTCTAATATTCCCTAAGGAGGTCCTACCCTGTGGAAATGCTCATTAATGAAACTTTTAGCTTTAACTGATCGTGGCCATGAAACCACCGCTTTCCCACAGTTTTACTCTCATCTCATCAGATGACGGAAAAAATAAATGGGAAATAAGCGAATTTACAGGCAATGAAAAGTTTTGCATAAAGCTGAAATCTAATACTTGAAAAACTCCAAGTTCATGAATGGATTCTTCAAATTCTACAAGTTACTGATAGTCTAAGAAGTCGATCAATACATGATATAAAGATCACTTGAATTTACAAAAACATATGCCTTTAGCTTTCATTGTTAGCATGGTGATAAATCAAATTTGATATCAATCCTTAGGTAGTACTTGGTTCATTGGAATTAAGGTGGATTGGAATGAAATAATTATTCCATAAACTCCTTACCGAATGATCATTCCCTTACCATAATGAATAATAATTCCATTTGCAATGCATCTTTCATAATTTTTTTAGTAAACCAAATATGAGAATGGATATTATGATGGAATGATCATTTCATTCCAGCTCATTCCAATGAACCAAATATAAAATTAAATTAATCAAATAGGTTATGTACTTTGTATCGCATGAATCTCACCTATGCGGTTGTCTTACTATGCCATTTTCATATACTCAAGTCAAAAGGCAGGACTTGGGAATGCCGAAGTCTTCAGTAAGGCACCGTGGGAATCTGGGGTCTTGTGGCTTGGTGGCTAGAGACAATGATGTCACCTGGCATGATGCCATGCAGGTGTTACTACCATAGGCTAGTCTTACTAAGAGAGACTGTCTCTATGCATTTGTACAGTCACTCGAGGATCGAGGCAAATCCAAACTGAATGATATGTTATGACATATTCCCTGGCATATTGTAAAAGAATATCGGAATATCCAGAAAGTTTGTTATCAAACACATGACCCACCCCTATAAATGGGAGGTGGTACCTCTCTCTCTCTCTCTCTCTCTCCCCCTCTTCCGATGTCTCCGGTGTCTATAACATGTGCTTCCACTCTCTAGTGAATCCCTGACCCCCCATAAGTACTACCTATGCCAACTAATTAAAGTTCACCACCATGCAAATTCAAGTCATTTCCTATCTGTCTGCTCCTTCAAATCTAGGAAACCAAATTCACTGGAAAAGACAAACAGCTGATTTCAGATATTGAATAAGAAAATGAAAAAAATATTTTCAAAAAAGGTTTAAGAAGTAAGAAACCATCAGGCCAACAAATAGAGAATTTTAATAAGAGAAGCAACGAAGACGTTCTGATCCATTAAAAATTCAACTAAGCCAAATGTTTGATGAAGGTCAAGCTATGGATTGAACAAACCTGAGACTGAAAATCCATATATTCAGTGACAACAAATTGTAGAGTACACGTGTAATGAATGGAAAGAAAGACCACATAAGAGTAGAAAAAGGCAATTCTATTCGCACAATGAAGTATTGCCTCTTCTAATGTCCAACAAATTGTCAACAAAACTAACAGTTCTTGCTTTTCCACCTAGGACAGGCTAGAGTTCTAGTGGCCAATTACTGTAATACTCAAGAAAGTGACACCAGTTCTATAAGCCTTGACAATTGCCAATAAGGCCACAACCATTTTAAGTGTTTGTCTAGTGAAATTGCCTTGGGGGAGATATGTCATACCATTCAAGTTCATTTTTCTAATTACTGTTTTTGCCACCAAGCTTCATTAACACTACAATTAATAAATTAACACAAAATACTTCCTATTCACACCTCTCATCTTCACATACATATTTCTTTGAATCCTTTTCCCCTCTCTCCTAACAATCTGCATGGGGGACGTAAAGAATGTAAACATACACTGACATACATAACTTAAGATTGGCTGCATCATTTTCCTAGGCTATAACTCCCTTGTTCATTGAGGGCTATAACTTATGTTGCAGACTCTAAACCATAATCAATCATGTAACACAAGTCTAGAAAATTTGCTTCACATGGTTAAAGCATCCAGCTATGAACACTTCTGCGTTTACAAGTTTCGAATTATTTATTGAGATAAACTTCTAAAAAAAACACACTTACTTCACTCTGTCAAAATTAAGACCCATTCGTTTACCACCATCTTGACCTGTACAAATCAAACACATTGAAAACAATTAGTAATAACAAAAATCAAACTACACCACAAAAGCATATTAGATTTAACTCTAATTCGACTTGCTTGGTCAGAAGAAATAATAAATCACGCATTTTGAAATAATTTCCATTTCATTTATTTTCTAACGCTTTCCGAGCAACCAAACAAATCATAGAACTTTAAAGAAACCCAAGAACGGGGAAACAAACAGCAATTTTACAATGCTAAAAGGAAAACCCTTACACGTGCACACTTGATCTCTATTTGCCCAACCATAAAAGGGAATTTAATTTTATTTTCTCCGACATTTTCTTGCGGAAAACAGAAGATGAAAAAAACGGATTTTTCATTTCACAATAAATTTGAATTTTTTTTATTATTATTTAATATTTTGGTTTCATTTCTTTTACAACGCTTTCCCACCAACCAAACAATTCATAGAACCGTAAGGAAACCCAATAACAGGGAAACAAATGGCATTTTTTAAATGCTAACCCATAAAAGGGGGTTCATTTTTCATTTTTCGTAACATTTTCTCAAGAAACAAATGGATTGGAGAAAAAAATTGATAGAAAGAGAGTACCTGGGAGAGGATTGTAGTAACCTAAAACTTCTAAGTGCTTGCCGTCTCTGGGAGACCTGCTATCTGCAGCCATAACTCGATAAAAAGGCTTGTTCTTGCATCCAAACCTCGATAATCTTATCCTCACCACCATTTTTGTTATCTCTCACAACTTCAATCTCTCTCTCGCTCTCTCTAGGGGTGAGCATGGACCGGATTGGGAGAAAACCAGGACCAATCCGTTATCTACGGTTCCTGAAAAATTAGAACCAATCCAATCCGTTTAAATTGTGGAACCAATCCGAACTAATCCGTTGAAACACGGATTGGATCGGTTTAGGACCACGGATTTAAATAATTAAATAACAAAAAAAATATAGACATTACATTTTCATTCCAATAGCAACATAGATGATAAATTATTATTATTACGACATAGAAACATAAATATGGGAGACTGTGTAGCCGATTGATTTCAAAGCAATAAATGAAAACTACAAACAAAAGCAACTATCATATGAATTCATGAACAAGAAAACAAAACCTAATAATCTGCTTCCACAAAAGTACATATTGGATCTCTTTCTTTGCTTGGACAACAGTGAATTTCAAGGGCAAAGAAAATGTACTATAATCAAACTGTCCAAGATTTCATTGCCCATACATACAATGTAAACAAATGAACAAACACCACAACAAAACTCAAAGATCAAGTTGATTAGAACCAAAAGTAACTATATGAAACTTGATCTTCTAATTAACACATCAACAAACTCTGAAACTCTTTCAACTCTATGACAAAGAGACTCACACAATGCTCTACAGAAACATTTTCAAAGCTCAACACAGTCCAAGTATTTAATGCAAGAACAAAAAATAAAAATAAAAAAACTAAAAGCTTTCAAACTGGATCAAATAAAATTACAACATGAAGGAAAACCCATCAATAAAAACATTCAATATGCAACTGGATCTTCCAATTAACACAGAAACACACTCTGAAACCATTAAATTTTATGGCAAAGACGCTCACACAATGCAGTAGAGAAAAAATTTCAAACATCAACAAATTATGCAGCCCAGGTATTCGATGAAAGTATCAGACAAAAAAAAAAATTGAGTCTTGAAACTGGATTGAATAGCGTTAAAAATGAAAACCCATCAACAAAAAACACATTAAAAAGCAGAAATAAAAAATAAGCTCCGAGAGGTCAGAAATCCTGGACATCAACTCAAGCTCTTTCAGGCTTTAAATCCTAGACATCTTCGACACTTTTGTGCTTTGAAGTAGAACCAATCAATGTTTCTAACTAGTTTAATTTCCATAAACACTGATTTGTGCATCAATGGTTACAAACAACAACAGAAAATAGAAATACAAAACAGAGATGAAATCAGAAAAAAAAAAAAAAAAATACAAACAGAAAATAGAAATACAAACAGAAAAAAAAAACAATCGATCTAAAAAACATAATAAAAATAAAAATAAAAACATAATGTAAACATAAAACACAATAAAAATAAAAACAGAAAAAAAAAAAATCTCCTACTTACATTCACTGAATCCATTGTAGATGACATGAAAATCGATCAAATCTGCGATGGATGATCTGGGAACCTATTTCAGAGTGTTAGAGATTAAACCTATTTCAAAGTGTTAGAGAGAGAGAGAGAGAGAGAGAGAGAGAGGAGCTCACCGAAAGAGGAAGACAACAGCTATAGATCGATCTAATCTGAGATGGAGATCTGGGAACAAATAAACAAAAATAGTCACCGATCCGAGAGAGAGAGATGAGAACACCGAGAGAGAGAGAGAGAGAGAGAGAGCTCACCGACGGAGAGAGAGCAGCAGCACACCGATCTGATCTGAGATGGATGAGAGTGAGAGAGAGAGAACTCAGTCTGAGATGGGAAAGAGAAGAGAGAGAGACACCATCGATATAGAATAGAGACCTGAGGTAATTTGTTTGAGATAATTTGTTTGAGAGACACCAACCTAACTCTGCCCTCCAAACTTAAAAAAAAAAAAAAAAAAGTAAAATTAAAATTAAAATATATTTTTTTTGAGATTTATTTAAAATATAAATTATTTTTTATCATTTTAAAATATATCTCGTTTTTTTAAATTTTTGAATCACATAACAAAATGATTAATTTTATTAATAATCATTACGTCAATTATTAGTTTAAATTGACATCATAAATATATTTTAATTAATAATTCTGATAATTTTTTTGTTGCATAAGACTTTAGTTAGAAAAAAATGTTTTGTTAATTATGTTAAATAATAAGAGAGTATTTATAATTTCTAAAATCACTGGGATAATTTGTATTTTAGAAACATGATTTCAAGATTTCAAAAAACAACTCAAGTTTCTAAAATAAATTGGAAAAAAATTATATTTAGAAAATAAATTTTGTAATAATTTGGATATTGGTAAATAATAAAAAAAATTATTAAAAAAAGGGGGATTTTTTCTAAGGTCCCTGGTATTAAAATTTTATAGGATAAAAGGCTTGTAATATTTTCATAATTGTTGGGGTCCCTCAACATTTTTTCAAATAAATTTCGATCGAGAGAAATTTTAATTCAGAGAAATTTCAAATTAGACAAATTTCTTTGTGTTTTAAAATTTCTCTACTTTGAAATTTCTCTTATTTGCTCAATTTCTCTGATTTTTCTCTGTGTTTTGAAATTTCTCTGATTTGCTCACAATTTTCGCTGTGTTTTGACCAATTTTCTCTCAACTTCGCTAATTTTTCTCTGCGTTTTGAAAGTTTCTCTATGTTTTGAAATTTATTTGGGTTGAAAATTTTTCTGGTTTGCTCACAATTTTTCTATATGTTTTGACCAACTTTCTTTGATTTGCTCATTATTTTTTTTGTGTTTTGACCAAATCAGAAAAAATTGTGTGACTCAATTAACCCATAAAGGAATTCCCATGATCATAATCTATATAATAAACAACTTGACACAAGGATAAAATTAGTTTATTTGCAGTCAGTTTATACAAAAGCACATAATCACAAGAAAATTCATTCCAAACACTAGCCTTCGCTCTTTACAGTCAGATTATACTAATATATATAATAAACAACTTAACATAAGGATACAATTAGTCTATTTGCAGTCAGTTTATACAAAAGCACATAATCACAAGAAAATTCATCCCAAACACTAGCCTTCACTCTTTACAGTCAGATTATACTAAACCAGAGAAATTTCCATGACCAATTTTCTCTCCTTCTTTATAAACTCCTTTGGACCCTTCTCCAGCCTCTGCTCCTCCGCAACCGCCCTCTACTCCTTCAACTTCTTCTCCACGTTTACGTGGTGAAGCCGCTATTCGCTCATGTCTCTACAAGCATCGAAGTTATTGGTCTTCTTTTGGCTGGCCTTGGTGGTGGCGGCAGCGACGCCACGGAAGACTTGATGTGATGAGTCATTGGTGGTAGATTGGGATGTGGGTGTCTCCTTCATGATTAATCAAACGATTCAAGTTTCTACATTCTTTGTACTGAGGAAGGAAGAGAGAGAATGAGAGGGTAAGTGTAATATATGAGCGTAGATGAGTGACCTTAGGTTATCAAAAAAAAAAAAAAATTTATAAATCTCTCGTGTTATTAAAAGTTAGAGAAAGATATTAGACTAAATATCTCTATCAAAAAAAAAAAAAAAAAATTGCTTCACAATTTGTGTAACATATGGCATTGATACAGATGGGATAATCAATAAGAACCAAACGATCTCAACCGCCAATGAATTTGTCTTATTAGCATCAAACGGTTTAGAAAACATAAGTACTAATGGACAATAATAGAGTACAAAGGACAACACCTATCAAATAATGTTTTATGTATATTTTCTGAAAAATGTTATGATACCTCATCTTTAAAAAGTGTATCCTATATGATAATCCTATTTTAAGGGATGTATACAACAAATTATATAACAAGTTTATTGGACCATAGTGAAAACATTGTCAAATTTCAGGCTACATCCGTGGCTAAGATAGATAGTTAAAAAAAAGTGTATTTAAAATTTAAATTTGTGCAATGAAAATATCCAAACAAAGCCTGAGAAAATAATTGTCTACAACAAGGGAGTAAAATAAATATTGGGGCTTGCTTTTTGTACAACAAAGGACATTCACACTAATTATGAGTAAGAGTATTTCCAATGTTTCACCAAAGTTTTCATTAAATTTGAGTACAAATTTGATCAAAAGTTTGATATAATATGATACACTCCAATATTTCAACGTAAATTTTCATCAAATTCATTCCAAAATCGATTGTCTGAGAGGTTGTCCATCCGGTCGTCCATCAACAGTCATTTGTAAAATTTAATGAAAAAAGTACCGCCCCCTTCATTTGATACCAATATGATAAAACAGTTGGAGCATCGTTTTCATCAAATTTTCATTAAATTTGCATTTGATGAAATATCTGATACAACATTAGAGATGGCCTAACCAACAAGGATTTGATCAAAAAAAAAAAAAACAAGAACCAAACCATCTCAACCATGTATTGCTTTTTTTATTTTTATTTTTTCCCCTTAAGTGATTTTATAAAAATAAAGATACACTACAAAAAAAATTATTTTTTGCGACGGCAAAACGCCGTCACAAATACCCCAAACGCCGTCTTAAAAGGTTTTTGCGACGGTAAAATAGCTTTTTGTGACGGCAAGTGGTGGTCGCAACAAGGGGGGTTGCAAAAGGGTTTTAGCGACGGCAAAGTGCCGTTGCCTTTATTTTTGCGACGGGAAAATGCCTTTTTTGCGACAGCAAATTTCTGTTGCTAATAATGGATGAAAATCTGAGTTTTTTGCGACGACACAGTATTGCCGTCGCTAAAATAATTTTTGGCGACAGCAAAAATACCGTCGCTAAAAGTGTATTTGAGACAGCAACCTGAGCCGTCGCTAAAGGCGTTATGTTTCAGCCAAAAAAATTGCTTTTTTGCGACGACAAAACGCCGTCGCTATAGACTGGAGCTCCCACAAGACTTGGGGTTAAAAACCCCCTTTTGCTTAATATATAGTATAGATTTCTCTCTAAGGTACAAGACATACAATGCATACAGTAAGTGTACTTAGAAGCTTCCGTAGTCAGGACCATATAACGAGTGTAAGCTTATTGATCAAAGTTAACGTGGTGGTGCTTACCACTAAATTTTACCAATTTAGCTAGCTGATGAAAAACTTTCATCATACATGTAAAGAAAAACAAAAGCAACCAAAAAAATAAAGGGTACCAAGTAAACAGGGGCAAAACACATCACAAACACACTAGAAAACATGACCAACAAAAAAAAAAACTAGGCTTTCTAACATCATGGTGTAGTATGGTTTATGATCATGAACTCAGCAAGGAAACATTAATTATTCCTTAATTATTTCTAGTTTGATTTAGTTCTAAGGCAAGAAAGAAGCATTCAATTCAATTTTTGTCTCCCCAAATGGATTATCATGAAGATGAAACAAATCCACTTAAAATGAGTGTGCTTGTGAATTCAATATATGCTAAAATTAAAGCATCATACTTTGTCTAAAAATATTTTATGTAACAAGTATATGCTACATGGTGTTGTCTTCCACACATTATTTGTTATGTGATAAATATGAAACTTGAGAAGTCACTTTGTGCTCAGCACAAAGTATTGAGTGTTTGGCTGAATCAAATTTTGGTCCCACTTTCTAAGGGTGACCATAATTCACATTGATTCAGTTTAGCCGTAAACTAAGACCAATCTATTACTTATGGTTTTATCAAATTTGAAACCAAACTAATTCATGAAAATCTTGAAACCAATCCAAACCAAACCACTAAACTAGGTTCAATTCAATTTGGCATTGTAAATTTTAAAAATATTATCATTATTCACAATATGATCACAAAATATTACTCACAACCTAAGAATTGTTTACATGACTGTTTGAAACTAATTCTGTCAATATACAAAAATATAATATATTTATAATAGTAAACAGTTATAATTTAAATATATACATAGATTTGATACTAATAAAATATTTTTGTATTTACATCCAGTAACAAATTACGATTCGGTTCATAACTATAAAATCACGGACCGAACCATAACATATAATTTGCCTATTTAAAAACTCATAACCGAACCGTGCATTGAGAAAATTAAGTCAAACCGTGTGGTTTGGTCTAGACGGGATTGGTTTACAATTTTATCAATTTTTATGTTCAACCCTACCACTTTTTACTACGTAACAAATAATAAGTGAAAAACTACGTCACATCAACTCGAGTTCATATGGCTTTTCACCTTTCAAATACCTCTAACAATTAAAAGTTGATAGATCACAATTTGCTGCCACTTTTATATTGCAATCCCAAGTGTAGAATGTCGCAAAATAATATAACTTGGTGAGTTTGAGGTCGAATCCACAATGATCAGTTTGTTCAAAATAATTACCGACCACTCAAATAAAGTAAAGAAAAATATAATTTTGAATTTTTGAAACGGTTGAATAATTGGAGAAAAAAATAATTAATTAAAAGATAAAATAAGGTGATTATAAAAAGGGTGCTAAGTAAGGTTTTAAAAAGCGGCCGCAACCGTTACGTAACACTGTTACGTAACGGTTGTGGTGGTTACCGCCACTCGTTACGAGCGCTTTTGCAGTGTGATTGAGATTCACAGGTGTGTCAGCCGTAGCGGTCGTAACGGTGTCGTAACAGCCATAACGGCTTGTTACACACCGTTACATAACGGTTCCGAACTACTTCTTTCGAAAAAACACAACAACAAAAAAAAAAGAGCTGAAAATGAGGAAAGAGGGATAGAGGGAAGCGGGAAAATAAAAAGAGAAGATGGAGGAGTAAGAGACAGGCAGAGAGAAGGAGAAAGATGAAGAACATGTTATTGATTTGTTGAAGCTGTAAGATCTATGCTATTCTATTCAGCTGCTATCACTCAACTATTTTGTTTGTGTGTGTCTATGTATATATTGTTTGAAAATAATAATAATAATAATAATAAGTGTGATCATTATCTATTTGGCTTGGTTAAAATATATACATATATTTAGACTCTTATTTATTCTCTTACTTTTGTCATTATTTATCTTATATATAATAGTTAGTGATTGATTTTTTGTATAATATAAAATCATTAATTATTAAAATGAAATGTAAAAAACTCATTTTATGGTGATTTAAAAATATGAAATATATTAGATCATACTTAAAAATTTACAAAAGTTCATCAATATTTATTTTTAATCCAATAAATATGACTGAAAAAAAATATGCATATCGGTAAGTTTTTTTTAAATTGTGCGAAAAATAAAAAAATTCATGGTTAGGTATCAAGATTACGCTTACCTTTACACCCCGCAACTACAACCGCTTTTCAAAATCTTGGTGCTAAGGCATCAAGGATCCTCCACCAATGCTTTCTTTAAAATATTTTAGATTCAATTTATATAACTCAATTGAAACATACACAAAAGGTATTTTCAATCGGAAGATAAAAACGATTATTCTAGATAAAAATTAATTACTTTCACTGATTGATTACACCATAAAAATATAGTAATTTGATTCGCAGGGAATATCAAGCTTCTATTGAACAAGATATTATACAGAACAAAACTTTTTCCAAATAAATAAATCAATCAATTAAAATAATCTGACATTAAAAACCATGATTGAATCAAAAAAATGTCTATAAAGAAAACATTGGGATTTCACCCATAACCTCAACAAAGAAAATTGGAATATCATAAACATAAAGAGCAAATAATATGTATTATGAATCAAATTTTATAGTATAACATCACTGCCATAGTGATAAACCAATTGATGCAATACACCCAATGAAAACAATTCCTTATTTTAGTATTCCACTTCTTCAGCACCTTAGACGTAGATGAACCAATTGGGACCTTTGGAACAGAACAGCTTGCATCATTCTTCCAATAGTCTGAGTGGCCGTGTGATGTTGAATTCTTTCCTGGCAAGAGTTTGCTTTCAATGTGGCATCCTTTTTCTTTAATTGCCATTGAGCTCCAACATTTATCCTAATTGCAAATTATTCTGTAAAAATTAAAAATAGATCATTAAACTCACACCTAAGAATAAAATTGGGGACTTAAATCAATAAGAGTGTAGTAATGATTAAAAATAATAAGATAATTATACATTTTTAACCATTCATCACAGCTAATTTTCTCTCACTTCCCATCATGATCTTGTCCTGTGCAAGCTCTATATCAACCATGCTCACTACTATAGAACCATCCATTGCTGCTTTCAGAGCATCTATATGTTGACCAAGTTTGCAAGATCAGCACCTGAAAACCCATGGAAAATTTTAATAGCTTCCCTGAATAAACCAGCTGATAGTTACTAGCTAACCAAATGAACAAAAAAGCACAAATAGGACAAAACACATCATTGATTTCTTGCTTCATGAAGTTGTACAGTACAATAGGATCAATGCCACCAACATACCAAATGCAGCTGACAACTTATAATTAGCAATGGGGATGATTACAGGAAACTGAACAATGAACCAGCACTTTTCCAAATTGTTCATTCCATGTACTACAACAATGCAAGGTATACATATAATTTTAAGAAAAATGTTTGAGGACCCTAATTTTTGTGGCTCAAATGGCTCAAAATTGCCAAAACAACGTCGTTTTGGCAATTTTGATGTTGTTTTGTACTCAAAACGACGTCATTTTGGTAAATTCGAGCCATTTGAGCCACAAAAATTAGGGCCCTCTACCATTGTTGTAATTTTAAATGCCCTCATTTAGGAAAATCATGCCAAGGGTCGGCACAGAAAGCCTGCAATTGTAGATTGAAGGCCGCCCCAACATCACCACATGATCAGGAGATCCCAAAGACATTGAGACACGGACATTTTCCCATTTACATCTTATAGTCATTGACGGTCTTATGCCTCAACTGCAGATATTTCTTCTTCATCAGTCGTATCAGATGAAACAACTGCCCCTGTAGGGTCAGTATCCACAGCCTCTGCCTCGGATTCCTTTCCCTTGTCTCCCTCAGAGTCGAGCAGCTTTTCCCGGAGCTTCATCATAAGTTCCTCTTTGACACTTGGGTTAGCAGCAAGGTATTGTTTGATAGCATCCTTACCACGAAAACTCTGACCGTTCATACTATAAAATGCACCTCCCTTTGTTATGAACTTGTGTTTGGATCCCAGTTCTATGAGCTCAGTTTCCTGACGTATCCCTTTGCCAAACTCAAGCTCAAATTGTGCAGTTCTAAAAGGCGGGGCATGCTTATTCTTCACAATCTTTACAAGAACTTGACTTCCAACAGTCTGCAAAACAAAAAATATATCCCGGAAAAAATGAGTCCTATCTCATTCAGGGACCAATCTGACTCCTCAGACGTCTTTATTCAAGTGGCTCACACATGAAATTAAATTCCACTGAAAAAATCCCAACATAATTTAAACATAGCAAGGATCCACATATAAGGACTGCATGGTAAGGACTAAAGATGGTTTTGGAAATCTACATATATCATTAAATAAAATGATTAAATAACAACACAAATGTGTCATTGCCAACCTTTTCCTAATTAAGATCTGCTAATTATGGCAAAGCATAAAGGTCTAAAAAGCCAAGGTCTGGCCATCAAAGAAATATCGACACTTCTAAAAAGGTGGTGTGCCGTGTCCAACCCCGACACGCCAATACAAACACGCCACACCTCACGCCACAACACTCATCAAAGTTCATACACAATGAAATACATCCTATTTTCAGAACAATTCTAGACTCAAACACGCTTTAAACAATTGGACTTGGAGAACACGTCTACTGTTGTGACACAAATAAAACACATCACAAATTTGCAAAAAATATCTTAGAATCCAATAATAAAAAAATACTACAAATTTATACATGTTCTCTTTTAAAGTTTAAAAATTATTATATTTGAATTAAATATTCATATATATGCTATATAATAATTGTTCATCCTTACTTATGTCATCTAATAAATATAAAAAATTATATATTTTGCACATGTCTCCCATGAACATGGTTATCAAAAGCCCGATCCGGATCGTACGACTCTAGTTGGGCTAAACAATCCGGATCGAACTAAAATCTTAAATTTAGGATCTTAAAGTGATTACAATCCTAATCATAAAATCATGTAAATCGCATTACGATCCCAATCCTATAACAATCTTATTAATTTATTTATTTCGGGTGATTATTCAATAGTTCGGGAGTACGGCCACATGTTGCTCCATGGTAGTATGATTGGTGGAGAAGGTGTAGTATTGATTATTTGTGTTTGGTGATTGAGGAACATGAAGGGGCATAATGAATAGAGATTGGTGAGGGAATATGGCCACGTGGTATTCTGGAACTATTGTATAACTTTTCTTATTTCTTATATATGTATGTATAATGTATATATGCTAAGAAGCACGGACACCTCTTCGAGGCTGCGTATTAGTGTCAGACACGGATACACATCGGACACGTGGTGGGCACGTGTCCGACAGGCAGTAGAAGGTTTTTGGTCTTTTTTTTTTTTTTTTGCCACCCAGACACGTAACAGACACGTTCGAGACACCGCGGGCTGAAATTCATAATTTATGAAACTTTTGTGGGGGTCAATTTGTAAAAAAACAAAAATAGATCAATTTGTAATCTAGAATCGAACAAAGAGAACAAAAGAGTGAGAGAAAGACTCGTTCGGCACACCTGGTCGCTCTTCGTTGGTCAGTCGTCACTCGTCTGTGGTCGGTTGTCGATGGTCACTGCTCTTGCGGTTAGCCAAGGAACAACTTCTATCTTCTTCTTCATTCGTTCTTCTTCTTCGATCTTCTTCTTCTACTCTATTCTTCAACTTTTATTTTCTTTTTTTTTTCTTTTAGATGCTGATTGTGACATCTCTCTCCCTCTCTCTCTTCTATTTTTTTGTTCTTTTCTCTCTCTGCCTCTGTTATTTGATTATATTCTTTTTTTTTTTTTTGTTGATTAGTTTTGTTAATTTTAATGATATATGTCTATTAATTTTATTTATAGGAACCAATTTTTAATTTTGAAACAATGGCTACTACGGGTGGTAGTTTTAATGACATACATGATGATAATTTTGATGAGAACAAACCATTGTGAAAGTATATAACTAAATTAGCAAAACTTGGGAAATGAGGAGGACATTACCAAATACAATGTAATTTTTGTAATAATACTTTCAAAGGTTCATATACAAGAGTAAGGGCACACGTCTTAAAACTCCCTGGAAAGGGAATTGGTGCTGGTAAGAAAGTTACAAGTCAAAAACTTTCACAAATGCAAAATGAAAATGATGCTGCTGAATTGAGAATTAAAAACCTGTTCAAAAAAAAAAAATTGAGAATAAAAATGCTCATCCTAAAAATGTACCATTTCCTCCTCCTAGTGTACTAGTGGGTTGTAGTTATGCTTATGAATCAAAGAAGAGAACATATGGGAGTGGGAGTGGACCTAAGAACTGCTATTAAGAAAGCATTCAACATGAACGATAAAGAGCAATTGCAGTTTGAAATTGCTAGGATGTTTTATTCACGCAAGGCCCGTCCGGGGGGGGGGGGTTTGCCATTTAATCTTGCAAGAAATGTCAGCACTTACTCATTTGTTGCAAATCATAATATTTCTAAATATTTGCCTCCCGGATATAATTTGTTACAAACCACATCACTTCAAAAGGAGAGGACAAATATTGATAGATTGTTGCAACCAATTAGGGGCACATGGAAGGAAAAAGGAGTAAGCATTGTTAGTGATGGTTTGGAGTAATTCTCTAAGGAGGCCTTTGATTAAATTTATGGCAATGCGTGAAAGTGGGCCTATGTTCATTAAGGCAAATGATTGTTCTAGAACAACTAAAGAAAAATATTTCATTACAAATTTGATAAAAGAAATGATTAATGGGGTTGGGGCAAGTAATGTGGTTCAAGTCATCACAAATAATGCTCCTAATTGTAAGGCAGCCAAACAACTCATTGAAGCTCAATTCCCTCCTATTCTATGGACTCCTTGTGTGGTGCACACATTAAATCTAGCTTTGAAAAATATTTGTGCTGCAAAGAATATTGAGAGGAATGAAGTCACATATAAAGAGTGTAGTTGGATTAGTGATATTGCCGGAGATGGTTTGATGATTAAGAATTTTATCTTTGATCACTCTATGTGATTGGCCATGTACAACGAATTTGTGCCATTGAAGTTGTTTTTGGTTGCCAAAATGCGATTTGCCTTCACAATTGTTATGCTCAAGAGGTTAAAGCTTATAAAACGTGGTCTTCAAGCAATGGTAATTAGTGACAAGTGGAATTGTTATAGAGAGAATAATGTTGGGAAGGCAAAATTTGTAAAAGAAAAGATTTTGGATGATGTGTGGTATGACTACATTGATCATATTTTTTCCTTCACGGGTCCTATATATGACATGCTTAGGGCTTGTGATATGAACAAGCCTTGTCTTTACTTGGTATATGATAAGTGGGACACAATGATAGAGAAAGTGAAGATGACAATATATAGGCATGAAGGGAATAGACTAGATAAGGAATCTACATTTTACAATGTGGTGCATCAAATTCTCATGGATCGTTGGAATAAGAACAATATTCCTCTTCATTGTATGGCACATTCATTGAATCCAAAGTAAATACCACATTTAAATTTGGTTTAGTTATTTTATTTTAATGGACTTATCTAGTCTTTCTTGAAATAATTATTTTTCCTATTTTGTATTGTAGGTACTATAGTGATGAGTGGCTCCATGAGGATCAAAATAGAGTTTCCACCACATAGGGATGAAGAGGTGACACGTGAGAGGAACAAGTGTTTTAAGAGGTATTTTGAAGATATCACGGAGCGAAACAAGGTGACAACAGAGTTTGGAAAATTTTCAAGTTATGTTGAAGCATTCTCAGAATATAATTCCATTCATAATAGGTGGCACATGGATCCTTATACTTGGTGGTGTGCATATTGCGCATATGCACCAACTCTTCAAAAACTAGTTTTGAGACTACTTGTGCAACCCACCTCTTCATCTTATTGTGAGAAAAATTAGAGTACTTACTCCTTTATTCACTCAATGAGAAGGAACAAAATGGTCCCTCGACGAGCAGAGGACTTGGTGTTCATTCATAGCAATCTTCGTCTTTTATCAAGGAGGAGCTCCCAATACTTGCAAGGAGAGACAAATGTGGGGCATTATAGGAGATAACTTTGACCCACTTGATGATATCGGAATGCTTGAGATAGCTAACCTCTCACTTGATGAACCGGCTATGGAGGCGGTCCTATTTACAAATGAAGGAGAAGATGGAAGGAGTGGTGAACATGTTGTATTAGTTTCTCTACTTAGGTTTACATTTTCTAATGTTTATGGATTTTGTAATAGATGGTGGTTGTTGGTACATTGGATAATTTTATATGTTGTGGTTTGGTTGTTAGTACATTGGATAATTTTATATGTTGTGATTTGGTTTTCATGCATTTTGTAACAAAAGATAGTTGGTAGCTTGGAATGACATATTATATATTGATGGAATACAATTTTTATGTTATTTGTGAATGATACATATGATGTTAAATCAATGAAATGGTTTTTTTTTTATAATTTTAATAGTGTTATTTTGTATTTTTTTTTATAATTTCATTTCATGACATATAATAAATAAATAAAATTATATATATTGAACGTGTCCCCAACATGTCGTGTCCCCCATTTTTTGAAAATTTGTGTCCACGTGTCCGTGTCATGTCTGTGTCGTGTCACGTATCCGTGCTTCATAATATATATGTATATCTATATAAGAAATTTGACTATAAATTCTTTCTACAAACATCTCTTCTAATTTATGATAGCAAAAAAGATGCATTATATCAAATTAATCATTTTTCTTTAGTGATTTTACAATTATTTAGCATACGTTATCATTATAGATAATTTATCATTTTATTTTATATTAAAAGTAGAATCTTACGATCCTCAATCCAATTCTACGATCCGATCCACAATCCCTCCCAACAATCCTAAATCCCAATTTTAACAACCTTGCCCACAAGTCGTGTCCTACATTTCTTTGAAAATCTGTGTCATCGTGTCTGTATCACGTCATGTGCCCGTGCCTGTGCTTCATAGCTGGCCATCAATTTTTAACAACCTAACTGTATATTGAATCTAAAATAAGCAATGTTAAGTACTAAGTTGCCCCTAATCAAGTGCATTGAGATCTAATCCTCACTTCAATGTAATAATTTTTTATTTTTTTTTGGCCCTTGCAGACCTAATCTGCTTCATCTTTCTGTTGTCTCCAATTTTCCAGCACAAGAACAAGTGCACATGTCCAGTTATAATGCCTAAGACCACATGCTTCAAGTTTGAGGATCATGCACAAGTCATTTTCAAAAAATAAGTTCAGCCAAAAACAAATTGCTGTTAGTTGTTTTGAAACGGCTGCCTACCATCTTCCTTGTTAATGTCCATTGGCTTGTCTTTCATGCTTTCAATACCCAAAACCTAACTTCAAGGCCCCACACATCATAAAAATGTAGAACAAATCATGGGGCAAGCCTTGAGTCCTAACAGGAAAGGAAAGAGAATCTAAAAGCAAGCCCTGTTTGACAATTGCTAAATATGCAGCTTTTTGGCTAAAACAAGCCAAAAGTAAAATATATATATATATATATATGTGGGCAATATGGTAATTTCCCACCAAAAATAAAAGTTTAAAAAGAGACAGAACAACTTTCTCCATAACAAAAAAGCAACTTTTGTAGCAATTATCAACCACATCAGTTCTTTTAGATTCAAAAAAAGCAAACAAGAAAAAGAGCTCCTAAAAAAACAATTGTCAAACCCCACCAAAAGGGGGTTAGCGCCAGCCAAAAACATTTGAGGTTGCCCCACTGTACAATATTATGATCACAAACAATTTTATTAGGAGCCATCTTTCGTGTTAATACATGCAAATACAATTAAGTGATCAATACATAAAAGAAAAAAAGAGGTAAATTACATTGACATCCCTTGAGGTTTTTGATAATGACAACAGGCCCCTCCAAGTTTATGAAATGACAAGGACCTCCCTATGATGACAATTTGTTACAGATTCTTCCAACCATTATGGTGCCGCTAGTAAAGAAGGTGATGGTTTTTACTGAGGTCAGCAACAAAGTTCCCTTTAGTGCCTACGTTGCCTTCATTTCATGTGTACAGACATGATTGCCCTCCATTTCATTGGTTAAAAGACAAATTATCTCTGCATTCCCATTAGTTAAAGATTGAGATGCCCTTATTACATTGCTAATAAATTCCTCTCTCTCTAGTAAATATGTGCTAGCATAGCTATATGGTTAGTTATTTGTTGTATTTTGTGTAAGTAAGTGTCAATTGGAAATATATATTGTGTTTGTAGGATTACAAACAACAAATGTCTACTTCGAGCATAGTAGGAAGTAATCAAAACCAAAATTACCCAAGTATCAGAATAAAAATTGAACTACAAACAGTGAATATGTACAACACATTAAAACCCATATCTAAACTCCCTAATTCAGCATCAATGAAAATAAGAGAAAACAAAACCAAATGCCGCCATCATTTGATGAAAGAAAACATTCCCCCCACACACTGAAAGAAAACAAATTCACACAAACACATACGTCAACCACAACACATAAATCCCAATCATCAAGAAGAAAAACCAAAGATCATAAAATCCACAAATAGATCATTTGATGAAAGAAAACAAACCCACAAATAGTTCAATCAAAAAGAACAAAACCGACACACAAAGTAAGACCCATAACACCCAACTCAATGATTTAGCAAATAATGCACCAATTCTTGCCTTACAATCCAAAATACAACAAACTTTGAGCAAATGTGATGAATCAATATGAGAATCAGAGCCATTTCATCTTCTTTTGGCTCCGAACTGACTCAAACAAAGAAATAATTCGGTTATAGTGATGAACCAATACCCTACTCTATTTTCTCTCACAAATACACTAACCTTTCAGGCTCTCACACATTTCAACAAGATTTCCTCTGTTTCTCTCATTTTCTCTAAGTTTTTCCCTCCCTTCCCCAACTCCTTCCCGCCAATGTACCCACTCCGCCTCTATGTACACCAGATGCATGTATAAGACGAATCACCACCACAAATGTGTTCTCAAATGTCTTAGTAAAGCAAAAGGGCCATTCAGTCTTTTTACATTGATTGACAATTCAGGTTAAAATATCTGCATTTAAGTGGGGCATAATGGTCATTCATCAATCAGCATTAACAATGTCAAGCAAAAAGTTCTGGAATGGGAGGTCCCTGTCATTTCATAAACCTAGAAGGGTCTGTCTGTCATTGTCAAAAACCTCAGGGGAGGTCAGTGTAAATTACGCCCAAAAAAACAACAGATAAATGAAAATTTACCTCCTCTCCCTTCTTGACAAGCCCTGTTCTCCTAATGTTTAGGCGTACTGAAGCATAGAATTTTAAAGCATTGCCACCACAAGTAACTTCAGTGGGCCCACCAAATCCAAACGTAGATAGCTTCGCCCTGACCTCAATAAAAAAGTAATAGATTAGGAAGTTTGACAATCAAATATATTGTGTGCAGGTTTCGGTGAAACTGCTTACCAACCGAACTGCTTTATCAGTGGGTATCAACATATTTCAAATAACAAACTATATTTTATAGCTCAAGAATCTGTATAGTAACCAACTAATTACACTTGTATCTCATTTAGACCCCCCCAAAAAAAAACCAATATCATTTAAATTATATGAGTCAAATTTAGAACTTTAAGGTAGAAAACATTTTATGAGATTGTCAATAGGGGAAATTCCAAAATTTAGTTGTGAAATGTAGAATTGGCTGCCATGGTGGGCTTTTGGTCATAAATTTTAATTAGGATAAAATGTAATAAGTCCAGTGAACCTAAAGAAGATCCAAGACTGGGAGGACCAGGTCTCTTGGTCTTACTTGGCTACCAAGCTTACTCAGCCTTCTGTCTTTTATCCTTCCCTTCTCATTATCATTCTTTAACCTTCAATCTATCGTCTTAAAACTGTTTATTAGTTACCTTTGATGAAAGATATCCCACATCATGAACTCCCCCAAAAAAAATTCCACACAAAAATAACTAAGCTTTCAAAAAAAATCATATTATACAGTGACATTTTAATAACATCAGGGATAACACATTTATATTTCACTTGGTTGGGAAGCACTTTACCGGAAAAGAAAATGTAAATGTAAGAGAAACTTGACCACACTCTCAAGGGACAAAGAGTAAATTTTCCTAGCTAAGTATCAACTGTGTCATTTCTTAAGAGCTATGTTACATGGACTCGAGTACGGGTGTTGGGTGCGAGTATGTATCTAGAGGTTGAACTCATAAAATCATAAATTTAAGGGTATGCGGACTCGCCAAAAAAATGTCAAATTTATATATATATATATATTTTTTTTGTTGATAAATAAGCAAATTTTATTAAGAAAGCATCAAGACGATGCAACCAATACAAGAAAACCACCCAATAACGGAACCAATAAAACAAGGACTAACCAATCATCTCATCTAGAAAGTCTAAAAACACAAATAAATCCGGATCTACCCTACCCTCCAACCAATTATACAAAATTAGAGAAAGACGACTTTGAAGCCAAGAAACACTATACTTTTAATTTTTATATTTTTAATCTAGTATGTGAGATAAAATGGTACTATATGTAACTTACAGTGTCAAAATGGCATTTATAATAATTATACAACAATATGTACATATAATAATAGTGTTATATACAATTATATAAGAAGTATCCGTTGAAAAGTATCTTACACATATTCCATACCCTTGTCCGAAAATTAATAGAAATTAATTGTCGACACAGGTATTCGATCTATTTTGAAGAGTCCGTGTAACATAGCTTAAGAGAGAAGATACAAAGAGCAGAAAATCTTTACAGATAGAAATTGGTAAAAATAAAGAAAACAAAAATACACAAATTAGCCTACAGGAGTAGCTCCAAGAAAGATTCTTTTGCCTGTGATAGAAAATTCCACACATTTCCCATAATTCATTGACATGACATGGCTACCTGACTGTAAGTTAGCTCTGAGGTTCGAATTTTCTTTTAACAATTAGTCAATAAACAAAGTAGAATAATAAATCTGAGTGCAATCAAAGCCATGAAAATTGGAAGTTGCATAAAAATGTGATTATGATAGAACAGAATAAATAAATAAAAATTAGAACAATACCTGATTTACAAATATCAAAATTGTCTGTGATAAAGACAGAGTGGCTCAATTTGCGGAGTGCCTGGCTCATCAATCTAGCTTGCATTGCCATGTGTGCATCACCCATTTCACCACCAAGTTCACCTTTGGGCACAAGGGCAGCAACCTGTAAATCAAAACACAAAATTCATAAAACAGAGCAGAAGATTCAAAATAGAACCTTTCCCCCCTAAAAATAGGACAAGTATTGACTACCAAAAAATTGACTCAAATTAGACAAACCCCAAAAAAAAAAAAAAATCCACAAGGATTCCTATCAAAAACAAGTTCACAACATTAATATGGAAGGGGGCGAAGATGAAAGGTATAACAGTAATAACACCATCACAAGACATTTTGAAGGAAACTCATGAAGTATGTCCTGCAAGGCTGCAACTAACTCTAAACCATGATCATCCTTGTTAAATCACTGTGCACAGAAGGTTGATCTATGGAACACTTACACTGTCCACCACAACGACATCAACTGAACCACTCCGTATTAGGGTATCCACAAGACTTAGAGCCTGTTCACCACAATCAGGTTGTGATAGAAGCAAATTTTCAGTATTTACACCAATAGCCTCGGCAAGTGCTGGATCAAGAGCATGCTCAGCATCAACAAAAACACAGTAACCTATATCCAAAAAAATGTTAATTAACAAGAAGAAGCTGGTGTTAAAATCCGTCACAAAGCAGACATTTCCTGTTTTTTTTAAAAACAATAGAAAAAATTTATGAATGATAACCAACATTAAAACCAGCACATGCTTCCAATTTATACTAATATATCAAGAACCAGAAATCTGTGAATGAAGTGAACAATATATTATTGCTTTCTACAAGATGAGATGCTTCTTCCCACTTATACAACATTCATGATTCACTAGGCATGGCATGAAATACCTAACTTTGCAGTTTTCTTACATTTTTTTCTTTTTTCAAGCTAGGGAATCTAAACTTTCTGCTAGGCAACAAATGCATTGCTAGAAAACTTTTGTTATTTACCAACATATGTTTTGTATATTGACTTGTTTATTGTAACTTTTATTTTTGGCTTTGGGTGTTTTACTTCTTTTTGGTATTAGACGGAGAAGAGGGTCAATACATTGCACTGGGAAAAATAAATAAATAAATAAAATTGAACCGCATAGATGACTACATTGAACTTGATACCCGAAAGTGAAAACTTCATTACTTGAAGTTACCCATTCCAAAATATAAGGGGAAAAAATTAAAGACAGACAAACTCAAACTACCATGCGCTTTAGAAATTACAATTAATTAATATTTATTAGTTTAGAAATATACACTGTACACGGGACATTAACAAATACAATCAATCATCTTAATTGTATGACTTGTTCAGAAAGAAAAAAAAATTAAATATAGGTATTTCTAAGAGTAACCTCCTTGCTTCTGTGCTTCAGCAATTACATGTAGAGCAACAGTCGTTTTCCCAGAAGCTTCTGGACCATATATCTCCACAACACATCCCTGCACAAATCCAATAAAAAAACAGTATAAGCAGCCAGACAGCAAAGACAAATTAACAAAATTCTCTCAGTCCCCAACCCCTTATAAAGATATTATACATTAGATTTAGAACATACAACCCTACTGGCATAAACATTAAATTTTCATCCATACAGCTCCCTAGAGGCATAAATATCTAGATGTTTGTATGAGTATGTACATATGGTTTGTAATGTATCATTCAATTGGGGAAAAAATTAAAATTAATTACAATTAAAGATACAGAGTTCAATAAAATGCAAATGAGTTATTTTTATAAAGCTAAACAGTCAACATAGAGCACTATAAATTATAATGCCACTCACAATTACATATATTCCTGAAAAGTGTAGAAAATAAAGATATAAGAAGAACATTCATGAGCAGCATAACTTAAGGAAAGAACTGGCAAATCTCCCTAATTTAATCAACAAAAGACTTGGATTGGATCATAAAATGTAAATTTCAAAATAACCTATTATATTAGTTAAGCCTGTGCAGCAGCACAAGTTGAGCGAGTAGCTGTTTTAACATAAAGTATGTTTGAGCTGGTGATGGAAATGTGTGACAGTAGTTGTATCATGTAGAACAGAATATGCCTCGTGGAAAAAATAAATAGCAAAGTCTGCCATAAGAACTTGTGCCTATATGACATATATGACACAGTGCATTATTACAACTTTTTTTTTTTTAAACAGTTGCATTATCCAAAAAATTCTTATCCTTATAACTGTTATATGAAAATCTGCAGCATAGGAAATAGATATTCATATAAATTCCAATTGCTGAAAGATACCTTCGGAAGTCCACCAATCCCCAGTGCTATATCCAAAGAAAAAGATCCTGTAGACACCACTGGAACTTGCTTATGAGAGGTGGACCGACCCAACCACATAATAGATCCCTTTCCAAATGAGGTAGTGATCTGATCCAACGCTTGCTTCAGGGCCAGCTCCTTTTTGGACAAATTCTCATCATTGGAATCACTGCCATCTGATTTAGATCTCTTTTTACCTTCAATTAGACAAAATGAGATTTATTAGCCCATATTAGCCTAAGCAGGAATACATGAATTACTAGGGAGAACAGAACAAATAGCATCCATAGTGCTTGTCCTACTCTACAAAAAATGAATAGTCCAATAGGATGATATTCTACAGAAACACTGTTGAATAGGCAAAAGGATTTTAATGTGTCAAATGTTGAACAAAGGGGAAAAAAACTGAACTCAAATTTTCAATACCTTTAGTAGAAAAATTGCAGATCGAGGATGTTACAAATACCCCTTTCCTAAAACCCTGCAAACCAAACAGAAAATTAAAAGTAAAAAATTTATTTCACAATCATAAAATAAGATATTACATCAACAGCACTTTCTTTTATTCATTGTAACAAACTTAAAACTAAGGAGCCACAAATAACAAATAGACAATTTTTTCAGAATAAACAAAATAAAACTTCTAAAAGTACACAAACAAAAGGTCCCAAGTGAAGGTAAGATCATTATATACCAGAAAGAAATGCGCAATTGCACTCTTTCATGAGGAATTTCAAAATTTTCAGACCTCTTTATCACACTTAAACCCACAGGGTAAGCATAATAGCAAAGAACTTTGCAGGACAAGTTGGGTTGTACAGTGACTTAACAAATCCAATGCATCTCCAAACAATAAAAATTGAAAAATCAATTCCATTTTAGTTGTTTAATTGATGTGAAATGGCAAGACCCTTAAACCCATTTTATCCTAAGAATTTGATAATATTAACTAAATCATAGATGCTAATAGCCCGTTTGGGTTGATCAATTTGGAGAGAAAATAATATGAATTAATTTTTCTTAAACTTAATCACCTGTTTGGATTACTAAAGAGGAGAAAATGGAAAGAAGTATAGTGAAACTGATTTCTTTTAAAATTTACGTTTTGAAACACTCCAAAAGTAGAGACATTGGGAGGGAAAAGAAACAAAGCGATTACTAACTTTTTATAATATCAAAATTATTATAAAAAATTATTTTGGTAACTTAAATTGTAATAGTTTCTTTGATAGAACTCCTCTCTCTAAACTTTGAGAGCTTCTCTCTCTAACCTTTTCTCTGGAAACCTAAGCTCTTCCCCTCTACCCTCCTCCTTCTGTGTTTTTCCCTTCCTCCTTCATCATCGGCGGCTCTCTTCCGCTGACGGCCACCGCCTCCGCCTTCCCTTCTTTCCGCCTCCCCTTCTCTTTCCCCACTCCTTCCTCCGCCACCACCGCCTCCGCCCCCCTTCGCCTTCCACTCTCTCGCATCCGCCGTCTGGACCGCCTCCGCCGCCGCGCTTTCTCGCTTCCTCGTCGATTCCACCATGATCCGATCCGGGGTGATGGTTTTTTTTGAGTGTGGGTGTTTTTTGTTTGTTTTGTTTTTTTCCTATTTCTGTTGGTTCTAACGCCATTTTTTTTTTGGCTGCCATCAAGATGTGAGTTCAACACTGATGTGCTGAAAAAAATTTCATAGTTTTCACTTTGATTGGGTTTGCTCTGGCTGGTTGGTCTTGTAAGTGCCGTTTGGCTACCCTTAATGGAAATCTCCTCCGATCAAAAAAAAAAAAAAAAAATAATAATAGTTTCTTTGATAGAAAATAAATTACAATCTTTTCTTTTCTCTCCAACTTAATCGAGAGAAAACACAATCTTTTCTCTTCTTTTCTTTTATTTTCTCTCATTAACTTAACAAGTCCTTTCTTTTCTTTCCTGTTCTTGGTTCCCAAACAGACTCTAAACAAAAAGCATCAATCGAAGCAAGTAACTAAACAGGCAATCCCTAGAATGATAACTACACCAAAAACTTGTACAAAAATTGCTTCGAATCACCATTATCAACATCAAAACTAACCCCAAAAAAAAAACCACCAATTTCGATGTTTTGAAGAGCAAAAATACAAGTACTGTTGGAATACTATGAACTAAGCAGTAAATGAGGGGAAAACAAGGTTGATGATGAGAATGCGAAGACAGATTACCTGTGGAGCGAAGAGAATGTGTTTGAGAGAAGAAGCGTTCCGAAGAAGCCTCGCCATTGAAGTCCCTCCAGAGTCACAAAAACCCCCAAAAGGCGTAGGAATCAAGAAGTATGAAATAGTTCGACTTCAAGAAACAATTAGAGTATGCATATACACATATACAGATCATATATACATCGACGTTTCGCAAACTTTAGGTTTATTGGAGAGAGAGAGAGAAATAGAGAGAGGTTCACTCCACTTGTATTTTTTGGGTTTTTGGATTTTCCCTCCTTTTTGAACTTTCTCTTTGCATGAGTGGCCTCCGGGAAATAAAAAAAATAAGATAATGAAAGTATATACATAATTGTTTTAGGGCTAGTTTGGCATCTACTAAGTAAGTCAAAAAGTCACTATCTTATTTAAGTCACATCATCTTATTTAAATTACATCACCTCTCTAACACATCAAACCCAACCAAAACCCATCAATAAGTCAAAAAGTACACTTTTTAGGACATCCCAAACCAACCCTATTTTTTTTTTGTTCTTTTAACTTTTTTTTGAAAAAATTTATAAAAAAATAAAGAAATGATATAATCTAAAAGAGATCAAAAGTCAAAAAATTATTTTTAATCTCTTGTCAAAAAAGACCATAATACAGAGTGTGTATTATAAAATTCTCGTTGATTCTCATAGAAAATCATCAATCAAATCATATTTTTGTAAATTGAAATTTTTTTTTAACCGATGACCGATAATCAAAATTGGCAAGTTGATTGAATATTTTAATTGCTTCAAACATACAATTTTAAGCAAGTGAGATGAGTTCGAAATGCAAAATAAATAAATATATATATATATAATTTCAAACATAAAAAATATTATTTATTATAAATTTTGACACATTTTTCAAATCAATTAACAAAAGCAATCAAATTAAAGAGAAAATCTAGGTGTAGACATCATTCTAATAATGATATAAGGGTAGACAAGTGCAAGGTAATAAGTTGCATATACGTACAAGTTGGGTCAATTTATAAGCAGTTTGGGTGTTTATAAAACAAATAATTTGTCAGCCTTAGTGCAACTTCAATGGCAAAAGTTAAAACACTTTGTTAAAGCCATTTTTTAACTTGCCACTGTGAAAAAAACAGTTATTAAAAAGCTATACCATTAACTAGTCTCATTTTATAAGACGAATTTTAATTTTTTACCATTAGATCTATTTTTCAAAAAGTATCTAATGATCATAATTGTTTTTGCAAATGTGGTAAATTTGGCTTTAGCAAATTTTGACTCAAGGTTTGACGAACATCATTGAAGGAAGTTTTTTGTGATGGTATAGGTAAAAATGACCTTAACTCAAGCATTTGATATACCATTAAAGATACTCTAACAAACTAATTTTTGTGATGTAATCCACCCAACTTAACCCACATACATTCTCAAACCACTCAAATTTATTTAAGTTGGTGCGATTTGGCACAATTTTTCTCAAGAAAAATGTTTCGTAGCTCAAATTTTGTGGCTCAAATGGCTAAAACGACGTCGTTTTGGCCATTTTTATGTTGTTCTGTACTCAAAATGACGTCGTTTTGGCCATTTGAACCACTTTTGAGCCACAAAATTTGAGTTACGTAGCATTGTCGTTTTCTCAATACCCCTAAATATAATTGAATGAGGAACATGGTTTTGTTAATGCAAAAATATGTGACACCACAATTTTGATATATAAGATTATTCTTAAGAAATAGTAATTACAAAAGAAGGCAGTTATGCATAGCAAAAAAATTAATTGCCCTTCTTTTATAGAATGTCAAATTGCTATGTAAGTATAAAATAAAAAAGGCAATACCATAATTGTACTCATGCAATAGACTCCCACTTCTTTACTGGTTGTCAGTTGGTCACTATTCATAAAAGAAAAGACAAAAAAAAGCCAAAACTGAGCCACAGATTGTCAGTGGTCAGTATTCGATAAAATAAAAGAAAAATAAATAAAAAGAGCAATTATAGCCATAGATTTTCGACCATTTCTGGAACTGAGGCTTTATATAAGTCAGCAACTTCATTTGTTTAACTACACCATCAATTCCATCTTCATTCCAACAACTTCAGCAACTTCTTCACCATACAACTACCTCCTCCACCACCTATCTCAAGTAATTTGACAACCAATGAATTTCAAAAATTCATTATAGATATCCATGTAAAAAAAGAGACGAAAAGCTTTCATAAGAGGTTAGTTTAAACCAGAGCTTAATATTCTTAATAGCTTCATAATTTCATAACTGAGCTGCACAAAACAGGTCGATACGAAGGACAACCGGCGAGTCATTCGTATAGCGATCCCGGTTTTCCCTTTTTTATTTATTGTATTCCGGACTCGGTTTCGTGAATGTGTTGTTGTCGTATTCTCATCCCCATCTTTTAATCTTGTATTTGAGTCGTGGGTTGTGTTTAGAAATCCAAGGTTGATGCCCAAATTTTGGCTTTAACGCTCGAGCAGGGCTTTTGACGCTCGAGCGGGGCTTTTGTTTTTGCTTCTCCGCTCGAGCGGGAGTTTTGACGCTCGAGCATGATTTTCTATCTCCCAGTATTTTTTCCCTGCAGGTTATCGGACACTCGAGCGAGGCTTTTTACGCTCGAGCGGGCCCTTTTGATTTTGTTCCTCCGTTCGAGCGGAGATTCTGACGCTCGAGCGGGGACCATGGTCTGCAAAACTTCTGGAAGTGTGCAATCAACGCCCGAGCGGCGCTTTTTACGCTCGAGCATGAGTCTGTCTCTGACGCTCGAGCGAGGAATCCTACGTTCAAGCAAACCTGTTTTTATATCAGTATAGGATTTCACTTTTTGGATCACTTTTCAGCATTCTCTCTCTCTCACACTTTTCAAAACCTCCATTAGAGAGCTCTTCTCTCTAGATTTCAATTTCTCTCTAAGGTTTGATCTAGTGTGAGTGATCTTCCACCCTTGTCCCTTTGTAAAATGTGTGGGGTTTGGCTTGCTCTTCATTTCGATCCAAAAATCTTGAAGTTTGGAGTACTTTGGAAATTCTTCATCATCCCCATTTGGTCTCATCTTTTGAGGTAGGGAAAACTACTCATTTTTATGATCTTTGACATGAACTATAGTCATTTTGATTTAACGTTTGAGTTGGGTAATTTTGGGTGTTAGGGTTTCAAAATGTATAAAGAGGGGTTTTGTTCTTTTGACTCGTATATGTATATTTTGGGTCCTAAAATGAAGTTATTGATGTTTAATGGTAATATTTGAGCCTTTAGGTCAATGTTGAGAAAATGGGGAGAAAAGTCTTAATTTGTTATTATGAATTAATTTGTACAATTAATTTGGAAAGTTATGAAAATATGAAATTGAATTGGAAATAATGAAATTGAGGAGTTATGAGAATGAATGGTGGAGTTGGATAAGTTAATCACTCACCTTTGGCAATATTAATAATTTATCTGTTGATGCATTTATTATCTGTTTAGAAATAATTGCTTTGGGCTATCGGTAGAGGATAGTCTTGATTGTTGTAGACACTGCATGATGATTAGGTGAATTAAAACTAATCGATCGAATATGTCATTGAATATGACGGTTGGAATAATACATCAAATATGTGTATTGATTGATCTTGTATATGATAATTGTTTATATACATTGTATTGTGTGGGAGGAGATAGGGGATGTACTCCACGGTTTGGGAGGAGATAGGGGATGGACTCCTAAATCGGATATTATTTGGGAGGAGATAGGGGATGGACTCCATTGATACAACAAATATGTGTATCTATTGTGAAGTATGGAAGTGTTTTGATATGATATTGATACAACAAATATGTGTATCTATTGTAAAGTATGGAAGTGTTTTGATATGAGTTGTTATCTCATTTAAAAGGAAGTGTTTAAATATGAGTCGTAGTCTTATCAAATTGTTGGCCAGGTTCTGAGCCATGTTATGAATCAAAAATTTGATATGTAAAGGAAAGCGCAATGAAACATAGACATATCTGTCTTGGAATTGGATTGTGTTGTACGTTGGTTTTTGTGAATTAAACATTTATCAAATACTAATGTTTTAGTTATTGCTCATATTATGTTTAGCATATCTCTACTGGACGTTGGCTCACCCTATATGGGACATTATTTTCAGGTACTGGTGATATGCCGCCTCCAAGGTCTTAGCTTGGGAGGTTGATGAATTGAAGGCCTATCTTTTTGTGATTATTTTGTGTATTACATGTAAATCAAGCCAATGGCTTATTTTGTGTTTTGAGTTAGTACTCTCTCTTTTGTAACCAAGTGTTGGCTTGGAAAGTTGTAAGCCCGTAGGGCATTTACTTTTGATGTCAACATGTAATACTTTTGTAATAAACACTCTGATGAAATGAAGTTATGCTTTACTCTCTTATGTCTAAGCATGTCAAGATTGTATGATTTATGGGTTTATATTTTGAGGGCGTTACAATATGGCGAGTCATTCAGCCAGTCAACTGGCTTTACTCCGACCATCCACCACCCGAGGCTCAGTTTGGTTATCTGTGGCTTGCCTTTTGCACTAGCATTAGCGGCTCAGTTTGGCTATCTGTTGTTTTTTTTGCACACCATTTTCATACATTTTGCTATACATCTTTCATACATTTTTTTAAATATATTTTTCTTAACTTTTGCAATCATTTTACTTACCTTCATAAGTCATGCCAAGAACAAAAAAAGCCAGACCCGAACGTGTCGAAACCTCTAACCCTTCACAACGTCAACAATAGCAACAACAGCAGATCTATCCAACTATTGATTTTCTGACAAACAATCACGAACAAGCTTATTCAAATTTTGTCAACCGACCAATTGTTACTAGAAGAAGGGTAAATCTACCTTCTCAATATGATCCTCCGTTGCTTTGTAGACTGAAGACGATGGGATGGTTACCTTTAACTAATTTACCATAAAAGGTATATCCTCGTCCTGTGTATTTATCTTACCTTCACTTGAGACCTACTGAGAGAGAAGTTGAACTGTGTAATCTGACCTCTTATGTGAAAGGTAAAATAATCACACTAAAACCCCACACTTTGGCACAAATTATTGGAGTTCAAACAAGGGATTTGCAATGTCATTTTCAGATTGAGTCTGAGTTAGCTAACATTATTGGTGATATAACTGAGGTTTATACCACAATTTGTGATAATCGATTTACCGGTACTAATTTACAAGCAAGACATTTGAAACCCTACCTTTGTATTCTTCATCGATGGATAGTCGAAAATGTCACTCCTAAAAAATGACATTTTGATGTTGTTCCATGTTTTAATGTTTATTTGTTATATTGTTTTGAAGTTGGACAAACATTAGATGTATGTTACATATTACTGAAGGAAATGATAGTTGCAAATTTTGGTACTCTTAGTGGTTGGTCACTACCTTTTGGAGCTTTGTTAACCAAAATTTTCAAAGCGCATGTGAAAATCACTTCACCAATTTCAGAGTATACACTGACCCAAGCTGGTAGCGCAGAAAACTTACTGGGCTTTATTAATTTTACAAATGAACCAATACCTGATTCGGAAGACCCAAATGACAATGCCATGCCACCAAATCAACAACCTCAATACTGGACTGATTATTTGGCGATGGAACAAGAACGGTACAATCAGCGCCTACAATTGGAACAACAAATGGTTAATCAGGTTAATACATTGGGTAATCGGTTCAATGAACTTGTCGCCGCTCAGAACTCGCTAATTCAACAATTTGGTGAGTTTCGTGTAGGCTTTGGCAGACGTGATGAAGTGACAAGTAACTGCATTGATCAGATTGACCAGCAAGTCACTTAGGTGTACCACCACTACTTCCCTCCACCTCCACCACCACCTGACAATGACACTTAAATTGTTTCGATGAGTGATTAAATGGTTGACATATGTTGTGATTATTTTGTTTTCTTATTTTGTTGTGGTTATTTTGTTTTCTTTTTTTGTTGTGGTTATTTTGTTTTCTTTTTTTGTTGTAATATTTTGTATTAACGTTATGAATAGTGAATTTATGATGTGCCTCTAAAATTAACCAGTGATAATGTTACAACAATTTGTGAATTGTATTTAAGTTATAAATTTTTGTCAAAATATTCAAAAAGCCATACCGTATGCCTTTTTTTTTAAAGTGCATATTATACATCTCTCCTAAATGATGCATTATTGTTAACTCCAATAACATTTACAACTTTCTTCTAGAACATCATAAAAATTAATAAAAAAAATTATTTCATATTAAAATTAATAAAAAAATTATTTCTAATAAAAATTAATAAAAAAATTAATAGAACTATTAAAATTAATAACAAAACCATTATTTCAATAAAATGAAAAAAAGTTAATAAAAAAATTATTTCATATAAAATTAATTAAAAAAATTAATAGAGCAATTAAAATTAATAACAAAACCATTATTTAAATAAATTGAAAAACAAAAGTTGATAAAAAAATTATTTCATATAAAAATTAATAAAAAAATTAAAATTAATAACAAAACCATTATTTCAATAAAATAAAAAAAAATTAATACAGAAATTATTTCAATAACAATTAAAACCATTATTTCATAAACTAAACTAAAACACTCTGTATTAAACTAAATGAACATCATAAACTATAATTTCTGCATGCATCATTCAACCATCAACCAAAATTTTTTTTTGCCCCTGTATATTATACATTGCATGAACAACATATTAAGTGTCTTCACCCACGTCATTATATTTTGTTTATTGGCCATGTGATGCTGTTTGAGAAAAGAATTTGATTTTGGTGCCTTTCCTTTAATTGCCATTTAGTCCAATCCTTATCCTAATTGTGAGTTATCCTACAAAAAGAGGAAAAAAAAGTCAGTACATTCACAATTATAAATAAAGTGGGGTAAGTTATTTAATAAAGGTGTCTTAATGATTGTAACTAATAAAATAATTATACATTTTCAAACTGATTAATCACTACGAAATTCACATTATTTGTTCACATCACAAATCTAGCCATGGTTAACATGATTTTGCCACATAGCAGTAGCAATTGCATCCCTAAAGTTCGATTGGTATGTCAACCCATGTTGTGACATGTTAACATAGTCAGCTTGGTCTCCACCAAACCCGTTTGCTTCCGCTTCTGCCGTCATTTCATTATCAGCTTCTATGAAGTATGGGTCCATATCTACATGCAAACAGATCCAATTGTGTAGTACACAACATGCAATCACGAGAGGGCCTTGTCTTGTAGACTTGTAATTTGGCATGGACTGCAATATTGGGAATTGTTTCTTCAGAATACCAAATGTTCTTTCAATAACATTGCATAACGACAAATGTCGATGGTTAAACAATTCCTTGGGTCTAGAATAATGACAATCATGAAACTCTTACAAGTGATAGCGTTGGGAACGAAATGGGGCAAGAAATCTAGGCATATTCGTGAAACCAACATCCACTAAATAATACTTGCCTACATGTAAATAATGTACGCACTACTCTGTCAAATAGATGTATACAAAAATGTTTTCAAAAAATGTACAGTGTGTTATTTGGTGACATTAACCATGGGGTGGGTGTGGCAACTGCAAATCAGCTCTTGTAATAGAGTCAACTAAAATCGTGTTGTCGTGAGCGCTACCTTCCCATCCAGAATTAATAAATGTGAACAACATGTTGAAGTCGCAAGTTGCGAGTATATTTTGCGATACCGTAGATTTGCGACCGCGGAATATATTTTGTCTTGAGGCAGGGTCCCATGCATCCACCAATGTGCTATCAATAGCATTGACACAATCCTACTTGAAAGATATTTGTTTGACATTAAAAGCGAAACAAACTTGGATATTACTTTTATGACCCAAAAAAAAAATAAAAAAATAAAAAAAAATCGTTTCTCACTGTTATTGAAACGTTACAAAAAAAACATATAGTCATATATTGAACCAGGAAAAAAACCTCCTGTCATTTAAAATTTTTGCCGGTATTTCGTCTTGGTTACGTGGTTTGATAACCGTTGATGCAAGCTTGCACAATGCCCGCATAACAATTTTGATGTGTCGACAAATAGTTTTAGTGGAGTGTTGAAATCCATCAGCTAGTAGTCAATGGTGGTCATTTTGTGCGAAAGTATACAAAAAAATTCCAAGCGATTTCTCAACACTGATATACATATGTTCAGTTTCGATAAAGCCATTTTGAAGTAAAGTGTCTTTCAATAAAACGAATGTTTGTGCATCCATTCGTATAATGTCTATCATTGTTTCTGGATGGCCATTTAATAAACTGAAGATGTGTTCATCACCTTTGAATGGACAAGTTCGCTACGGTCATCTACTACTTGACGCATTCATATGGTCATGCCTAAAAGCAATCATCAAAAAATTCATAAAATCTTCAATAACCTCATCCTCCTCTAATGAGCTCTCCATTGCATTGTTTTCTGTGTCGGATGACATATAATTTCGGCTACATCACAGTAGAAGCATAATTATAAAATAATATTTGACAACATACTAACTGTTACCATTATTGGTGATACTGAAGTTAACAAGTGGCTACATTTAGTCGACTTTAGTCATTTATCGAAGTAAATGAAAATATACACGCGAACAAAAAACATATTAATATGTAGTCATTTTGTCATAAGAAAACGGACATGAAATAACGCAAAACAATAACACGACATGTAAATGTAAAATAGAAACAGTGTAACAATTAAATAAAAATAAACATACGAAGATGGATAAAAAAGAGCATGTCATGGGATAAAAAAATGAATAAAAAAGAGCATATCAGGAATCATCAAATCATCTTGCACAATGACAAAGAGAATCGGTAACTCGATGAAAACACAACTTCTCACTTCACTGCAAAGCTAGGATCATTGCTAGGCACATATGGGCAGGAATACGCATAAAAAACCTTCACCATTCCTTGTCTTTAAATAGTGTCAGTGCCCTAACGTACTGGACTGGTGGTATGTCCCTAAGCTCTAGCAAGGCATCTTGACATGCATCAAGAGAATACTCATCACCACATGCACTTACAGCCTCTGTGTCAGTTGATCGTGCACGTGAATGTTTCGTTTTTGCCTGTACGTATGTAGTGAAAGTTGCGTAGACATTATCGAAACCACTTGACCGTGACCTTTTAGAATGACCACCGCTACCGATTATTTGTAGGGCCCTCTTGTGACTTTTGCCCTTCGCTAGTTCCATATATTCATCGCCAAATAAGTCAACAAGAATGACTCAAAGAACATTACTCCTACCACCTGTGGCTTCAAAATTTATTAAGCATTTCATCTTCTTCATCTGAGTCAAGGGCTCCTTGTGTGGAGGCACGGAACAAGGCCCCTGTGGCACAACAATTTTCAACTATTTTGCCAATTTCTTGAAAATACTCAAATCTTTTTTTCCTAAACTTCTTTACATTTTTTGTAGCTTACAACAATTGAAAATATTGAGAATAATCACACTATACGTGTGATGAAATGTTACAAAAAAAATAAAAAAATAAAATTGAAAATGGTACAGGTTAATGAAAAACCTTATCCCAAAATTCATCGGGTGCAACAACAGTTCCTACAATGGAATCCCATTCTAGATCGATCTGTGCCTGCAGTCGCTTAAAAGTTTGGTAATCAGCTTTCAATCGCTGATATTTTTGTCGCACATGTTTTGCTGTGTATCGAAATCCATACAAATTTTGCAACTAAGTTGCAAAATGATTCCAATGCCTAATTGTCCACATAGTAGTACACCCTGCTGTTTGATTTTTTTGTACCTCTTCTCTCAACATATTTATTAACTTCATTTCGATTCTAGAACTCCACATTCTTGTATCATGATTGTCATCTGAACTGTTTCCATCCATCTAAAAATATGCAATTTATATCTAAACTAATTTGAAGTGGATATAAAAAAATAACAATGCAAAAAGCAGTACAAATCAAAATCAATCAATTGATGTTGTTAAATAGTGTTGGGAAAAGAAAATTAATTGAACTTCTTAAATAGTGTTGGGCAAAACAGATATAACAATAAAAATCAGCTAATATTGCTCCCAAAAAGTTTGTGAAACAAGTATACGCAATAGAAAATAACCAGAAATAAACAGAAAAAGGAGACCAGAAGAAGAAAAGCATGAAAGGGGGTGAGTGCAGCTCGAGCTAGAGGTGGCGAAAGGCCGGCGGTTGACCAGCCGGATGACCCGGGAGACGACTGGCCAGTTGTCCTGGCGGTTGACCGGCTCAGCTTAAACAGATTGGGACAGATCACAAACCATTTTAGAACCCATTTCGACTTCTCATTACATAGCAGATGGATTGAAGAATATATGTACCCAATCAATAGGAGTGAAATAGTTGTCACCAGTGATGGAGTGGGTACAGTGGGTGGATATACACTTCTTTGATGTCTGATTCAAGAATAGGTTAGACAAATTTGACCGAAGACAAATAAATTTGAAATAAATTTGGGGATCTTTCAGAAAATCAGTGAGTTGTAAAAACAATTTTGACAAAAATTTGTGATTTATTTAATCTCGGTCTCATCGTTGTTTGGCTGCCTGGAGAATGAATCTTCCACAACGCACAAATTGCAACTGACTTGATTTGTGGGAGATGGTATGGGTAGGAAGGGGGTTCACAGACATCGTTTATAAAATGATCTCAGTTCAAAGAAACGAACACGACCTGTGTCGAATCATCAGCCGTGATCTTTCAAACTGAGGAAGAATCTTGCGTGATCTTTCAAAAAAAGGAAGACAAGTAGTGAAGTTAAGCTTTAAATTTCTTTTTGTACGTGAATCTTTTCAAAAATGAAAAAGATGGAAGGCTTTTAAGAAATGAAGAGGACACAGGATGCAAATGTACCGTTGGATGCTTTTGAGAGTGGAGAAATAAAGAAGAAAGCTGCCAAATGAAAATTCGAAATGTATTTTAAATGATATGGTAGAATTATGATTTCAAAATCGTATCCAATGTGAAGCCCGAAAGAATGAGTGAGATTGTATTTTGTGAATATAACCAAACACAATTTTTTTTTTTTTTTTAAACTTCCTAAGTAAATTCACATAATAAACTTATATGTACACATACAACTTACATACTCTAGCTTTTGGTTAGTTCAACTACCTGTATATATTTATATTTTGCTTAAAAAGTACAAAAACTGAATAACCAATAACAAAACTGCACACACAACTCTTCATATGAAGCTCAGTTTTGTAGATCCCACACCCATATAAAAGAGTTGTCTGATTTTGTGATTAATTTCTGTATTCCTAGAAGAATAGTTTTTAGCTAAAAAATTATGTGAGCTATAATAAAGACATTAAAAAAACAAATCAAATGAACCAAAGCAAAGAGCTTCTCAACGCTCAAAATGGAGTAATGCATTGTAATTACTCTCTACACAAGAAGTTCCGTCACTCCCACACAATTCAAAATTATTTTATAAGCAAAGCAACATGGAACCACTCTCCATATAATCCTATCAGAACTATCTGAAACAATAGTCAGATCTTCAAAGCCGAGTTACATATAGAAGGTGTCAAGGGTCGTTTGCACCATCTTAAACAATATCAGATCATAGAAGGTAACTGTATAGACGGCTTTCAAGGGGCGATTGCACCATCTTCATCATGGTGTTGTTCCACTATCTTCATCATCGCCATCTCCATTACCTTCAGAGTCCTTTGGTTTCTCACCATTTGTTGGCTTATCTACTGTCAAATAGCGCCCAGTCATAGAATCAATTGGGCGGGTGTCCCTTGGCCCGCCTTTACGACCCATAGCCAGCATTGGCGGTGGGGGTAGCAACCCTGATCTAAATGTATATGCTCAATGTGCTCGATGGTCGAGCACCAACTGATAGCCAATACCTGCAAAAATTGGGAAAACATCAAGCGAGAACTAAAACATATGGATCTTTTTTCCCTTTAAATAAAACCTTTTAGTACATAGTTTGAAGACTCTTATTTGGAAAACCTAAAACAATATGACAGTTTACAATTTATTTATTTTTGGGTACGAATGAGTGCTATTGTAGTCGGTCTAGCCTCACACATATGTGCCTATGAGAACATTTCTTATGAAATTCATCCAGCAGAGGATCCTGAATTTGAGACTTTCTACACCAAAAAAATTCTCTTAAACAAAAGTATTCGTCCTTAGATGACGGCTCAAGATCAGCCTCATGAAATTCTAATATTCCCTAAGGAGGTCCTACCCTGTGGAAATGCTCATTAATGAAACTTTTAGCTTTAACTGATCGTGACCACGAAACCACCGCTTTCCCACACTTTTACTCTCATCTCATCAGATGACGGAAAAAAGAAATGGGAAATAAGCGAATTTAGAGGCAATGAAAAGTTTTGCATGAAGCTGAAATCTAATACTGGAAAAACTCCAAGTTCATGAATGGATTCTTCAAATTCTACAAGCTACTGATAGTCTAAGAAGTCGATCGATACATGATATAAAGATCACTTGAATTTACAAAAACATATGCCTTTAGCTTTCATTGTTAGCATGGTGATAAATCAAATTTGATATCAATCATTAGGTAGTGTTTGGTTCATTGGAATTAAGGTGGATTGGAATGAAATAATTATTCCATAAACTCCTTACCGAATTCCATTTGCAATGCATTTTTCATAATTTTTTTAGTAAATCAAATATGAGAATGGATATTATGATGAAATGATCATTTCATTCCAGCTCATTCCAATGAACGAAATATAAAATTAAATTAATCAAATAGATTACATACTTTGTATCGCACGAATCTCACTTATGCAGTTGTCTTACTATGCCATTTTCATATACTCAAGTCAAAAGGCAGGATTTGAGAATGCCGAAGTCTTCAAGAAGGCACATGAATCTGGGGTCTTGTGGCTTGGTGGCTAGAGACAATGATGTCACTTGCCACGATGCCACACAGGTGTTACTGCCTTAGGCTAGTCTTACTAAGAGAGACTGTCTCTATGCATTTGTACAGTCACTCGAGGATCGAGGCAAATCCAAACGGAATGATATGTTATGACATATTCCCTGGCACATTGTAAAAGAATATTGGAATATCCATAAAGTTTGTTATCAAACACATGACCCATCCCAATAAATGGGAGGTGGTACCTCTCTCTCTCTCTCTCCCCCTTTTCCGATGTCTCCGGTGTCTATAACATGTGCTTCCACTCTCTAGTGAATCCCTGACCCCCCATAAGTACTATCTATGCCAACTAATTAAAGTTCACCACCATGCAAATTCAAGTCATTCCCTATCTGTCCGCTCCTTCAAATCTAAGAAAACAAATTCACTGGAAAAGACATACAGCTGATTTGAGATATTGAATAAGCAAATGAAAAAAATATTTTCAAAGAAGGTGTAGGAAATAAGAAACCATCAGGCCAACTTAAGAGCACCACTGAGAACAAATGATGCAAATGTTCATTTTCCAACAAATAGAGAATTCTAATAAGAGAAGCAACAAAAACGTTTTGATCCATTAAAAATTCAACTAAGCCAAATGTTTGATGAAGGTCTGGCTATGGATCGAAAAAACCTGAGACTGAAAATCCATATATTTAGTGACAACAAATTGTAGAGTACACGTGTAATGAATGGAAAGAGAGACCACATAAAAGTAGAAAAAGGCAATTCTATTCCCACAATGAAGTATTGCCTCTCTAATGTCCAACAAATTGTCAACAAAACCAACGGTTCTTGCTTTTCCACCTAGGACAGGCTAGTGTTCTACTGGCCAATTACTATCATACTCAAGAAAGGGACACCAGTTCTACAAGCCTTGACAATTGCTAATAAGGCCACAACCATTTTAAGTGTTTGTCTAGTGAAGTTGCCTTGGGGAGATATGTCACACCACTCAAGTTCATTCTTCTAATTACTGTTTTTGCCACCACGCTTCATTAACACTACAATTAATAAATTAACACAAAATACTTCCTATTCACACCTCTCATCTTCACATACATATTTATTTGAAAACCTTTTCCCTTCTCTCCTAACAATCTGCATGGGGGACATAAAGAATGTAAACATACACTGACATACACAATTTAAGTTTGGTCAAGATCATTTTCCTAGGCTATAACTCCATTGTTCATTGAGGGCTATAACTTATGTTGCAGACTCTAAACCATAATCAATCATGTAACACAAGTCTAGAAAATTTGCTTCACATGGTTAAAGCATCCAGCTATGAACACTTCTACGCTATAAGTTTCAATTATTTATAGAGAGATAAACTTCTAAAAACACACACTTACTTCACTGTCGAAATTAAGACCCATTCGCTTACCACCATCTTGACTGCATAAATCAAACACATTGAAAACAATTAGTAATAACAAAAATCAAACTACACCACAAAAGCATATTAGATTTAACTCTAATTCGAGTTGCTTGGTCAGAAGAAATAATAAATCACGCATTTGGAAATAATTTCCATTTCATTTATTTTCTAACGCTTTCCGAGCAACCAAACAAATCATAGAACTTTAAAGAAACCCAAGAACAGGGAAACAAACAGCAATTTTACAATGCTAAAAAGAAAACCCATACAAGTGCACACTTGATCTCTGTTTGCCCAACCATAAAAGGGAATTAATTTTTCTTTTCTCTGACATTTTCTTGCGGAAAACGGAAGATGAAAAAACGGATTTTTCATTTCACAATAAATTTGGATTATTTATTTATTTAATATATTGGTTTCATTTCTTTTCCAACGCTTTCCCACCAACCAAACAATTCATAGAACCGTTAAGAAACCCAATAATGGGGAAACAAATGGCATTTTTTAAATGCTAACCCATAAAAAGGGGTTCATTTTTCATTTTCCCTAACATTTTCTCGGGAAACAAATGGATTAGATAAAGAAATTGATAGAAAGAGAGTACTTGGGAGAGGATTGTAGTAACCCAAAACTTCCAAGTGCTTGCCGTCTCTGGGAGACCTGCTATCTGCAGCCATAACTCGATAAAAAGGCTTGTTCTTGCATCCAAACCTCGATAATCTTATCCTCACCACCATTTTTGTTATCTCTCACAACTTCAATCTCTCTGTCTCTCTCTCTCTCCCTCTCTCTCTCTGGATTTGATTCGATTCCAGGAACGAGGGCTTTGATTGGATTTTTCTCCTTTGGGGATGGTTTCGTTTTCGGGCTGCTTTTTTGGGGATGGGTTAGTTCGCCCCGAACGTGATACCCAAGACCCCAGTGGGCTGTAATTGGCCAGAATCTTTTTTTTTTTCGGGAAAATTACCATGTAGTCCTATGTAGGGGATCTATTTCTCTTCTAATCCTAATTTATTTTTAATAGATTAATAGGTTCACAGTTTTTTAAGTTTTATACCCAGAGGTCCCGTTTTTTATTTTCATATTTTTAAATGACTGTATTACCCTTTGTTTTGAGATCTATATATACGTGAAAAATCAAATTTTGGCTCGCTTAAAAAAGGAAATCAAATCTTCGCCTCACGATCTCGATTTCTCTTCGTTGTGGCGATCTCATTGTCTGTGGTCGATCTCATCAGGCCGTGAGTTGGATCCGTTGTGCGATTCGAATCTCGTGGTACAGCGATATCTCAGACGTTGTCTCTCTTTCTCTCTCTGTATCTGGTGATAGATATATGTATGTGTATGTATGTATCTGTCGATACATAGATATACATATATATATATGTCTGTGTGTGTATGTGGTTTGTATTTGTCGATACATATATGTATGTATATATAGATAAGCAAATTTGCGTGATATGTGGCTTGTGTTTGGCAAATTTTGTTTGTCGTATAGTGTAATGTGTTTTGAAGTTGTATTTTGAAATTGTGAATTCTGGTGTTTTGATACTGATATGTTATAAGTGTATAATTTTGCAGTTTGGAATTGTGAATTGTGTACTGTTGGTATTGATATGTTGTAACTGTATAATTTTGCAGTTTGGAATCTGTGAACAATTGTTTGTTGGTTTGTGATTCTGTTAACCTGCATTGGAACAATGTGGCATATATCAGTAATACCGTAAATTTGGTCAGTTTCATAAGATGAGTTATACTGTGAGTAATGTAGGTTAAGTGTCGAAATATGTTTTTTGAAACTGAAAAATGTTACAGTTTCATAACATGAGTGATGTTAAATAAGTGTGTGCTTTGAAACTGAAAATTTTCACAGTTTCATAATATGATTTGTACTACAATGAATGTAAAAGGAGTGTTGAATATATTTGTGCTATGATAGTATAAAAGAGTTTGAATACCTTTTCAAAGTGAGCAAGGCTGATGTGTTTCCACTTGGAATACATTTTGCCAAGGTTCCATTTCATAAACCTTGGGAAGCCTTCTTTGTTGGATGGTCGGAGGAGTTTATCGTGGTTCACGCATCAAAGATCAGTAAAAAAAAAATTGAAATATGTTAGATAGTTAGAAATAGGTGGATGTCTGATATTTTTGTGGGAAGTAGTTGAGTAATGTGTTTACCAAGAGTAACATGATGTATCCAGTGACATGCCTTGGGTTGTTTTTTGCATTTGCCATTGAATTCATCAGTGTGTCTTTTATTGCCTCAACCTAATTGTACTTCTTGATGTTGTTGAGATTGTCAACATAGTTGAGGAAACTCTAACTGAGTGTATGGCCTGTTGTGGGCATGAGAAGTTTCAAGCACAAGTAAAAGGTGATTACCTTTGCAAGATCTTGACGATCATTGGTTGATTTTTCTTTTCTTGTTTGTTGAAACATTTTGGTCAAAGACTTGCCATCCAATCTCTTGACTGATTTGCATCTTCATTTGTAAAATGGAAGCTCAAAATCCTTTGGTCTTGCATAGGATTTGGTGGTGATGCTGTCTTCTCCACAGTCGATACCAAAAATGAGCTTGACATCACTACTTCTGAGTTTCATTTCCTTTTTGCCAAGTACAAATGATCTTTTTCTTTTGTTGTAGAGTGTTGTCATTTCTGCTACAATGGAATTGTAGAATCTGCACCAAGAGGCCTTCAGTTATGTTGAGGAGAGAGCATTTATAAGGGGCCAAAAAAGGTTTTTTGCAGCTCTGTCTATTGGGCTTTTGTGAATTTGATCCCCTTCAACAGTTTGATTACTGTTCCGATGTTGGAACGATAATTAAATTGTTGGACTCTCTTTGCAAGGCTGCTGCTTTTTTTTCTTTTGATGCCTTGGTTTTTGTTTTGGGAGTTGATTGGCTTTCTTGGAGCTTTCTTTTTTTGGTTAGAGGAGCTTCTTGTTTTTTTGTTGGATTTCTTTTGTTTGTTTTTGTTGTGGTTGGAGGTGTGGTTGGTGTTTGTTGTGTGGGTGGGGTCTGTGGTGTAGTTCTTGGGCTTTTTCTTGTAGGTGGTGTGGTTGTTTTGTGGGTTTTTTGGTGGGGTCTGTTGGGTTTGGTTGTTTTTGGGTGTGATGGTTTGGTTTTTTGTGGATGGGGAGATGGTGGTGGCATTTCAGTGGATACAGGAGATAGACTTTCAAAAGGGGAGATGGTTAAATCCCTGATTGGATTTATGGGCATATGGGTTTGTTTCTTCCAATATCTTCCAACATCTATTTCTGAAAAAATGAAAGCGACAGCAGGGTATGAGTAATATAGTGACAAAACTGTATAATTTTGAAGTTTTATATGCAATTTAATATGAAGTTATATGTATTTTGTTGGTAACAAGCATTTAAATTGTATAATTTGGATGCTTTGACTTGCACTTTATAATAAGTTAGCTATTTGTTTTGAGTAGTGGTTAAACCGTAATTTTGCGCTTCATTTGCGCTTGAATAAATTTAGATATGTTGCATGTGTAGTAATGAAATGAAACACTATGATGTTGCAGTTTTTATAAGCAAACAGTATGAACAATAGGAGCAGCCCATTGTATTTTGTAAAAAGCAACAATAACAACGAGAAGATTAAAAATTCAAAAATAAGAATAAGAGAAGCCAATATTGAACAACAAGAATAAGAATAAGGTGTTGAATGTGTAAAAACAGAGATTTATGTGTAAAAACAGTGTTTAGAATGTTGAAAAACAGGGGACTAGAATGTTTGAAAATAGGGGATTATATATAAAAGAGGGTTTATACATTTGGAAGTATGTAAAATGTGTATATACGAAATATGAAATAATGATGTACAAATGTGAATGAAAAATAATGAATAGGTAAAGAGAGATGTTACTTTTTTTCCTCATTTTTGTGAATCGGAAGTCAGGAACTATGAAATCTCTTCAGAGTGGTGATGGTTCTTCGTGTTGTTAAGAGTCGCCAATTGGAGAATATGAACGGCTTGGTGTTGTGTTGAAGATGAACGGTTTGGTTTTGTGGTTAGGGTAGGGTTTCAGAGGGAATGGAGTCGAACGGAGGAGAGATAGAGGATTGAGAATGCGATTTCGAGCGGCAGAGATGTAACAGTGTACTGATCAGACTAAGATGATTGTGGGTGATGAAGATAAACGGTTACGTTTTCTGGTTAGGGTTAGGGTTTTAGAGGGGATGGAGTTGAACGGAAGAGAGATGGTGGACTGAGGAGTCGATTTCGAGACCGAGATGAGGGGGACGTGGGTGATGGTTGCGCGCGTGTAAATTGGATGATATATTGTGGGTATTTTCGTCTTATTGTTAATTTGAGGACTTAATGGAGTATTAAATTTCTTGTTAATTTGAGGACTCACAGTACAACTCATCTTATGAAACTGACCAAATTTACAGTATTACTGATATATGCCACATTGTTCCAATGCAGGTTAACCAAAGTGCTTTAACCCAAACTGAACAAGAAATACAATTATTGCATATTAATCAAAGCACATGAACAGACTCTTCAAAGAAAGAAACAAGACCCTTCAAAGAAAGAAACAAAACCACAAAAAGGACAATAAGCAAAAAAAGAAAACAAAAGCAACAAAAAAAAAAGACTTCTAGACAGTGATGAGGATGATTTTCTCAAAGAAGAACATCATTCAGAATCAGAACAAGAAGAACAACAAAAAAAAAAAAAAGAAAAGAAAAGAAAGCGAAAACCACAAGAAGAACCAAAAAATGATGAACAAGAAGAAAAGAGTGATGATGAAAAAAATCAAGTGACTGATGAAGAAGAAATTGAAGAAGAAGAAGAAACTGAAACTGAAACTGAAACTGAAGAAGAAGAAGAAGAAGAACAACAACAACAACAACAACAACAAGAAAAAGAAGAAGAACCTGATGAACAACAAGACAATGATAAAGCAGAAGAAAGACAACAAACAAAAGGTGATCAATAAGAAGACGTTGATGAAGAAGAAGACCAACAACAAGAACAAGAAGAACAATAAATAAACCAACAAGAAGAAGTCAATGAACAAGAACTGGCAAACCAACAAGAAGAATTGCAAGAGAAATCTGACATATTTCATGCACAAGGTAAACTATTGTCTAATACTAAAGCATACTGCAAAATTTCATCAAACTAACCAAAACACAATCCAACATTTTTATAGGTCATGACCAACCACAAACACCAACCAAAGAGGACGACAAGGACAAGCTCATATCAGCCATGAGAGCACAAATGCAAGAAATGGAACAAAAATTCATGGCTGAATTGCGTAAAAAAGAAGATCAATTGAAGGAAATGTCCACCAAAAAACTGGCAATCCACAACAAAGATCCATGGTCAAGAGAATCAAAGAAAAATCAAGAAAACAAGCACATGACCCAGATTTTGAATACCAACCAATGACCAAACTCGAAGAAGATGCAAGAAACAAGACATAAACTGTTGCTGATGTACCCAAACCAACACAGGGTACCGATGAAGAAAAACAGAAGAAGAATGACAACAAAAAAGAGAATGCTCATGAAGCAAAACAACAGCAGAAAGAAAAGATGCAAGAACATATTGGCCAAGAGAAAGCAATTGCTGCTGAAACAAACCCAACAGAGCATGCCAATCAAGAGAAGACAAAACTTCAAGTATTGGAAAGTGATGATGATTTCAAGGAAGAATCAATCCCAAACAAGCCACTCGCCATTTCATGCCGCAAAACAAACAAGGTTTGGCATAGCCTATCCAAAAGAGACCAAGACCAAATTCAACTCATCAACAACACACAATCAAGTGCTTGTGTCTGGTCTGGCAGCGAAGATGAAAACTGCATATACTTTTCAGATATATGCAGATTGATCAACAGGGAACCCTTATATGGGAATGTAGGTCTCCAACTGCACAATTTTACAGTTTCCTTACATATTCAATAACCTATTCCACAAACCTAACACATTCTCATATATAACATGTTTCAGGTCATTGATGCATTCTCAGAAAAGCAATTGGCACTCCAACCAACCATTGAAGAATTTGAGAAAAACGATCTAGTCTTTGCAAGCAATCCATATGCAGGAAGATCTTACGTTTTCTCAACACTCATCAATGTAAGCAAAACTTAACATACCTTACAACTGCAAAATTTTCTACTTTCTCAACATGTATTACTACATAGTTTTATAACATATTTCAAACATATATATAACTTACAGACTCCACTACAAAACCAAGATCAAACACTTAGAGAAAAACTGATGGACAACCATTTTCCAGAAGCAATGAAAAAAAGATATATCCATTTCCCAATCAACCATGACAACCATTAGACAATTGTGGTCTTTGACAATGCTGATGGAATATGGAGACACTATGACTCTTTGAGACCAGCAAAAGATTGCCACAACAAGCACTTTGAAATTGCAAAGCAAATTGTAAGTTAAAATAAAATTTCATACTTAGTTCCATTCATTTACAAACATCTCAACTCATCAATATAACTAACAAAAACACCCACTAACTATTTTGTAGCAACAACATCAACTGAGATGGAATAAAGCATTACTCAGCAAACAGGGAAACATGTTATCATCTCAAGAGTGCGAGACAGAAATTGCATCAATTGAGGAATGCCCACAACAAACCCCATACTCGTAAGATACAAAATCCATAAACTAATATTCCAATATGCTAAATTTTGCAGTTTCACCTAACTAATTAACTTCATCTCAAACACTGTAGGAATGATTGTGCAATCGCCGTCTGCAATGTTATAAACCAATATGTCAACTAACAACCTGTGCCGAAAAAATTTCGTCCAACTGAGTGGGTCAAATTTCAAGCACAAATCATCAATCAATTCCTCAATGATGAGAACCGATCCTGGAAACTCGAGCACTACCAAATATTGACAAAACATACACCATAGAAACAATAAACAAACTTCTTGACAATACAAATATTCAAGGGAACATATCTTTGTACCTTTTTTTTTTTCTTTTTTTCTTTTTTAACATGTGACAAGTACTTTATATACTTTTGGAAATGATCTTTTTCTAGTTATTATAGTTATGGTGAAATTGATTGATGTTGTTGTTGCTCTTCTTCTTGTTATTATTATTGTGGTTGTTCTTCTGATTGTTTGTATACTTGTTTATGGTTGCATATATTTTCATACAGTAAAGGTTGTTTCTAATAATTCTTCAAACTGCAAAATTTTGCAGTTTCATCAGCTTGTTTCTAATAATTTTTAAAGCTGCAAAATTATGCGGTTTCATTAGGTTGTTTCTAATAATTCTTAAAACTACAAAATTATACAGTTTTGTCACTATGAAATATGAACTGCATTTCCATATTATACTGTTTCAATAAGAAATTTTCAACAACCTTCTCTGCATTCCATAAAAATAAAAAACAAAACCAGATCACAAAAACAACTTCAATAAGTAAAGAACACATCAACAAACAAAAAACAATTCAACAAACTTTATTTATTACTTCTATAATACCAAGTATCACATTTTTTATTATCATAATTCCTCAAATTCAAATACAAATCCAAAAGAATAGATTGTGGCCTCAAATAGCAGCCTTGCACGTCTTCTTATTGTGATTCCCATATTTCAAGCACCTCTTACACGTGATTTGCTTCACATTCTCACCCCTAGAAGGTATCCTCTTCTTCTTGTTCCGCCCGGGCTGCTTCTTCGTTATAGGAGGTTTGATAACCGAACTACTGGAACCATCAAAGTCAAATCTCTCACTTGAAGGCACTAGATAAACAGATTCCTTGTATGACTCTCTAAAACAATTTACATGAAAAAAAGGATCAATGAAACCATACACATCTCTACCATCACGCAAAGCATGCACAAAGATGACAACAAGGAAAACCATTCAATTGCCATTCATGGCAAGAACAAGTCTGTCTACCAATATCAACATAAAAGAAATAGAAGAATGAACCTCAAGCACAAGATCACTAGCAACAATCACATCCCAAGACTTAGCTAGCTCCAAAGAGTCCACCAACTTCTTTTCCATAACTGGACACAATTTCGTAGTCCATCTTCTAGATTTAGCTCTTCTATCCGACAATTGAGTCATGATTTGAACCCTAATCATATCAACCATACAAGTAATAGGCAACTCACGGGCCCCACCAATCCAATTATTGTAAGACTCGGCAGCATTAGATGACATCTCACCATATCGTTTCCCTCTAAAAAATGCATTGGCCCACTTATCATTTTTCAAACCATCCAACATACTATCAACTCTACCATTCCCAGCAATACACCTCAATTTCTCCATATAATGTTGGAAAGAAGCAACCGTTGGCACATAAGCACATTTAACTAATATTTTCATCAAACACAGCTTATAGTTAGTACAAAGTCCCACCAATTTGTCAATCAAATTTCTCTTCAAATGATTCAAGCAATAAGCATGATGTGCATTTGGAAAAACTACTGAAAGAGCGTCTAACAATCCATGTTGACGGTCCGACACAAAAGTCAATCTCCGGCCTAAACCAACAGCCTTTAACAACTGACTTAAGAACCACATCTAATTATCTTGATTTTCAGCGTCGACAATCGCAAAAGCCAAAGGAAACAGACCTACAAACAAAATCACATGAAATTGTAAAAATTAGCAGACTCACAATACAATAACACACTGACAAACCAAACCTATACTAACTGCAAATAAATACATACCTTGATTACCATCCTTTGATGTTGTTGCAAGCAAATGCCCCTTGTAACGCCCCTTAAAAAATGTATAACGGACGACAAAATTGAAAGCCATACAAACATCCATGAAATGCCACAAACAACCTCCAAAAACACCCACTACTTTCATCCACATCTAGTTCAAACACACTTCCCGGATTCGTTCTCATAGCCGTCTTAAGGTACTATCGAAGCTGGTCAAAAGAAGTTGCAAAATAACCAAACAACCCACCTCTTGCCTTATCAACTCCTAACCATTCAACCCGATAAGAAACATCTATACCATATTGCTTCTTCAACTTTTTTTTAACTTCAATAGGACGAGTCAACGGATTATCACTAACATCATTTTGCACAATATCAGACACAAGTCTAGAACCAATCATTTTGCTACAAGATCTACGAGCAACAACCCCACAAATATGCACATTATCCAACTTCATTATAAAAAAAACACCGGAATCCATCAACACCCTTCCATGCACAAACCATTTACAACCCGTAGACGACTTCATCATACATTCAGCGGTTACTCTTGTTGCATCGTTCTTCAAATAATTCACTGCAAAACCACACTCAACTGCATACTTAGCCAATGTAATGCGGAACGCCGGCACTCCCCTTTCAAATTCTTGACCAACACTATGTATAATCCCCTTCTAACTAGCAGACAACAAAAGTCTCTCTGGTTTTGGATAAAAACTACGCAACAAACCACCAACATCATCACAATCATTCACAAAAGAACTCTCACAAGTTACAGAATCAATCCTACAAGAATTACCATCATCAACCTCCACAACTCTCTTATCCCCCACAATAACATCAACAACATGACAACCACTACCACCTACCATTGACAGCATATTCCCCAAATCATCATTCACATTCAACAATACAATTAGAATATCCAAGAACAGAGAAAAACAAACAAAAGTTACCAATACTTAACTTTTTGAACTTCGCACATATTTTCTCAACAACTTCATCATAACTACATCCCTCACTAATCTTAATAGCAAAGACAACACCATCAGATTTACACATTAACATGAAACACCCCTCCATACTACAAAATCACAAACCAACAAACAATTGTTTACAGATTCCAAACTGCAAAATTATACAGTTACAACATATCAATACCAACAGTGCACAATTCACAATTCCAAACTGCAAAATTATACACTTACAACATATCAGTATCAAAACACCAGAATTCACAATTCCAAAATACAACTTCAAAACACATTACACTATACGACAAACAAAATCAACAAAATCAAAATCAAACAAACAAAATTTGCCAAACACAAACCACATATCACGCAAATTTGCTTATCTCTATATACATACATATATGTATCGACAAATACAAACCACATATACACACAGACATATATATATATATGTACATATATATGTATATCTATGTATCGACAGATATATACATACACATACATATATCTATCACCAGATACACACACAGAGAGAGAGAGAGAGAGAGAGAGAGAGAGAGAGAGAGAGAAAGAGAGAGACAATGTACGCAGATATCGCCTGTACACAGAGATTTAGATCGCACAACCAGATCCACCTCACAGCACAATGAGATCGACCACACAGCACAATGAGATCGCCACAACGAAGAGAAATCGAGATCGCATAGACAAAGATTTGATTTCCTTTTTTTAAACGGAGCCAAAATTTGATTTTTCACGTATATATAGATCTCAAAACAAAGGGTAATACAGTCATTTAAAAATACGAAAATAAAAAATGGGACCTCTGGGTATAAAACTTAAAAAACTATGGACCTATTAATCTATTAAAAATAAATTGGGATTAGAAGGGAAATAGATTCCCTACATAGGACTACATGGTAATTTTCCCTTTTTTTTTCTTCTCTAATTATTAATCCCCACATATGTATATGGGGTGGAGTGGAGTGGAGTCTCTATCATGTTTCTTTGGTTAAATTTGGCACATACAAAATAATTCATCTTTTTATTTTTTTATTTTTTTTTATCACATTACTTCTTTATTTTTTACACATCTTTTATAAAAAATAAAAATACATTTATTTAGTTTATCCCAAACAACCCCTTAAATCCATGATTCAAGTGAAAGTCCAAATTCATTTTAATCGGATTAGGTTGAAATAGTTGGCGTGGCCAAAAAATTTCCCATTTATTCAAAAATCACAACTGTCATAGTAAACAAATAAAGAAGATATATAATGAACAAGTCTGTAATTAGAATGAAACGTTGGAGAGAAAAAGAATAAATATGGAAGTAATGTGGGAGATAACAAATACAATATTGGGAGATTTATTTATAAGTTATTTTTTAGACATTTATGATAGGCTAAGTCCGGTGTAATTTTTTTATAGAGTCTCAAGTCCTATTTAGATAGGAATGTATTCTAGAAGATCCTACATAAACGTAACGTGGTGTGACACTTACATAAACGTAACATGATGTGACACCTACATAAACAACATAAACCAACAACATTTTCACATTCAATTTAAAAAAATAAAAACTCATTAAGTTTGCGAAACATAACGTGACACGTTACGTTACGCTTATGTAGGTGTCACGCTACGCTACGCTTATATAGGTGTCACCACGCTACGCTTATATAGGTGTCACGCTACGCTATAGGTGTCATGTTATGTTTATGTAGGTGTCATGTTACGCTACGCTTATGTAGATATGATCTATGGTAACATTTAATTTTTATATAGGAAATTGAATGTTGCCATAGATCATAGGTGTCACGTTATGCTTATGTAGGTGTCACGTACGTTACATTTATGTAGATATGATCTATGGTGATGGTACAGCTTTGTTCCAAAGGAATGGATCGACCGTCTAAGCTCCTCAAGCCCACGCCCAAATGATCAAGCCCACTGGATAACCTGCAAACAAGGTCAATGGGGAACGGGGTAGTGCCCCAGTGAACCCTCCGACGAGCAAGTTAGGAAGAGAAGTCCGAGTCAGAGAGGAGAGATTAGAGATAGAAAAGCTTAACCTTCTTCTTGTCTTCAACGCTTGCTTATATCCTTTGGTAATCATTTCGCCGTCCTTCCGACCGCCTCTTCTCACCGAAAAGTCTATGTCAGAGCTTACCTTGTTCAGGGTAAGGGGGTCCTGTTCTGACGGAGAGGTGTTATCGTAATAAATGCTGTGATGGGCTGCATTAATGGTGATGTGCAGTGGCAATAACTTTGCAGATCTTTGTCTGTTGATGTGGCTCGTCCTTCACCTGCCATGTGTCTGAGTGTCATTGGCTCTTTATGCCATATTGGATTCCAGCTGTTCTAGACCTCACCAGCTGGGTCATGTATTGGGCTCCAACTGATGGGCTTGGGTTGTTCATGGTGATTCATAGCCTTTATGGGGTTATACACGTCAGTAGTCCTCCATTCCCGAGTGCAGCTTTAGTCCAACGAAGGGAATACTAATGAAGAAGATGAAGTTTAAGGGATTGGCAGGATGGAGGTCGACTGGCAGGGGTGACCGAGAGGGTGAACCGACCGGGGGGTGGTCCGATCGTGTAGGGTGATCGAGTGTAAGGGCCGACCACGAGGAGGGCCGATCGCGAAGGTTGACCGAGTGGAAAGGTTGACCACGAGGAGGGCCGACCGCGAAGAGGGTCGAGTGGGAGGGTCGACCACGAGGAGGGCCGACTGCAAAGGGTGACCGAATGGGAGGGCCGACCACGAGGAGAGCCAACCGCGAAGGTTGAGGTGAGGGGGTGTGGGCTCGAGAACCGGCGTGTCACGTGGCGATTTGAAGTGGAAAAGACAGGGTAAGGGGAGGAGACAGTGGATCGTGGTCGTATACGTGGCAACATCCCACGGGAGGAGATTAGGCGCTGGATCAGAAGTGAAACGATAGGTCATTATAGGTGTTGAAAAGACAGTTTTGGCGAATGATTTGAAAATTTTTCAAACTGGCAAAAAATAATTGGGATCCTTAGAATACGGGCAAACCGTAGGTTTTTGGCATTATTCAATTCACCTACTTGTTTACGAAAAATCAAAATATTCCAAGTGTGAATTCCTTTGTTGCTCACGATACACCTCTGCGACATTTGTTCAATTTCCTTGCACCTGCATCCGAAGCGATTCGCAGACATACCATAAAAAAGGCCCAAAAGAAGCTGCGAATGTTAGGGTAGATCCACTTGGTGATGATGACGCAGTAGAGTTAGCGCAGCAATATAGGATGGAGAGGGTGGGGGAGTCGGTGGTACGATCCCATGGTTCTACCATGATAGCAGCTCCAAAGCCAATTAGCCAGGCAGAACCAGATCACTGGCATACAAAGGCAGATAGATCAACGGTTACTGTAGCAGATTTAGAGGCTATTCGCGAAAAATACCAGGTGCCTGCTGAAATAGAGTTAGTGTTGCCGATGTCGACGGAGAGGCCATTCGACGCCAGTCCAGGAGAGTTTGCCCTTTATGAGGAAGCATTGAATGGAGGACTGAGGCTACCCCTGCTGCAAGTGGTGGTAGATGTCCTGAATCGTTTGGAGGTAGCGCTGGGCCAACTAATGCCCAAAGTGTGGAAGATCTTATCGGCTCAGGCAAGTGCGCGTCAAGGCGAACGAAGGGCGGCTATGACAAGAGATTTAATTCTTCGTGATGTTACAAGGCCTCAGGGCAGCAAGAGACTTAGGTCACTCTGCAGCAGCAGGGAAAGGGTTGGTAAGTGGCCGCTGCCGCCGATCAAGGGTGGAGACCACGGTGGTTCTATGTGCGCCAAAGGAGGGGTTGGAGTGCGTACTATTTGGAAAGTGCCACCAAGTCTGTGGAGCCAAAGTTGGGAGCAGCAACAGAGGAGAGGGTGAAGAGGGTGAAGGAATGGAGGGAGAAGGAAGGGGCCAGATGGGACGAGCTCGTTCAGCCGTCGGCTTTGTTCGAGGCAGGGTTGGGTCCACAGCTGAGTGGTGGGGACCTTGACCGAACGGAGTTGGAGGCAAGAAGGAAGGCTCAAGAGGCGGAGGATCAGACCATCTTTGCCAAAGCCCAAAAATTCAAAGAGTCTCAGGCAGACCGACCGACAAAGCCAGTTTCAAGTGAGAGGATCCGACCTCGCCCTAAACCCTTAGGGGAAAAAGACTTAGGTGAATTTGTGCCACGACCGCCCCTGACAGATCCTTTGAAGGAGAGGTCTTTGAAGGAGATGGAGGCATGAGGTGTGAAGAAGAAGAGGAGAGTGAGGAGAAGTAAAGAAAAGCCTGCCTTGAAGAGAAGGAGGGAAGTGAGGGCAAAAGAGACCAGTGTGGCGAAGGAGGCAGAGAGGGGGGGAGTGGAGGAGACCCCAGGAAGGGTGGTCGTCCCAGTAGTGGACATCGGCCGAGGGGATGGAGGCCGTCCCAGTAGTGGTGGGGATCGCCACAGAGGTAACGAGGGCCGCCCCCGAAGTGCAAGTAGAAGGTAGAGCAACTGGCCTTGAGCCAAGGAGGGGAGAACAACCCTAGGGGGTCCCGTGACCCCTGAGGGGGAGTCACCGACTATTGCGATCTACCACGCCTGTAGTGGTCAGTGCCGGGTGGCTAGAGGAAGAAGAAGGCCCAGCCAGGGCAGGGGCAGACCGCCTTGTGGGGATTGTGGAAGAGGCAGCCTTGCGTTCAGCAGCTAGATTCAATGAGGCTGAACTGCTGAGGGGGATATGCTCCGCTCAAATGGAGGTAACCACCTTAGCAGGGGCTCTGCTGAGGAAGGCAGGGGCTGCAAAACTCAAGGCAGATGAGGCCAAGGCTCAACTTGCAAGGTTGAAGAAGGAGAGTGTAAACTAGGAGAGAGCCCATGCTGAGTTGCAAGTAGTCATGTTGGAGCTGAAGAACGAACGCCACCAGGTTGTGTCGCTCGAGTTCTAGCTGGCTGGCGAGTAGAGGAAGCTGGAGGAGGCCCAAAAAGCCTACGCGGTCATGCTCAAACGACATGAAGAGGCGATGTCCAGTAATGAAGAGCTGGTCAGACAGAAGGATGAGGCAGACGTAAAGATTGATGGTCTATAGAAGAAGCTGGAGGGCGAGCGTGCAAAGGCAGTGGAGGAGAGGGAGAGCCTTCAGAAAGAGTTGGAGGCAGAGAGAGCCAAGGCGACTGCTGAAAGGGAGGCCCTAAAGAAGGAGTTGGAGGCAGAGAAGGCTAATGCAACCTCTGAAAGGCCGACCCTGCAAAAGGATCTGGACGAAGAGAGGGCGAAGGTAGCCTTTGAAAGGGCAGCTTACCCTGATCTATATGTTGCAGCGGTGGATCAGTTCAAGGGGTCTGCTGAATTTTAGATGGCAGTGGATGTCGTGGTCACCAGCAGCTTGGCGAGGGAGGAGTCTGGGGGGGCGGGCCCGTCGACGGCGATCGCTGGGGACAGAACTAAAGCAAAATTTATTGAGAGCTTCCAGTAGTCAGACTTCTACAAACACGAAATGGTTGAGTTCTGGGACAGTGGCTGGAAGATGTTCAAATGTAGAGCTGAAGAACTCTTCCCAGACTTAGACCTCAGTAATGTAACAATTGGTGAAGACGATGTGGCCCAAACCCCCCTGGATGAGGGTATTGAAGAAGGCACTCGCTCCAAAGTGAGGAGGAATGAGTGAAGTGAAAAAGTTAGTACTTAAGAGTTTTTTGTTTGTTTTTGTGTGTGTGTGTTTTTGTTTGAATTGTCAGAATGAACTTATGCACAAAGTTGTGAATAAATAAAATTTCGCTTGTGTTTTGCATGCGATGGTTTGTGCTTTCATCCAAATGGATGAGAATGGTGGTTTGCGGTGAAGCTTGTGTATGAATCATTGTGAAGTGCTAAGGGAGTTAAACCGGTAATAAAAATTGAATTTTGGAATTCTCAAGACAGAGGATTGAAGTTGTAATAAAAACTCAATGCAGAGTAAAGTTAGAACGCCTCAATGCAAGAGTGAAATTGAACTAGTAATAAAACTCAATGCAGAGCAAAGTTAGAACTCCTCAATGCAGAGTGAAACTTAAAATGTAATAAAATTATAAGTTTAGGTTTGCCACACTCAAGTAGATTAGTGGTTTATTGGAGTGAGGCTTGGCTTGTAAGGAAACAGTCGACTTGTAAGAGTTTGATTGAGAAGAAAATAACCGACTTGTAAAGAAAACGCGTAAGAACGCTCTTTGGAATTTGACTACGTAAGAAAAACTTGCAAAGAGTGGTGTAAAGACTTGGACTCGAATTGTGAAAACGGTAAGAAAACTTGCAAAGAGTGGTGTAAAGACTTGGACCTGGAATTGTGACTAAGTGTATCTACTAATTCCACAAGCATGAAGTTTGCATAGATGGCCTTGACCGAGCCCTGCACGCATGTTCAGTTGGGACTAAGCTATGATTCACTGACGTTGTAAGTAACTCATCAACTCGAATTGTGGTGCTCTTGGCCCGTTGAGACTTGTTATGCTTAGGCTGGCTGAGGCTTGGTCTGGCCGAGTGCTTCATGCTCAGTCTGACTGAGGCTTTTAGTGCTCAGTATGGCTGAGACTTTTAATGCTCAGTCTGGCTGAGGCTTTTGACGGTCGGACTAGCCGAGGCTTCTGGTGCTCAGTCTGGCTGAGGCTTTTAATAAGTGCTGCAAATGAGAATGTTATTGAGACAACAGACAGATAGCTAAGATATAAAATTCTTGTCATGGACAGTGTAGTCTAGTCGATCAAAGTTTACATTATGTATCAAAAAGAAAATACAACAACTGAGCAGTACAATAGTAGGAACTTATTGAAAGTAGCGCTTCAAGTGTTCAGCGTTCTAGAGGTGGGGGAGGTCTCGACCTTCCATGTCCTGAAGTCGGTAGGTGCCCGGACGTTGTCGGGCTTTCACAACGTAAGGTCCCTCCCATTTGGCTGCCAGTTTACACTCAGTCGGATTTTTGGTAGCAAGAGTTGCTTCTCTCAAGACGAGGTCCCCTACAGCGAACTCCCTTGGTCGGACTTTGCGGTTGTAGTGTGTTCTCATTTTCTGTTGGTACGAGGCCAGTCTGACAGCAGTGGTCTCTCTGAGTTCTCCAATTAGGTCCAGGCCTGTCCGACGGAGCTCTTCGCTAGTGCCGATCCGGATGTAGAACCCCGAGTAGGCAGACCGACTTTTTATCGAATAACCGCCAACAGATGTTGCGGAAAGGGGTTTCTCCAAAGGGCGCTCGAGCGTAGTTCGGTAAGCCCAGAGTAAATTCGGTAGTTCCTCAAATTTAAAGTCCCTTAGCGCCTTCTAGCTTGGTTTTGATGATCTTCAGAGAGAATGGTTGGTGACTTCAACTTGGCCATTGGCCCGGGATGACTGGGGGAAGAGAAACATGGTTGAATCTAGAGGTCGGCACAGAACTTTCGGTACTTGGCGTTGTCAAATTGTTTGCCGTTGTCGGAGACGATGGCCTGAGGGATGCCAAACCTGCAAACGATCGACTGCCAGATGAACTTGGTTGTGTTTCGCTCGGTAATGGTGGCAAGGGGTTCTGCCTCTACCCACTTAGTGAAGTAATCAATGGCGACAATCGCGAACTTGGTCTGGCCTCGGCCGGTGGGGAGTGTACCGACCAAATCGATCCCCCATTTGGCGAACGGATAAGGGCTGCAAAGTGTGATCAACTCTATAGGAGGAGTATGGGGGATGTTGGCAAAACGTTGACACTTATCACATTTGAGCATCAAATCAGTCACATCTTGATTGAGAGTTGGCCAGAAATAACTAGTACGGAGTATTTTGTGGGCTAGAGGCCCGAATGATTACCACAAATTCCCTCATGGATTTCCCGCATTACAGAGGTTGCTTGAGCCGAGTTGAGGCAACGCAGGTATGGTCGTGAAAACCACGCTTGCACAAGACGCCATCGACCAGATGTAATTGACCATCGAGCCTCGACTTTGGCGCTCATCATTGGTCATCTGGGAGTTCCCCCGTTGTCAAATATAGGAAGATGTCGGACGCCCAAGGGATGGGTTCGTTTTGGAGAAACTGCACTTATTGTAGGTCGGGTGAGATGGTCAGGTGGGCTAGGTATTCGAGGCGGACACCGTGGTTGAGGTCGGACTGGTCTGCAGAGGCTAACTGAGCCATCTCATCTGCCTTGGAGTTTTCCGCCCGAGGTATGTGCTTGATGTGGAAGGTATTGAAGAGGCGAACAAGAGGGAGTGCCATACCCCTGTAAGCCCGCATCGTGTCCTCCTTGGCATCGAATTCCCCCGTAATATTGGCTGACAATGAGCTGGGAGTTGCTGAACACCCGGATGTAGCTGACTCTAATGTCCTTAGCGAGGCGGAGTCCTGCTATCAACGCCTCATATTCGGCCTCATTGTTATTGGCATTAAACAAGAAACGGAGAGCACATTTGAAATAGCCACCCTCAGGGGCGGTGAGAATGAGGCCAGGCCCACTACCTTTCCTGCGGGATGATCCGTCGACGTTGAGAGTCCAAGAATGCGGGTATTTTGGTTCGGTAGGGGTTGGTGGGGGTGGAGGCACAGTGGTTGGGGTAGGATTAGTGAATTCCAGGATGAAATCTGTGACAGTCTGTCCCTTAATTGCTGTTCGAGGCCGGTAGGAGATGTCAAATCGACCGAAGTTCCACCGACCAACGCATGAGTCCGCCGAAAGTTCGTTGTTGCATGACCTTCTTCAAGGGTTGGCTGAGAACCACTATGGAATGGGCTCGAAGTAAAGACAGAGCTGCTCGAGGCGGCGACCAAGGCCAAGGACAATTTTTCTAAAAGCGGATAATTCTGCTCTGCTCCACTGAGAGCCCGACTAATGTAGTAGACCGTGCTGGACGTAACCGCTTTCCTCGATAAGAGCCGACCGATCGCAGGTACATGAGACGGCTAAATAGAGGAAGAGGGGCTCGCTTGTAATTGCTTGTGAAAGGAAGGGGGGATTGGCCATGCACTGCTTCAACTGCTGAAAAGCCTCTTCAGATTCAGTTGTCCATTCAAAAGTTTGCTGAAGAACTTTGAAGAATAGTAGACACTTATCTGTTGCGTGGGAAATGAAGCGGTTGAGGGCCGCAACTCGGCCAGTGAGCCTTTGAACCTCCTTAATTGTTCTGGGTGACTACATCTCAATCAAAGCCTTGATCTTTTCAGGGTTAGCTTCAATGCCCCGCTGACTGACCATAAAACCCAGAAACTTCCCAGATCCTACGCCGAAGGCGCGCTTCTCTGGGTTGAGCTTCATTTGGTACTTGCGTAGGGTGGTGAAGGTCTCGCGTAGGTCGATCAGATGATCAATAGAGAGTTTGCTCTTGACTAGCATGTCGTCGACATATACTTCCATATTCCGACCTATCTGATGATGGAAAATGACATTGACCAACCGTTGGTAGGTGACCCCAGCATTCTTCAGTCTGAATGGCATCACGAGGTAGTGGCAGGTACCTCGGTCGGTAATGAATGATGTATGTTCCCGATCGGATGGGTGCATCCATGAAGCTGAGCATTTGATGACCGGCTGTGACGTCGACCAGTAAATCTATGCGGGGAAGAAGATAGCTGTCTTTGGGGCAAGCTCGGTTTAGGTCAAAGTAATCGGCATAGAGTTGCCATTTGCCATTGTTCTTGCGGACTAGGACCACATTTGACAACCATTTAGGGTAATCCACGTTTTTGATGAATTGGGTCTCAAGGAGCTTGTCAACCTCTGCGGTTATAAAAGTATTGCACTCTGGATGAAAGATGCGCTGCTTCTGGCAGTAAGGTCAGCAATGGGGTTCGATGCTGAGGCGGTGAGTTATGAAAGAGGGGTCAATGCCCGGCATGTCCGAATTGGTCAAGGCAAATACATCATTGTGCTCAATCAGGAGGGCGGTAAGGTCAGCCTTAGCCTGGGGGGATAGTTGGTTGCCGATCTTGGCAGTTTTCATTGGGTTGGTGGGATCGATGGGAATCTCAACGAGCTCCTCAACCGGTTCTCCTCTTACCAACTCGTCTTCATCTCGGACGTCAAGTTCTTCAATGATCATGGCCTCCTTCAGCTTGACCTCCTTGAGTGAGGCGACATAACATTCCCTGGCTACGGTCTGCTCTCCCCTTACTGTCTCGACGCCCAGGTCAGTAGGGAACTTTATGGCGAGATAGTAGGTTGAAGTGATAGCTTGGAAAGCGTTGAGGGCGGTGCGACCAAGGATGATGTTGTAGGCAGAGGGACAGTCGACCACAAGGAAAGTGAGCAACTTGGTAGTCTGCCGTGGGTATTCGCCGATGGTGATGGGGAGATCTATAGAGCCGATAGAGGTCACCCGGTCGCTAGTGAAACTGACCAAGGGGGTTTGGAGGGGAGACAGACTTTCCTCCCTAATCTTGAGCTGGCGGAAGCAGTTGAGGAATATGATGTCTGAAGAACTATCGTTGTCGATGAGAACCCGTCTGACCTTATAGTTGAAGAGGAGGGCAGAAATGACGAGTGGGTCATCATGAGGATAACGGATGCCTGTACAGTCGGCGTCCGTGAAGGTGATGGGCACTATTCACTGCTTGGGCTGTTTGGAGGGTCAGTCTACCGTGGCAACTGCTTTGTCTGAGCATTGCCTTATCTTTTTGAGTTCTGCCCTTTGAGCCGAGCGGGATGGTCCCCCACAAGCAAGGCCACCTAAAATGACTCGGATTTCACCAATTGGCGGAGGGGGATTACCTGGCGGCCTAGGCTTTTGTGGAGGGCGATCATGACTTTGGTTAGGTCATCATTGGGGTTGTTGGTCAAGGGCTCGGTTTTTTGCCTCTCGCCGAGGGCGGTGTCCGTGAACTCCCGAGACGCCCTCGACGATTAGGGATCTCAACTTGATCCTTGAGGTTGATGCAATCATTAGTGTTATGGCCATGGTCCTGGTGGAAACAACAATATTTTAACTGGTCTTTCTGATTGGAAGGGGTCCGTGAAGGTAGGGGCCATTTAAGGGGGTAGTCCCGTTGGATCTGGTTGAGGACTTGTTCCATAAGAGAATTAAGGGGGGTGTACCGCTCGAACCGACCAGGCGGTCGGGATGGTGCCGACTGGTCAGTGTGGGGAGGTCGGTCTGTATAGTGGGGTGTTTGGCTAATATACTGGGTGTTTCTGGGTTCTGAGTCTTTTCTCTTTTCTTTTCTCTTTTCCCTAGGGGTCGGGTTTTTAGCTATTGGATCTTGCCGGGCGGCTAGTGAATCTTCAGCATTCATGTATTTCTAGGCTTTGGAGAGTAGGGCTGCCATGGAGGTCGGAGGGTTTTTGGCGAGGGAGAAGAGGAAATCGGATGATCGTAGCCCGGCCATGAAAGCCATGAGGATGACCTTGTCATCGTTTTTCGCTACTTGCAGGGCTTCGGTGTTGAAGTGGGTAATGAAATCAAGCAATGACTTCCTCGGTTTGATGGATGTTGAGGAGTTGGGTTGCCGGGCGGCGTTGGTGCTGGGCTCCAATGAAATGGCTAAGGAAGGAGTCGCTAAGGTGCTGGAAAGTGGAGACAGAGTCTGCTGGTAACTAACTGAACCACAGTCGAGCTGACCCCTTTAGTGTCACAGGGAAAGCTTGACACATGATCTCGTCAGGGAAGGCATGGAGGATCATGAGGGTTCGGTAGGTCTCTAGATGGTCGACTGGGTTCGTCATACCGTCAAAAGAGTCAATGGTGGCATCTTGAACTTGGTGGGCAGAGGTTTGTCCTGGATGGAGGCAACAAATGGTGAGTTTGCCGTGGTAGAGGGTTTATGCTGAATGTTCTGCATGACCCCTTGGAGTTGGAGCTTCATTGCTCGGAGTTCAGCGTCCCAGAGGGGAATGTTGTCACCATGGTCAGCCAATGGGGGCTGGACGCTGCTGACTTCCCTTTCAGGGGCTGGTGTCACGACCGACGGGTGTGGGGGTAGAGGTGGAGGTGGTAGATTTATATGTGGGGGATGTGGTTGCAAACCTTCCAAGGTGGGTGGATAGGGTTGTGGAACAGTATGGCTGGCGGCTTTTTCTTGGTTGTGTGGAATATCTGGAGGTGGTGAAGGAGGCATCGTAAGGTTTCTTTGGAGCAAAGCATTTATCAGGGCTTGGTTTTGCTCGGCCATGCGGTTAATGTTGTTGGTAAGCTCGATAAAATACTGCGGTGGGTTGTTTGGATTGGGGGGGTCGGCCTGGTGGTCGGCAACATTATTGTGAGAAGCCATGGATCTAGTCGTGACCATACACTTTGATGAGTAGGAGGAAAATGTTGTTGGGATAGGGTCACCGGCGACAATGAGCACAACTGGAGCGCGGAGCAAAGTCTTTCCCAGAGACGGCACCAACTGATGGTACAGTTTGTTCTAGTGAATGGATCGGACTGGTCCAAGCTCCTCAAGCCCACGTCCAAATGATCAAGCCCACCGGGCCCACCGGATAACCTGCAAACAAGTTCAACGGGGAACAGGGTAGTCCCCCAAGTGAACCCTCCGACGAGCAAGTTAGGAAGAGAAGTTCGAGCTGTAGAGGGAGAGATTAGAGATAGAAAAGCTTAACCTTCTTCTTGTCTTCAACGTTTGCTTATATCCTTTGGTAATCATTTCGCTGTCCCTTCCGACCTGCCCTCATCTCCGAAAGTCTATGCTGTGGCTCGTCCTTCACCTGCCATGTGTCTGAGTGTCATTGGCTCTTTATGCCATGTTGGATTCCACTGCTCGACCTCACCACCGGTTTATGTATTGGGCTCCAAGTGATGCGCTTGCGTTGTTCATAGTGATTCATGACCTTTATGGGCTTATACACGTCATATGGTAACATGCAATTTCGTATATATTGGATGTTACTATAGATGATACGTGTCACGTTACGTTTATGTAGATGTTACACGTATAGGTGTCACGCTACGCTTATGCAGTGTCACGTTACGCTACGCTTATATAGATATGATCTATGGTAACATTTAATTTCTTATATATGGTTTTACTATTATTTATGATATTAACAACTAATATTGAGGGTAAATGTGTCAATAAACTTCCCACACGACTTATGGGAACATAAATTTTTTAGTAGGACCATATGTAGCATAAGTCTTCCTAATATGACTTATAAATAATTTTCCCTACAATATTTATTGGTGTTGGAATTGAGACCAATAGAAAATAAACAAATGTTGGATTTGTTTCTAAAGTATTAAGAGCCTGTTTGGTAATCTTTTGTTTTAGTCAAAAAGTCACTATAAGTTGCTACATCACTCTCTTTATTTTTTTTACGTATTTTTCCGTAAAAAGTCAAAAATTACTAAAATAAAATATTTTCAAACGAGGCCTAAATTACGGAGAGTGATTCTTTTTTTAAGCGTAATAGGTTCAATTTGTAAAATTTTGAGAATTAGATTTTTTTTTCCTTTCAAAACCCACTAGATTCAATATGTATATATTTACAAATTTTAGATCGAAATTGCATATGCTCTAAATAAAAAATTTTTTTTTTTTTTTTGAAGTTTAATGGTGTCAATTGACACCACTAACATCAACATAACTTTGCCCTTCAAACTTTAAAAAGAAAAGAAAAGGCAACATTAAAATATTTTTTTTTGAAATTTATTTAAAATATGAATTATTTCCTATCATTTTAAAAATTATATAAAATGATTAATTTTATTAATAAATCATTACGTCAATTATTAGTTTTAAATGACATCATAAATATATTTTAATTAATAATTTTGATAATTTTTTTGCTGCATAAGATTGTAGTTAGAAAAAAAATGTTTTGTTAATTATGTTAAATAATAAGAGAGTATTTGTAATTTCTAAAATCATAGGGATAATTTGTATTTTAGAAACATGACTTCAAGATTTCAAAAAACAACTCATGTTTCTAAAATAAATTGAAAACAAATTATATTTAGAAAATAAATTTTGTAATAATTTGGATATTGGTAAAAAAAAAAACTATTAAAAAAGGGGATTTTTTAAGGTCTCTAGTATTAAAATTTTACAGATAAAAGGCATGTAATATTTTCATAATAATTGGGGTCCTTAACATTTTTTCAAATAAATCTTGATCTAGAGAAATTTTAATTCAGAGAAATTTTGAATCGCATAAATTTATCTGTGTTTTAAAATTTCTACTTTAAAATTTCTCTGGTTTGCTTAATTTCTCGATTTTTCTCTGTGTTTTGAAATTTCTCTAGATTGAAATTTCTCCGATTTGCTCACAATTTTCTCTCAACTTCTAATTTTTCTCTGCTTTTTGAAAGTTTCTATGTTTTGAAATTTATCTCGATTGAAAATTTTTCCGGGTTTGCTCACAATTTTTCTCTATGTTTTAACCAACTTTCTCTAATTTGCTCATAATTTTTATGTGTTTTGACCAAATTAGGTAAAATTATGTTTTGACTCAATTAACCCATAAAGGAATTCCCATGATCATAATATATATAATAAAACAACTTGACACAAGGATACAATTAGTCTATTTGTAGTCGGTTTATACAAAAGCACATAATCACAAGAAAATTCATCCCAAACACTAGCCTTCACTCTTCACAATGATTATACTAAACCGTAGAAATTCCTATGACCAATTTTCTCTCATTCTTTATAAACTCCTTTGGACCCTTCTCCACCTCTCTCCTCCAAGAACCGCCTCTACTCCTTCAACTTCTTCTCCACATTTATGCGGTGAAGCCGCCGCTCATGTCTCTATAAGCATCCAAGTTATTGGTCTTCTTTGGTCGGCCTTGGTGGTGGCGGCAGCAACGCCATTTAAAGACTTGATGTGATGAGTCATTGGTGGTAGATTGGGATGTGGGCCTCCTTAAAAAACAATTGTCAAACCCCACCAACAGGGGTTAGCGCAGCCTAAAAACATTTGCAAAGAGCCCCACTGTACAATATTATGATCACAAACAATTTTATTAGGTCTTTCCTGTTAATACATGCAAATACAATTAAGTGATCAATACTTACAAGAAAAAGAGGTAAATTACATTGACATCCCTTGAGGTTTTTGATAATGACAACAGGCCCCTCCAAGTTTATGAAATGACAAGGACCTCCCTATGATGACAATTTGTTACAGATTCTTCCAACCATTATGGTGCCGCTAGTAAAGAAGGTGATGGTCTTTACTGAGGTCAGCAACAAAGTTCCCTTTAGTGCCTATGTTGCCTTCATTTCATGTGTACAGACATGATTGCCCTCCATTTCATTGGTTAAAAGACAAATTATCTCTGCATTCCCATTAGTTAAAGATTGAGATGCCCTTATTACATTGCTAATAAATTCCTCTCTCTCTAGTAAATATGTGCTAGCAAAGCAAAATGGTAAGTTATTTGTTGTATTTTGTAAGTAAGTGTCAATTGAAATATATATTGTGTTTGTAGGATTACAAACAACAAATGTCTACTTCGAGCATAGTAGGAAGTAATCAAACCAAAATTACCCAAGTATCGTAATAAAAATTGAACTACAAACAGAGAATATGTACAACACATTAAAACCCATATCTAAACTCCTAATTCAAAGATCAATGAAAATAAGAGAAAACAAAACCAAATGCCGCCATCATTTGATGAAAGAAAACATTCCCCCCACACACACTTAAATTGTTTGACAAAAGGAAACAAACCCACATCGAAAGAAAACAAATTCACACAAATACATACTTCAATCACAACACATAAAGCCCAATCATCAAGAAGAAAAACCAAAGACCATAAAATCCATAAACAGATCATTTGATGAAAGAATACAAAGCCACAAATAGTCCGATCAAAAAGACCAAATCCGACACACAAAGCAAGACCCATAACACCCAACACAATGATTTAGCAAATAATGCACCAATTCTTGCCTTGCAATCCAAAATACTACAAACTTTGAGCAAATGTGATGAATCAATATGAGAATGAGAGCCATTTCATCTTCTTTTGGCTCCAAATCGACTCAAATGAAGAAATAATCTTAAGATAGTGATGAACCAATACCCAACTCTATTTTCTCTCACAAATACACTAACCTTTCAGCCTCACACATTTCAACAAGATTGCTTTCTCTATTTTCTAAGTTTTTCCCTCCCTTCCCCAACTTCCTCGCCAATGTACCCACTTTATGTACACCAGATGCATGTATAAGATTTAATCACCACCACAAATGTGTTCTCAAATGTCTTAGTAAAGCAAAAGGGCAATTCAGTCTTTTTAAATTGATTGACAATTCAGTGTTAAAATATCTCATTTAAGTGGGGCATAATGGTCATTCATCAATAGGCATTAACAATGTCAAGCAAAAAAGTTCTGAATGGGAGGTCTGTCATTTCATAAACCTAGAAGGGTCTGTCTGTCATTGTCAAAAACTTGGGAGGTCATGTAAATTACGCCCAAAAAACAACAGATGAATGAAAATTTACCTCCTTTCCTTCTTGACAAGCCCTGTTTCTCCTAATGTTTAGGAGTATCAAGCATAGAATTTTAAAGCATTGTCACCACAAGTAACTTCAGTGGGCCCACCAAATCCAAACGTAGATAGCTTCGCCTGACCTGAATAGAAAAGTAATAGATTAGGAAGTTTGACAATCAAATACATTGTGTGCAGGTTTCGGTGAAACTGCTTACCAAATGAACCGCTTTATCAGTGAGTATCAACATATTTCAAATAACAAACTATATTTTATAGCTCAAGAATCTGTATAGTAACCAACTAATTACACTTGTATTTCATTTACACCCCAAAAAACCAATATCATTTAAATTAAATGAGTCAAATTTAGAACTTAAGGTAGAAAACATTTTATGAGATCGTCAATGGGGAAATTCTAAAATTTAGTTGTGAAATGTAGAATTGGCTGGCATGGTGGGCTTTTTGGTCTTAAATTTTAATTAATATAAAATGTAATAAGTCCAGTGAACCTAAAGAAGATCCAAGACTAGTAGGACCAGGTCTCTTCTCTTGGTCATACTTGGCTACCAAGCTTACTCAAATTTTATGTCTTTTTATTCTTCCCTTCTCATTATCATTCTTCAACCTTCAATCTATCATCTTAAAACTGTTTATTAGTTACCTTTTGATGAAAGATATCCCACATCATGAACTCCCCAAAAAAATTCCACACAAAAATAATTAAGCTTTCAAGAAAATCATATTATACAAAGGACATTTTAATAACATCAGATAACACATTTATATTTTACTTGGATGGGAAGCACTTTACTGAAAAGAAAATGTAAATGTAAGAGAAATCTTGACCACACTCTCAAGGAAAAGAGTAAATTTTCCTAGCTAAGTATCAATCAGTCATTTCATTTCTTAAGAGCTATGTTACATGGACTTAGTACAGTGTTCAAAAGTGGTATGCATCTAGAGGCCTGACTCATAAAATCATAAATTTAAGGGTATGGACTCAAAGAAAAATGTCATATTTTTATATTTTTAATCATATGTGAGATAAAATGGTATTATATGTAATTTACAAAGTCAAAATGACATTTATAATAATTATACAAACAATATGTACATATAATAAAAGTGTTATATACAATTATATAAGAAGTATCCGCTGAAAAGTATCCTACACATATTCCATAATTGCTCGAGTGTCGTGTCCAATGTCTATGTCCTACATAGGTATTTGATCTATTTTGAAGAGTCCGTAACATAGCTTAAGAGAGAAGATACAAAGAGTAAAATCTACAGATAGAAATTGCAAAAATAAAGAAAACAAAAATACACAAATTAGCCTACAAGAATAGCTCCAAGAAAGATTCTTTTCAAGGATAGAAAATTCCACACATTTCCCATAATTCATTGACATGACATGGCTACCGATCGTAACTTAGCTTTGAGGTTTGAATTTTCTTTAACGATTAGTCAATAAACAAAGTAGAATAATAAATTTGAGTGCAATCAAAGCCATAAAATTGGAAGTTGTATAAAATGTGATTATGATAGAACAGAATAAATAAGTAAAAATTAGAACAATACCTGATTTATTAATATCAAAATTGTCTGTGATAAAGACAAAGAGTGGCTCAATTTGCGGAGTGCCTGGCTCATCAATCTAGCTTGCATTGCCATGTGTGCATCACCCATTTCACCATCAAGTTCACCTTTGGGCACAAGGGCAGCAACCTGTAAATCAAAAACACAAAATTCATAAAACAGAGCAGAAGATTCAAAATAGAGCCTTTCACCCCTAAACATAGGACAAGTATTGACTACCAAAAATTGACTCAAATTAGACAAATGAACTGATCTGGTCCGCATGGATTCAAACCATGCGCACACCAAAGCTGCATATGTGCAGCAATGCAACCCCTCCAAAAAAAAAAAAAAAAAAAAAAAAAAGACCCCACAATGATTCCTATCAAAAACAAGTTCACAGCATTAACATGGAAGGGGGCGAAGATGAAAGGTATAACAGTAATAACACCATCACAAGACATTTTGAAGGAAACTCATGGAGTATGTCCTGCAAGGCTGCAACTAACTCTAAACCATGATCATCATTGTTAAACCACTGTACAGAAGCTTGATCTATGGACCCCCTACCCTATCCACCACAACGCCATCAACTGAAGCCCCCCGTATTAGGGTATCCACAAGACTTAGAGCCTGTTCACCACAATCAGGTTGTGATAGAAGCAAATTTTCAGTATTTACACCAATAGCCTCGGCAAGTGCTGGATCAAGAGCATGCTCAGCATCAACAAAAACACAGTAACCTATATCCAAAAATATGTTAATTAACAAGAAGAAGCTGGTGTTAAAATCCAGTCACAAATCAAACATTTCCTGTTTTTTTAAAAACAAAGAAAAAATTTATGAATGATAAATCCAGCATTAAAAATCCAGCACATGCTTCCAATTTATACTTAATATATCAAGAACCAGAAATCTGTGAATGAAGTGAACAATATAGTTATTGCTTTCTGCAAGATGAGATGCTTGCTTCCCACTTATTCAACATTCATCTACGATTCACTAGGCATGGCAATATGAAATACCGGAATAGGCTTCGCAGTTTTCTTACATTTTTTTCTTTTTTTCTATGCTAGGGAATCTTAAACTTTCTGCTAGGCAAACAAATGCATTGCTAGAAAAACTTTTGTTATTTCACCACAACATATGTTTTGTATATTGACTTGTTTATTGTAACTTTTATTTTTGGCTGTGGGTGTTTCAGCATGCCCTTTTTGGTATTAGACAGAAGAGGGTCAAGTACATTGGTACTTTGGGAAAAGTAAATTAAATAAATAAAATTGAACCGCATAGATGACTAAGTACTTGAACTTGATACTCCCAAAAGTGAAAACTTCATTACTTGAAGTTACCCATTCCAAAATATAAGGGGGGAAAAAATTAAAGACAGACAAACTCAACCACTACTATGCGCTTTTAGGAAATTACAATTGATTAATATTTATTAGTTTAGGAATATACATACCTGTACAATCGGACATTAACAAATACTAATCAAATCATCCTAATTGTAGTGACTTGTTCAGAAAGAAAAAAATTAAATATAGGTATTTCCCTAAGGTGAGTAACCTCCTTGCTTCTGTGCTTCCAAAGCAATTACATGTAGAGTAACAGTCGTTTTCCCAGAAGCTTGGACCATATATCTCCACACAACACGTCCCTGCAATAAAATCCAATAAAAAATCAACAGTATAAGCAGCCATGACAGCAAAGACAAATTAAGACAAATTATAATTTATAGGCCTTAATGCAACTTCAATGGTAAAAGTTAGTAATACTTTGTTAAAGCTATTTTTTAACTTGCTACCGTGAAAAAAACAGTTATTAAAAAAGCTATTCCAATTTCAATCTAGTCTCCCATTTTTATAAGACACAATTTTAATTTTAGCATTAGATCTGTTTTTCAAAAAGTATCCAACGCATCATAATTGCTTTTGCAATGGGTAAATTTGGCTTTTTAGCAAATTTTGACCTAATAATATACCATCGAAGGAAAGTTTAGATGGTATAGCTAAAATGACCTTAACTCAAGCATTTGGTAGACCAT